>CM075028.1:15977473-16003518 GCA_037576675.1 Pangasius sanitwongsei
GTGCAGTCGGTGTTCCAGTTCATCCCAAAGGTGTTCAGTGGGGTTGAGGTCAGGGCTCTGTGCAGGACACTTGAGTTTTTCTTTGTGCACAGGGGCACTGTCATGCTGGAACAGGTTTGGGCCTCTTGGTTGAAGGGAAATTGTAATGCTACAGCATACAAACGCATTCTATACAATTTTGTTCTTCAAATTTTGTGGCAACAGTTTGGGGAAGAACCAAATATAGGTTTGGTGGTCGACAAACTTTTAGCCATATAGTGTCAGAACCTGTTGAGAACATTGAGGGTCATCTGTGGTGAACTGAGGAATTTTCATGGGTGAAGTCTGCTGCTGGACAATGAGATTTTTGGGTGGTAACTACTAGACAGAGTAAACGGTACACAGTGCACACAGTGCCGAGTGTCTTTTATATGGCTGAGTGCAAGTGAGCAATAATGGCACAGTCATCTACATGACACTGTAGGCCATGAATGACAGAGATGTTCCATTTCGTAAGAGGTTTTAGTCAAGGCACACACTCTTACCTTCACAGAGAACGATGGTGTTTGATAAAGACTCGTGCTTCTGTGCTGTGGTGTTTGAGCATGGTTAATATGTGCATAGCAATCAAAAATTGTTCACTAGTTACCAAAGGACTGCTTGATCTACAGTATTGAAAGCCTTTGTATCTTTAAAAGCTTTATAAAGGTTTTTGCACATCCACGCACTACTCCTGGAACACACACACACACACACACATACACCATGCAGTGTTCCATTAGCAGAATAATTGGATCTAGGCCGGAACATTTTAGAAGTCCCTTGGGGGGCCCCATCAGTGCTGCATTGATAAAAGAGCACATTTTTGTCTGTACTCTATTAAGACACCCATACTCACAACACACAGACACACACACACAAATGCAAATTATTTCAAAGAAAATTAGTCTAATCTTATAACAATTAATGTTCGTTTTATATCCCATCAATTAACTCTGTGTGTGTGTGTTTATTTTAGCTGCACTATCATCATGAGCCAGTGGAGGCACTGAAGGGCCTGTGGGAGCAGGCAAAATGGTCAAAGGTCACAGAGTCAGGAGATACAGAGGACGAACACACACATGGCACTGTCTGGGATCTGTCTATGAGCAGCCTTCATCAGGTGGAACTCCCACACACACCTTCCACTGATGAATCCTTTAGTCCATGTATGAATTGAAATGGGCTACAGAGGTCATTTTATACTATGCCAAATTGTGAAGTAACATTAAGGCTTTCTGTACGTGTATTTGCTCCTTTCCTCCACAAGGTGGTGATGTCTTTGCCACCAGGAGACACAGACACACATGAGGAGAGTGCAGGACTGTGCAGGGAGGAAGCTCTCAGCCAATACAACACATTATTGTTGCAACTCCACCGATCACAGCCTGCCTCCATCCCACTCACACTGCACGCAATAGGGTAGGTCTAAAACCAGGGTTTCCATCCAATTTTTTAAGCAAAAGAAAACAGGGATCACTGTGTGTTTCCATCAGGTGCTACTCTGAGGACTAGCACATTAATTTGTACTTTGTTTGCCAATATAAAACCACAATCTTTCAGGCCCTGTGTGTTTGTGAGACCGCTTGGCACCAATATGGTACCTGTATATTTATTAAGAAATTCAAGCTCTGGCTTCAGTTTTCTTACATATAAAATAAAATTTCATGAATGTAAAAAGAAATTTGCACAAGCCAACTCGTCTGGAAAGTTATAAATGCTTGAAGTTAGAGATAGAGATGGTGTGAATCATATTAGCTCAAAATGAAATCCAACAAATTTGCAAAATCTTAATTGTGATTGGTCATGGGGGGGGGGGGGGTGGTCTTGATCTTGGAAGGAAGAATCCTGGCTTTGATTTAATTTCTGGTGCATAGGCTGCAGTTATGGAGGGAGCTGTTGGATGGTTTAGCCAGTGAGGCTCTGTGGCTCAGACATGTGCTGGGACTTCCTGAGAACAATAACTGGGGAGAGACACATCATGAAACAGACAGCCGTGAGTACACACAGCCTTGTATTAATATCTCTGTGAGGTACTTTCAGCCCAGGACAAGCATATTTCATGTTAGTTTTTTTATTCATAGTTGCCTATTGGACAAATAGTTTCAACAACCAGAGAAAAAAAATCAAACCTACTTCCTACTGTCTTTCTGCAAAACAAAAGTTTTCATTTGGTGCACATGTTTAAATATAATACACTTCACAGTGAAGCGACGCACCTTGATGCTGTAACTTTAGCACACACTTCTACACATACACTATATGGCCAAAAGTGTGGACACCTGAACATCACACCTATATGAAATTGCTGGACATCCCATTCCAAAACCATGGGCCTTAATATGGATTACACCCCCAAGTCTCCAAACTGCTTGTGGCTACAACAGCCTCCACTCTTCTGGAAAGGCATTCTACAAGAATTTTCTGTGTTTGTCAGAATTTGTGCCCATTCGGTCAGTGTTCATTGGGGTTGAGGTCAGGGCTCTGTGCAGACCAGTGGAGTTCCTCCACACCAAACTCCACAAACCATGTCTTTATGGACCTCACTTTGTGCACAGGGAAACAGTCATGCTGGAACAGGAAAGGGCCTTCCCCAAACTGTTACCACAAAGTTGGAAGCAAACAATTGTGTATAATGTCTTTGTATGCTGTAGCATTAACATTCCCCTTCACTGGAAAGGGCCCAAACCCTGAAAAATAGCCCCAGATCATTATCTCTCCTCCAGCACACTTGGCTTACTGTTGGCCCTCTGCATTCAGTAGGTAGGGTTCTCCTGGCATCCACTAACCCCAGATTCATCCATCAGACTGCCAGAGAGTGAAGCGTGATTCATCACTCCAGAGAAGATGTTTCTACTGCTCCACAGTCCAGTGGTGGTACTTTACACCACTCCAGCCTACGTGTGGCATTGCACATAGTGATGTAACGGTTGTGTGCAGCTGCTCAGCCATGGAAACCCCATTTCACGAATCTCTCAACACACAGGTCTTGTGCTGATGTTGCTTCCAGAGGCAGTTTGGAACTCTGTAGTGAGTGATGCATCAGAGGATATGTGATTTTATGCGCTACGTGCTTCAGCACTCGATGTCACGTTCTGTGATTTTGCTGCATGGTTTACCTCTTTGTGGCTGAGCTGTTGTTACTCCTAAATGCCTCGGTTGCACAATAATAGCACTTATATTTGACTGGGGCAGATCTAGCAGGGCAGAATGTTCACCAACTGACTTGTGGCAAAGGTGGCATCCTGCTACAATGTCACGTTTAAAGTCACTGAACTCTTCAGTATGACCCATTCTACTGCCTCTATTTGTCTATGGAGATTGCACGGCTGAATGCTTGATTTTGTGCACCTGCTAGCAACGGGTGTGGCTGAAACACCTGAACTCTGTCATTAGGAGGGGTGTCCGTATACTTTTGGCCATATAGTGTAGTTAAAGAAGTACTACACGCCACATCTGGCTCACAGTAGATTGTCATTAGATGGATTGAATAGCATGAACAGATGGCAGATGATATCTGTAGAATCAGAAACATGTAGGTATGTGGAAATATAAAAGTCCACTTCAAAGCTGCCATGTAACTCTCCTGCTTGCCACATGCAGTAACAAACAGAGAGAGAAAAATACACTAGCTGGACACAAATACCTTACGCAGTGGGCTAGCGAATGAATTTTGCATTTGTCAAAACCTGCTATGACATATTTTAAATAATCCTGTGATATTGTATTACCACTTGCACATAGAGCTTGAAAGTTGTTCTGTTGCAGTGCATTTGCCATATGTTTAACAAATGAGTAAGTTTTGGTGTTCAAAGACACTAAACCTAACCTTAAAGCCCTCAAACCTGGCATGTTTTCCTTACATCATGGGGACCTTTAAAGCTAAATACATGCCCACACATACACATTCCTCTACACAAGACACAAGAACCCAAGAATTTCCCTCATGGGATCAATAAAGTATATCTATCTATCTATCTATCTATCTATCTATCTATCTATCTATATACTACTGGTGTACCTATTAATTATTTAATAAAGTATTAGAATGTTTGAGAGTTATTAGTTGAATGGTTGCACAGGAGAAGAGCCAGTGAAGGAGGAGGACATGATGGAAAGAAAAGAAGCGCCACTGATTAAAGAGAAGGAGGAGAAGAAAGGTGTAGCCAAACCTGCAGCCAAGGACAAACCTGCTGAGGTAATGAGCTGTACTGAGAGTGAGGGAACAGCAGGGGGCAGCACATTACAGCAGCGTTACACCATCTGTGTGTGTGTGTGTGTGTGTGGTTTAGGAGCATGGCTGGAGTAAGGACAAGCCCAAAGAGGAGGAGGAGGAGGTGTTGGGTTTGGAGAAGCAGGTGAATACAAAGTCGTCCTCCACCACAATAAGTCCAAACACAGAGAGCACTCAACAACAGGATGACATCTGGCCTGAACTACAGCAAAGATACCGACACACTCTACACCGACAGGCATGGACACACACACACACACACACACACACACTAACATGGTCAGCTGCCTCACCAACAAACACATTATTAATACTTATTAAAAAACAGTTTTTAACAGTTTGATGTTAATTAACCTAATTGCATAATGGCTGCATAAAGTACTAAACACATGGGGTGCCAATAATTGTGACAATCATTGTGGTTTTATGTTTTTTTTTCTTTTCTTAACAGATAAATTTACTTTAATTAAAGAATAATTTCTCTTTTATTTTCAAGATTGCTTAAATTAACCACAACATTTTTTTTACCCATATTCACCAAGGGTGCCAATATTTCTGGAGCTGACCATACATATTAAAGTCTGTAATTTAGCAACCTGAGGCCATATAGCAGCCATGCTGGTGCCGTCTCGCCACTGATTGGAGGGTTATCAATTGATGTAACCTTTTATCGAAGTTTGTATGCTTTGAGATAAGTACAGTACACTGAAATCGTTAATTTTGGTAAAGAAATCAATGTTACAGTTTGTTTTAAATCAGTGCATTATTATAAATATATAAATTTTGCACCTGTCGTTTATTATCAGTTTCGACTACCTCACTTCACACTAAGTCATTTCAGTCAGGGTTCTCGTCCTCACATCGCTCTAAGGCTGTACCTCTCTCTCATTGGTGAGCCGTAAACATCCATAATGGGCTTTTAAATCGACCCAGACGCTAATGCACCATTCAGTATTGAGTCAAGAATCACTAGTTTACGTTAAAAAACCTATAGCCATCCTCCCCCACCGCCTTTTCTCTTTCTGTGTCTTTCTTTCCCTCTCTCTGCCTTAATCTTCCCCTCCTCTCAGTTCAGTGGAGAGTAGATTTATAGTCATGACCATACTAAATTACAGCATTTATACCAGATTAAACATGTCTATTAATTAACAGCAATGATTTAACAATGCATTTACCTGCATAGATACACACACACACAGAACAATTACTATGATCTCAACACGCCTACTCTCTCTCTCTCTCTCTCTCTCACTCTCATTCTCATATCTGATTAATTCAGCAGATGCTTCTCTGAGCTCTTTGTTTTGTTGCAGCTCTCCACAGAGCAGAGACCTCTTCAGTTTATATTAGAAGCAGATACCTAATACATATTTCATATTTTCCACTTATTGGCGTGTACATTTCTCCTTATGAGACTATTCAGTAGCTCTCTTGGTGCAAACAACTCAGTTTAAAAGCAAAGATGTTAGCTTTGCTTTGCTCACTCAGACTGACAGGCACAGTGGGAGTGATAGGCACGCCTCTTTCACTGTGATTTACAGGCACACAGGCCACACATCCTTCACTGAGCCTGACAGGCATGTAGGCCACACCTCCTTGACTGGGATTAACAAGGATAGAGGCCATGCCTCCTTCACCAGGATAGAGGCACATAGAACAGATAAAGAGAGATACATGTGAACCTGCACTAGCTAATACCATTCAAAGGTGATTGAGATAATAATGATTTTGTGATATTGTGTGTGTTTTAGGTGTACGTCCTTATGGAGAACATGATTGATTCTCTTGGAGATCTGCTCGAGGAAGCTCAGCAAATCCAAGAAAACCTACACAACAGCAACTGAAACATTTCTCTCTGCCATTTATCATAGTGCACTCTCACAACAAATACACACCCAGATCTGCATCCTGCATCATCGTGTTACTCTAGTGTATGGCAACACTAGAGATGCTAGAAATAGAGAACGCCTTTTCATAGCCCTCTATCTCCATGAACTCTATTTCCTCATTCATTCATGCTATTTCCACATTACACAATAGAACTGTTTTTCAAACCACTTCTTGGAGACCTCAAACAGTCTGAAAGTGCCTAAATGAACTGGTGAAGAACACTGAATACCTGGCCTAGGGTTGCAGAACTTCCATCCCTTATTCCCATGTTCACAAGCCCTGTCTCTAGCCCCGTCCCTGTAACTGTCCCACACACCATCCCAACCGCATCCTCGCCAGTCCCTTCTCCATCCCCTCCATTCTCACACGTCTCATCTATATCCCAACCTCATCTTCACAAGTCTCGTCTCCATCCCCTCTCCATTCTTACAATCTCATCTATATCCCTACCGCATCCTCACAAGTCTCGCCTCCATCCCCTCTCCATTCTTACAATCTCATCTATATCCCTACCGCATCCTCACAAGTCTCGTCTCCATCCCCTCTCCATTCTTACAATCTCATCTATATCCCTACCTCATCCTCACAAGTCTCGTCTACATCCCCTCACCATTCTTACAATCTCATCTATATCCCTACTGCATCCTCACAAGTCTCGTCTCCATCCCCTCACCATTCTTAAAATCTCATCTATATCCCTAACTCATTCTGAAAAGTCTCGTTTCTATCCCTATCCCATCCTCCCAATCCCATTTACATTCCCTTCCTATTCTCAGAAGACCCATCTCTATCCCTAACCCATCCTCGCAAGTCCTGTCTCTACCCTGCAATCTCCAACTCCATCCCCAGCCCATCCAAAACCAAAACACCACAGGATTCACCTCCTTCCCTACAAGATCCTCACAATCCATATCCTCTGTGTCCTTATACTTTTTAATAATTATTAAAATGAATTTCACTTCCTTTTTGGATTTATTACCCCAGGTCCCAATAACCACACAGCCTTCTACTCCCCTCTGAAAGAAGCAAACGGTTCAGTCTCCTGTTGCACATAGATTCAAGGTTTAAACACTGGTGATTGATGCTGGACTACCAAAACAATCAAACCTTAACATACCAAATATTGAAAAGCAAAAAAGCAAAAAAAAAAAAAAGAATGCATCTGAAACATTACATATCAAATAGGCAGCTGAAATATATGAAATATTCACTAGTGTCTTGCAGGAACACCAAAATCACAGGCGTGAACATCTCACAAACAAGGTATCAAGACATACATACACTCACGCTGGTTTCTACTAGTGGTGTATAGACAGATGAGAGTCAAATCAGTACAGCAGCTTCCGTATTTATGTGTATTGACCAGTGGTGGATCCTGATGTCTCTGTATCGACAAACACAGATACCACACTCTCAGCTCTTTTTATGTCGAGTGTTTAGGATTTAGAAAGCTTATTAAAAGAGTTGTGTTGTGTGTGCTTGGTTGTTGATTTATGCCTCTTAGATTTCACTCACTACCAGTGTTGAAACAAATGATTAAAAAGGAATTTTTTTTTGTTATTGAATCACAGTGTGTTGCATCATATGGCACCACAACAATACACACATAACCTGTGTCCATAAGCAGCAGCAGTATTTGGCCTTTTCTATATTATTCATTCAGTTGTTGCGTGGTTGTACTGGGGAAGAAGGGGTTAACTGCAGCTCATCCCTCTCTCTCTCTCTCTCTCTCTCTCTCTCTCCCCTACACGCTGCGTAAGCAAGCATGAGGGTGCGATGCACCAGGTTCTCTCCGTTCTTACAAGCAAAATGCTGCACCCGAGGGAGGAGTGACGAGTAGGGTAGGTTTATTTATTTATTTATTTTGCTGGAGTGCCGCGTGTTATGGATCAGAGCATCGCATGCTCGTTCTCTCTCTCTATCTAGGTCCCTCACATTGGCACTCCATCCTGAAGCACACAGAGGAGAGCGAGCGATGCTGGAGGTAAGAGAGGAAGAGAGAGAATGACAGAAAGACAGATGCAGTAATGGTATTCTGTGCCGTTGCGTTTGCTGCAGGGATTTTCATTGTGTAATATTTATAGAATAACACACTGGGTAGATTCAGTCAATCACTGTGTAAGAGTGTGTATGTGTGTGACTCTTGTGATTGTGTGTGTGCATGTGTGATGGAGGTGTTGCTCTGATGAGGGGCCTACAAACGGTCGGAGGCTTTTATGGTAATCCGGTATCTGCAGCCACGCGCGTGTGGTGATCTCACGCGGGCTCTGTAAGTCCTGCCTAGAAGAGCTACTCTGACTCAGGAAATATGACTGTGTGTGGGGGCATTATGTGTGTGTGTGGGAGTGTGTGTGTGTTTTGTCCATATGGCTCCAAGGGGCCTGGTAGCTGTGGTTGAACACAGTTCCATTTAGTCACTCCAGCACTTTACAGTTTAGTGTTTTCCTGCTCACGCCATATTAAACACAGGAGATCCACTAATCACTTTTTCAATGTGACTCTTCTGCCAAAATCTCATCATAGATGACCATAAGGGTTGCCAAATCTACCAGATTTTAAGTAAAAGGATAAATTATAGATTAGTTTCCACATAGGTGTCATATTGGAAAAAAGTAACACTGCATACTATGCGCTTATACAAGCATTAGACATATTAAAAAAGAATTAAAATATGGAAATGTACAAGTAATAATATGTAGTTAGATTAATTATATTGACAACAGCCAGTTTGCGTTAAATTCAGGATCAGGTCAGCCCATCCACTGTCTACTGTTAGAATAAAAACCATTAACCAGATGTTTAAGAAGTGATAGACTGGTGGTTGTCCATAAGTTTGAGTATTTAACCCTCGACTGCTCATCTCCATATGTAGACTACTATCAGGTTTGCCAGATCATCATGACTCAATGGTCAATAAAGCTTCTTATGCGATGATGCTGATTGTGGGAATTAGTAAATTAGTTCATTTCTTTTAGAGTGTGGATTAGCTACTCAAAATTTACCAGAAGTAAATAGGTGTGTATGTGTTTGTAATGCCCATGTCCCATGCAGAGTGTACTCCTGCCCTATACACAGTGTTTCATCAAAGCGACTTAGGCCCCGTTCACACCTCATATTACCATGCGTCCTGGGTGATCGGATTGAAAGTGGTCAGCGCTAAGTACAAGTGTGAACGGGGTCAGATGTGTCTCGAAGACGCATTGTGACCCGGTCACTTAAACCACATTCGGAGGTCTGGGACACATATGGCCACATCACATAAGTGCTTCCTTGACAGCAACGAAGGACCACCTGATGGACTGCGTCATTACATGTCAAAATGTGTAACGGATAAAAACGACGCTATAACAGCAGAGACGAAAGCAGCTGCTTTTCATAGCTTCATTCGTTTATAAGTTTTGTTAGCAGACCATGTGATTTAAACTTTTCAAACAGCCCATAAAGGTGCATGAGATATGATTCCCGGGACATTTCTGCCTGAAAATAAATGCAGTGGAAGACTGATGTAATAAATGTGAGTTCAAATGATGCATGAAATCTGATCACAAGTGGTGACTGGAGACACATTGATAATTCCAGATGTGAAGGGCTATGTGTCTCAACTGTCCACTTGTCATCCGATCACCCAGGATGCACATTAATGCCAGGTGTCAATGGGGCCTTAGATAGGAGCCAGAGTCAAATCCAACCACTAGAGTATGATTAACAGTTGAAAATAAATAAATGATTGTGGTTTTTATTTAGCAAAGAGACAAAAATGTGGTTAACAAGCTATTCATGCTAACAGCATGATAACATTAGGGACATTTTAATGATGTACTTAAAATCTTTTTTTTTTTTAATAATTTTTCAATCTGGGGTTATACTTTCAAAGTGAGCTCATGAACTTCAGGAAATGTGGATGAAGCAAATTCATGTTGATTGTATTAGCTGTGACTTGTGGAATATTCTAAATATTTATTCCTAGGGGTGAATGTCTTCAGGTAACAAGGTTGAGTGAATGTTGCGATTTCTTTCCCTGTGTGAACCTTCAGCACCACAGCTATGACTTAATCTCTGAGCTCTATGTGTGTGTGTGTGTGTGTGTGTGTGTGTGTGTGTGTGTGTATGTGTCTGTGAGTGTGTGTGAGTGTGTATATGTGTGCGTGAGTGTGTGTGTATAGAAGACACTGATGCTTCTGACTGCATGCTGTTTTTAAGCAGTGTTGCCCTTGAAGGTATTTCCATTTCCATAGGTGTGTGTGTGTCCTTCCTCTCAGAATAGATCCATATTGGCTGTCCACTCTAATACCCTAGTTGTGTGTGTATGTGTGTGTGTGTGTATTAAGCTGTTGTAATAATGTTGAACTGAAGTGCAGTGTATACAGAGAGTGAAGTTTAGGGTCAAATGTGAAATCCTGACTGTTTTATTACTTAAGAATAATTACATACTAATGATATGTCATCGCAGAGTTAGGACGAGGGGCGGGGCTAAAATGAAGGGGCAGAGTAAAGAAGAGGATTAAGTTGAGGGTGGGGTTTCAGTGAATGGTGGGGTTTTGGTGAAGGCAGGATTATGGAGAGGGATAGAGTTAAAATGAGGGAGCTAGGATTACAATTAAGGGCGGGGTTAAGATAATGGCGTTATCTTAACTCTTTGTTGGCTCCTGAGTGGCGCAACTGAAAAGCGTTTGCTCTATCGGCGGAGATCAGGATGAAGATTAAGGTGGAGGTGTAGTTACAATGAGGGGCGGGGCTAAATTAAAGATGTTAAGGTGAGGGAATGGTTACTATGAGGGGTGGGGCTAAGGTAAGGGTGTTAAGGTGAGGATTACGGGGGAGGAGTGGTTACAATGAGGGACGGGGTTGAGATAAGGGGTGAGGTTATGATAAGGGTCTTAAATTGGGATTAAATTGAGGGCGGAGCTAAAATGAGCTAAAATTAAACTTATATGTACAGTTATGTTGAAAGATATCCCAGTCCTGGGAATAAATGATATTAATAACGTCATTATTCAGTTTAGAAAAATACCAGAAGACAATATGATGGCGTGTTAACTACTATTTACCAAATCACACACACACACACACACACACAATATATTTTTTTATATTCCTACTATTTGCAAGCTTTGTAAAGACTCCATTATTATGCAAACCAGCAAACCAATAAAGCATGCAGAACGCACTGAGAGATAGAGACAGAGAGAGAGAGAGAGAGAGAGAGAGAGAAAGAGAGGGAGAGAGGGAACATGCCATTGCTCAGCAGAAAGGTGATAGTGTGTAAATTTCTGATGACTCTGGAGTCTTCCTGTGCTCTCTCGTCCTCCATGCCTCCATTAGCACTAGAGTCCCACTGCTTTATAAAGAATATCTTTTTTTACTGTTGCATTATTATTATTATTATTATTATTATTATTAAGTATTTTATAAATGACAATTTGTTATAAGGTTGTTAACCTTATTCTAAAATATTAATTCATCATATGTAATTTTTATATTTTATTTTAAAGCTTTCTACAAGTATAAACCATTCATTTATAAAGATTATTAATAACTCATTGAGTTTTACTTAGTAATGCATCACTTGCTATAATTGGTTTATTACTAAATAAGTAAATAAATAAATCCATACAAACAGCTTGAGAGTCTGCACTTTTGACATACACTATATGGCCAAAAGTTTGTGGACACCTGACCATAACATTCATACAGCATGTGCTCTCCTCTGGGAAGCTTTCCACTACATTTTGGAGCATGGCTGTGGGGATTTGCACATTCGAGTTCATCCCAAAGGTGTTCAGTGGGGTTGAGGTCAGGGCTCTGTGCAGGACACAAAACATGTCTTCATGTGATAGTGACAGTGTGCACAGGGGCGTTGTCATGCTGGAGCAGGTTTGTGCCCAGGTTAGTTCCAGTGAAGGGAAATTGTAATGTTATAGCCTACAAAGACATTCTATACAATTGTTTGCTCCCAAATTCAGCAGTTTGGGGAAGAACCACATATGGATGTGATGGTCAGGTGTCTGCAAACTTTTGGCTATATAGTGTATTTTCTTACCTTGAGCTAAGAGTGAAGAATAATTAATCATGTTATCAGCAACAATGTTTTCCCGGCTTTTAGAGAGACAAGATGATGAATTATGGCAGCCTCATCTTTCATCCCATAATCCTCCTGGGCTGCTAGTTATTGAGATGATTTATGTCACTGAGTGGAAATGAATGAAATGTGATATAGAAAATGAGATTCTGTTTATGTGTGTGTGTGTGTGTGTGTGTGTGTGTGGTGATGTTGGCATTAAGCTCCACTCTGTGTGCATGCTTACTCCACTGTACAGATTAGAATTATTCAATAATATGGTTCTACACTCAAGTCATACTAAGTGAATCATCACCAGTTTACTGTTGGCTCTGTTTATAGAACTGTGTGTGCATGTGTATGTGTGTGTGTGTGTGTGTGTGCGTGTGTGTGTAGGGTTTGAGTGTTTATTTGTGACGTTTACCATGACCTCATCCTAATACTAAATAAAATCAAGTGTGTGTGTGTGTGTGAGAGTGAGAGAGAGAGAGAGAGAGTGAAGTGTGTGTGTGTGTATGTGAGAGAGAGAGAAGTGTGTGTGTGTGTGAGAGAGAGAGAGAAGTGTGTGTGTGTGAGAGTGAGAGAGAGAGAGAAGTGTGTGTGCGTGTGTGTGTGTGGGCTTCAGTAAAATATGGGGCAACCCTGTCTCCTCATTTCCAACCCGCTCCCTGTGGGCCATTGTCGCCATAGTGACAGATCATGATGTAAAACGGTAGCTGCCCTGTGTGTGTGTGTATGTGTGTGTGTGTGTGTGTGTGTGTCTCTACTGCAGTGACTAAAACTAGACTTGGAGCTTTGTAGTATACTGATGTTAGACCATCATACAAGCACCCACACACACACACACACACACCCACACACACACACACACACACACACACACACACACACACACACACACAGAAAATGTTTTATATTATCCAGTTGGTTGGATTTAATGCTCTGAAGGGTAACAGTTCACACAATTGAAGTTGTACGAAAGGTTATGAAGATTAGGATTGGGGGCGGAATTAGCTCTTGTATCTTTTCTTATGACTTCATTTTCATGATGTTTATCGAAATCCAAATGTGTCACACTTGGAAATTGTATGAAGTTTTCATGAGATCCTGAGATTCTAATAATGTAAACTTAAACTGAGGTTCAGAGTTATGATAAGGAGTTACTGCCTCTAGCTTTCATTACACATTCATTAGTATGAAACCCAGCTAAATCACTCCCACTCACTGGATTTACTATGAATTTTACATGAAACATCAGTGAGTCTCCACTAGTGAACCAGAATATTGGCACATGGACACTATTTCTTCATGACCTACTTCCTGTCACACTTCCTGTCCTGGTGTTGTTCTGTACAAAGTAGCAGCTGGAGCGGGTTGTTTAATTATATATAAGTCCCAAAAGAGAAACTTGATCTCATCCTGCTGCAGAAAAGGGGGAGAAATATATGAATGCGCTCATGTAATTTTAATCAGATGTGACCTCAATTATCTCTAGACACACAGAGATCAATTTTAATGCAACACCTCTCTGTCTATCTGTATCTCTCCCTCTCCCTGCAGACACACTTCTGATTCTGAGCCTTTTTAGAGTCACACTCATCCCACTCTACAAAATAAAGAACCACCAACACTCACTCACACACACACACACCTGCCGTAGCCATGACAACCTCGGCCTTGCGCCGGCAGGTGAAGAACATTGTACACAACTACTCGGAGGCTGAAGTGAAAGTGCGCGAGGCGACCTCCAACGACCCCTGGGGTCCGTCCAGCTCTCTGATGTCGGAGATCGCCGAGCTGACATTTAGCGTAGCTGCCTTCAGCGAGGTCATGGCCATGGTGTGGAAACGCCTCAACGATCACGGCAAGAACTGGAGGCACGTCTACAAGGTCATAATATGCATATAACATGCTTATTACATTGTTATAGATGTTTAATAGTTATGTCTATAGCTGTACCAATATAATTATATCATCATTATATATATTATATATCATTATCAGTACACACACATAGCAGCCATTTGGTTTAAAATGGAACCATGCTAGCCACTTGTCATCTTAGGCCCCTTGTTTTGTTTAGGCCCTGACCCTGCTTGACTACTTGGCTAAGACGGGTTCGGAGCGCGTAGCGCAGCAGTGCCGTGAAAATGCCTTCACCATCCAGACGTTGCGTGACTTTCAGTACGTGGACCGGGACGGGCGCGATCAGGGCGTGAATGTGCGTGAGAAGGCCAAGCAGCTGGTGGCATTGCTCAGGGATGAGGACAGGCTCAGACAAGAGAGAGCACTAGCGCTCAAGACCAAAGAGCGGTTAGCAAGCGCAGGAGGAGGTGGAGGCTCAGGTACAGTGGCTCCTTCGTACCCAAGCAGACGGAGCAGCCAGCCGAGCATGGCAGCGCTGTACGGAGAGGAGTTCAGTCGCTCCAGAGGATCTCCATCCTCTTTTACCTGTGAGTGGTCTGTATGGGAAACCTAAGCTAGCATAAAAAGTTCAATGGCTACCGTATATAGTTGTGTGTTTAGTGTTTGTGATTTAGCTGTCTCAGAACTTTCTGAATCACTTAATTTTAAATTAGGCTGTAAGATAACTCTATAATAATGCAAAATTTTACTACATCCTAAGACATTTTATAGACTCTTAAAGGTGAACTGCATAGGTTTTGGTCTTTTGCAGTTAGTAGGTGAACAACAAAACATTTGAATTGTTCCTTTTTGACCCCACCTTCCATATATGTCCATGTACATGAAGCCCCTCCTTGTAGAATCCACATGTGCTGGCAGAATTCCTCCACATTGGTTAACTAGCTAGCCAGCTAGCCTTCCATAAGCTCGTTAACTTGACTCAAATTTCAACTTTACTCACATATTCACCCTCATCTTGTATGCATTAAGATCCATACAATAATAATCTCAGTTCACAATATGCTTCAGTTCACATAACCACAATCCTTTCATAAACAGTGGGCTGTGGTAAATCTGTGGGTTACCCCCTTTTTCCCAACTTCACTACCGATACAATATCTCTGTGATATTGCCTTCCAGTTCTCTGTCAATCTCTTTCAGCATCCCCCTCGTCTCCAAGAGCCTCTGATCTGGAGCACTCTCGTCCTCAAACCAGCGGAGAGGAAGAGCTGCAGCTACAGCTGGCACTTGCCATGAGCCGAGAGGTAACACACACACACACAATGCATACGCCAACATTCATGCTTATATCATGTACCTTTTATCAACGTTCCACTCACACATAAAACACACACACAGCCGGATTGGTTCAAATATATTACCAGCACTGTGTTAGTGGATGGAGGACTCTTTTTTGCCATATGAACTTCAAGAGAGAGAAAAAAGAGAGGCTGTCGAGGGAAGGACTGTTTGTAGCTGCAGTAGTATAGATGATTGTAGCTGCAATAGTGTAGGTGATAACAAGAACTAACTTGTTTCAGGGACATTCCACAACATTAAATGTAACTGTTAAAAGATATGACGTGCCGTTCTTTAATTGATAAAAAATTGCTGTGATGCTGTGATGAAATACAGCAAATTGTAGTATAATAGGAATAAAACACTCTGAGACATGCTGTTATAGAAAATAATCAACTTTTGGGGGGTAACAGTAACTCTGCTTTATCACACCACTCTGTCTTTAATTATTTTAATAATTAACAGCACAACACAGTGTTTTTTCCTTACTTTTCATCTAGCATATGTGTAGTGTTTGTTCATTTTTTTCTTAATCAAATGTGCTTTCTTTTTCTGAAGGAGCACCGCAGAGGTCAAGAGGATGAATCTGAAGTTGAGAAAGCTGTAGACAAGAGCAGGAGAGGCAGTGAATCTGGACCTGGGGAGGTACAATAACAACAATCCACACTTCTTTCCATTACTACCTTTAACAAATCCTTATTAACTTACATTCTCAAAAGCAAGAATAATCTATCAGATCTGTGGCCACTTGCAGCACAAAATGAATGGTAGCAGGATTCAACCTTGGCCAGAAGTATGATATATCATATTTATATTGATCTACTAGTTAACTAGCTAAACTGTTACCAATCTTGCTTGCTACCTACCAAATGAATTTCCTATCTTGCTAACCAGCTAATTAAACAAAATAATAAGGCTACACGAGCTGCTAGATATATAAAGGATGGCTTTAAAACCAAATCTGGACATTGCAAATCATGCTTTTTCTTCATTTCATTTCATTTCATTACAGTGTTTTACAGTGTTTTTTTTTTAAAGGCTGTGCTACTTTCAGTGATGTTGACTTGATCCATTGGGCTCCCAAGTAATCATCTAACAAAAGTCATTTTTGCTAATAAAGCAATCATATTAGGATGAGACAGGGGAAAGTGGATGAGGGCATTTCAGTAACAGAAATAAAAGCCAAGGGAATCTCTTGCTAGACTCTGAAGCTGACAGACACTGAACTCAACCAAATAGGATTCTCTGTAACAGCTCTATTGGTGTGTGATTGTCTGCCTTATGATCTGTTTGTTCTTCCAGTCAGCCATGATTGATCTGGTTGACATATTTGGACCATCTGGACAATCTGAAGTGCCACCCAGTGATGATCTCTGGGATGCCCAGCCCTCCTGCCCTTTAACCTCTGATCCCTGGGAGTCTGTAGGTAAGTTGCTGAATTCATCTTCTCATTTTTATAGTGTGTTTTCCATCTATTGGTTTCATATGAATATTAATATGAATATTCATATGAATATTTGGGGGCAGTCGTGGCCTAATGGTTAGAGAGTCGGACTTGTAACCCGAAGGTGAACCTGAAGGTCGTGGGTTCGAGTCTGGGATTGTAGGTGGGGGGAGTGAATGACCAGCGCTCTCTTCCACCCTCAATACCATGACTGAGGTGAGACCCTTGAGCAAGGCACCAAACCCCAATTGCTCCCTGGGTGCCGCAGCAAAAAAGGCTGCCCACTGCGCTGGGTGTGTGTTCATGGTGGGTGTGTGTTCACTACTGTGTGTGTGCACTTGGATGGGTTAAATGCAGAGCACAATGAGTAAGTGTCACCATACTTGGCCACAGGTCACTTCACTTAAATATGAGTGAAAGAAAACAGAAAAAATCCCTATTATTGATTATACCATTCTCTGTATTTCTCACACTCACTCTAGCTGTGGTTAACACCAGTACCCCTGTAGTTGGTAGTCCCTGGAAACCCCTCCCCTCTTCTGGTAGCCCAGATCACCATTGGCCTACGAACCAATCTCCACCAGACCCATGGGGGGCCCTGCCTACCAAGTCCACATCAAAATCCACAGAACAACCTTGGAGGAGTCCAGTTCGTCCAGGTAATGCCCAAAAATAAACAAAACCACAGATACACTTTCACACAAACTATGGAGACAGTGTTTATTTGACACCTGGTGTGTGGTGTAACAAAGCCTCAGCAGGAGTCGACCCATTTTCCATTCGTGAGGAAGAGGAACCTGGAGACAAACGACCTAACAGTGTGTTCAGCCCTCGCTGTGAGAGTCCAGCAGGTACTACTGTTATTTCTGAGCCTGCCCTGCATTTCATTTGTGTTTGTAATGTGCTTTTGTTGATTAGGCAATTTCCTTCCCCTTGGTTGGATCCCCATCACCATATTAGAGGGCGTTAAAATGTAGCATTAAATGACCATTTGTTGAGTGATCAAGTCAACATCACTGTATATGTTGAAAGCATTTGTACAATGTACATGATGGCTTATTTTTTTTTTGTCTCTCTATTTCAGATATAGACCCATTTGCTGAATTGGTGGTGGGTGGGCAGGTAAATGGCAGAGTTGAAGCAAGATCAGTGACCTTTGACCACTCTCATCTTGGCCCCCCACTGGATCCAGTGACCCCTAGAAAGTGCTGCACACCAGAGGCTTTTCTTGGCCCTACTGCTGCATCACTCATCAACCTAGACACACTCATTCCCTCAAAGCAACACTCACAAACACACACGCTTAACCCATCCAATATACCGGCCAAGAGCAAGAACCCCTTCCTCTCAGGTTAGACACAAACACATACAAAAACACACAAACCTGACCTTTATAACTGATCTACTCAAATACATGCATACTTCACACACAACATACAGTATAACTCATGCTCATTTTTAACCCCTACTGAGCAATATAAAGTATACATGGTAATGGGATTTAGTGAAAGTTTAAGAAAAAATAATCTTAAGGACTGCTCATTGGTTGATCTGGAGAAGGAGTGATTAACACTTTTTGGTACATAACGTGGTACTGTCAGGCTGTGGAGGCAGGACTAGGGATGGAGATGGAGTAGACCTAAACTGAACCTAAAACAGGGACTGGACCTGGAGCTGAGACAATGTCTAGGAAAGATTGAGGCAAAAGACATGGATTATGACTGGATTGGAGGATGAGATTTGAACTGGGATACAACTGGTGGGTTAGATAGGGACTGGGACTGGATTTGCGAATGTTACACAGATTGATGTTGGATTAGGTCATGACACAGGGACTGGGGCTGAATTGGGGCAATAGAAAGGAAGTAGACTGGACTGAGAGATGAGACAGGAGTTGAGACTAAATTGAGAATATAAAAGAGATGGGACAGAATGGGAAGCTAAGACAGATCCTGGGATAGTATATGATGAGATGGGGACCAGGACTGGATTGGGTATGAGATGGAGACTGGGACTGGATTATAGGATGAGTGAAATAAATGAAATAATAAGTGTTAATGAGACATTTTACCAAATAACAATGGTCAAATAGGTACAGAAAATGTAGTGCTTAGTATTTTCCATTCTCTAAATTCCTCTTTCTTGTTTCTCCTCTTCAGGTCTGAGCACTCCCTCACCCACTAACCCATTCCACTGTGACCAACGCAGGCTGACTCTGAATCAGATGCGTCCGAACTCCACTTCCCCATTGCCTGCCCATGCTTTGCCCAGTGCTCTTCCCTACAGTGCCTCTCTTCCCCTGCCCTCATCCCAAACCATGCCCCAGCCTCCAGACCTGCCCCCTAACCTTCCCCAGCCCTTGTTGCCCCTCTCTTCAATGCCCCGCCTCCAAACAGCCCCCCAGCTCCAGAGTCACAGCAACAATCCCTTTCTCTGAAGGCCAAAAAATCACTTGATAGAGATCAGAACCAAGGCTGTTAACTACATGTTCAGTTGGAGCTGAAGTGAAACATGCTGGAATATCCACTGAAATTGAATTCAATGTGACCAGACAAATCTGGATTTAGTATATCGAAAATGACACACTCTGAATGTAATAAAATCACACATTAGGCTTTAGAGTAAAATTTACCAATGAATTTGAGGATAAATAATTCAGTATTTACAGAAATAACTTTTTAAGGTAATTAAATACCTGATTAAGTTGCCATTCTCTTTAATGATGTGCTAACAGATACTCCATCATCTACAGCCTCTAGCATGCTGCTTATGAGATGGAGTTCAGCTGTCACGTGCTGCTTATGAGATGGAGTTTAGCTGTCAATCAGCATGTCTCTGCCCCTTGCACAACCAATAGGACCTGTCAACCAAAAGGACACAATGCTCTCGGACCCAAAGTGTGCAGAACTAGGCTCTGTTGGTCTTAATCAACATTTCAGGAATACTGACATGAACTAATGCTCCGTTTTTCTTCTCTACAAAGCTCACTTGTTTTCTATTGCCTTCTGTCTATGGATACTTGCCTATTCAGGGTCCAACATTGATTGTAACCCTTGGCTTTTCCTCACAAAACCATGTGCCTGACTCAATGGCTTGCCCACAATGTACCGGAGGGGGGGCATCTCCACACAACTTGGACCTCAGGAGCCCTGCTAACCAAAACCTGCACAACTATGTAACTGCTCACAAGCAACTGTCTATATGTGGAGAGTTTTAAGTAAAAGAAAAGTGATGAAAAAGAAGAATGAACAAAGATGGTCTGGTTATACAGTATATTGTAATGCTGAACTACCCTATGCTGTTCTTCTGTTGAACAATATATTGATTTATTTATAAATACAAGCTTTATTGGCTATTGCTGAATGAGTTTAGTGCATCCTGTAAGACAAATACATCCAGGTTAATATTTAATCAAGACACACATGATATACAGTATGTCAGTAAGCAACAATAAATGAATGTCGTTTGCATTTAACAGTGTTACACATGGTTTATTAGAACGTTGATTAATTTTCTATGACAGCAGTTCTGACAGTAGTGCAGCTGAATATCACAGGTTTTTATTAATGCGTTCATACTAAAACATTATCATTTCTATATTACCTGCTCTTTCACAGACCCGTTCACAGGTACGGTGGACGCTTCATATAAATGGATTAAAAACATGTTCAACCATTGATATAGTAAAGTTTTCTGTAAGGAGACATTTGTTTAATGGTCATAAAAGGAGTCTCCACTGTCAGGGGTTTGTAACAGTCAGAGGTAAAGCTGTAATTTTGACACAGGTCAAAGTATTTGATAGAGGAAAGTCTTCAGGACAGAGAAATTTATACTTTGTGGTTTCTTAGTAATATGACAAGCTGCATTTTTTTTATGTCTTAGTAACTTCAAGAAAGAGAAAAAAGAGAGGTTGGTGAGGGAAGCTGCTATATAGTTCATAGTTTATATTATGTTTATAGCTGCTATAACATACATAAGAATGGGTCATGTCTTATCTGGGCAGGGTAGAGAGAGAAACAGAAACTCAACGGTCATACAGCCCAACATGTCCATACCTGCATGATGTGATGTTTGCGGTTTAGCAGGTTTCAGGTGCACCTGCTAATGTGTGTGTGTGTGTGTGTGTTTATGGGTGTGTGGATTGAGCAGTCAAGCATGAAACGACACACTGCCCTGAATTAAGTGAGAGATAAGGAGACTTTTGACAGACTTTTATGACTTATGCCAGTAACTGTGGTTATACTTAGAAAGACATGACACTTTAGTTAAACGGTAAAAGTAAGAATATCCACCAAATTCACACTCATAGTAAAATAAATTAAACTGGTTGGTAATTAATTATGGGTTATTTATTTTGTATAACATTTATAAATATATTGGTATAAATTGATTTTTTTAATTAAAAATTGAAAACAAAAGGTAAAATTTTCCTTGTTTTGCATGTTTAGAGATTTTTTTTCTTCCATTTGCTGGATGACCTCAGTTTCAGGAACTTTGCAAAAAGATACAACACTGAACATTAATTCTAGCTCTACATTCTTTCTGAATGCCCTGCAATCAAATGCTACAATTTAGAAACTATTAACAGCGAAGTCTTTTCCTTAGAATGCGACTGCTAGGAACTGAGTCTCTGCTCCTCTTTGCATTTTGTGTTCCATGTCTTCCGGCCTTTGTCTGACCTTTGGTTTTGGGTTCAGAAGGAAAGACTGTTGTACCTTCGGGATGAGGTGTGGAGCAGTTAACATCCAGGGAAGATTCTGGATCAGGAAATTTAGAAGGAGAATTTGCCTTGTCTGTTTCAGTGCTATCAGAGACAGTTTTGCCACTTTCTTTGGTTGAAATTTTGTTTTGAGGCATGACTGCTGGAATACTGGTTATGCAGTTGTTATGAAGTGAAGTAGAGCTGACTTGATGGTTATTCAGCCCATCATTAGCACTAGTCTCTGTGTACTTGCTGAAGTGTGTGCTTGTCTCTGAGCATTCTGTCTGTTCTGACAGATTCCACTGGGCCAGCTGACACAATGCAAATGCAGCTGTTTGTTTTTTCTCATCTGTGGAATCATCATTTTCTTCTTTCACTGAATTGGCATCCGTAATTCCCCAGCTGGTGTTTTTAATTTCACCTTGTATATGGGTTTGCAAGGTAGGGATACCAGAGATTGGTTTTAGAGAGAGGTTTAAAGGAAACTCAAAAGCAGGCTCTTTCTTTGAGAGGTTCAGTGGGGCCGCATCATCATCTGCCACTTCTTCTTGTTCTGCTGGCCTTGTTGTCAAATTATTACCAGGTAAAGAGAGTAAAACAATGTGTTAGTCAATGTATTGCATAGTACTTTCAGATAATATGCTGTTTTGTTCTATAAATAAAGAATGCCAAATATTAATATTTTACCTCTCCCAGTGTGTGGAGCTGCCTTGTCTGGATTCATCTTCAGCTGAGAGTGTCTTAGTCTTATACTCTTCCAATTGGTCATGTGGGAGAACTATCTCACTTACATCCAGTGGGTTCTGGGATTCTGAGTCTTTCTGGGTGTGATCTCTTGCAGTTGGCCCAGCTGGTGACCCAGTTGGAGAATAGCCAAGTTTGGGACTCATTTGAACTTTGTTTTGTTGGCTTACTCGGATCCCAGGTTCCTGCCTGAGTAAGTATTCTCTTTGAGCCATGGTGTATGAATCAAGATCGGGTCTTGCATGACCATGACTGCTAGGTACAGCCATAGTAGACTGGCCTATTTCTGGATCAGAACATGAGGTAAGATGGGTCTGGTCTTGAAGGCGGTACATGCTAAGGGATGGATGTGAATGGTAGAATCCATAAGATTGGCCTAATGTGGGATTGGGGATTGTTGGGATGGAGTGGATGGGAAGAAGTTGCCTTGATAAGAGTGGGTGGATGCCAGGTGGTACAGCATCCATCACGTATGGAGTAAAATGTGGAGGGGAAGGGAGATGATTGCAGTAATTGCCATGAAGGAAATAGGGTGAATACGAAGAGTGTATAGGGTATAAATTGTAGTGGAAAGCATAAGAAGGGAACTCCAGACCTTGGTAAAAAGGTTCTGTTTCTTTTGCCTGCTTTTGGGGTTTGTAGTCAATTAGGAATGAATTATGAACAGGAATCGGGTTGTTTACGGGAAGAAACGGATGTTGCAGGGACTTGGTTGATGGTTGATGAATAGTTGATGTTGGGTCTTCCTGAAAAGCTGAAACAGCAGAAAAGGCAGAGGTATGTGTTGTTGCCCCTGGTTCTTCCTTATTGCTCAATGCTGCAGTTTTTAATTCATCAGTCCTGGATGACGCTTTGGTCATTAATAGATCTGCATTCATTTTTGGTTCTGGATCTCTCTGAGGTAAGCACACTCTTTCAGGTGTGTTACTGCTCTCTTCATCATTTGGTCCAGCTTTGTGGTCATCTGTCAGCTGGGCTGTAGTCATTTCTTTCAAATCAATGGCTTGCACTGAAACATTATTCTGCATTGATGCCTCTGTGATAGCTGTTGCCATGCTAATTTCATCAACAGTGTTCGGGGAAATCTTGCTTTGCTTAGAAAGCAGTGAAAGGGAGTTCTTACACAAGTCATACTTCATGTGGTTGAACAAGTGAGATTTTTCATTGCAGGTAAATGGGCACTGAAAGCAGTGGTACTTGAAGGGTTTACCTGGGGGTCGAGGGATGTAGTGAGGTTTCTTGGGTTTCCATTCCTTAGCAGGGGCAGTCATCTTGATGGTGCTGAAGAGAGGAACTTGCAGTGTAGATGTGTGTGTATATATATATATAAAGAAAACAAGGTGGTTTCTACTTCTCAGAGTGACTGAATCTTCTTGGATTGCATGAGAGTGTAGATATCCAGTCAGTGACTAAGGTCATCAGATCACAAAAACTGACTTAGGGCAGTGGTGTCTCAGTGGTTGAGACTGATTAAAAGGTTTTGAGTTCAAATCCCAGCACCAGTCTGCCAACATTGGGTCCTTAAACAAGAGCCTTTATCCCTCAACTGCTCAGTTGTAATGTCTCCATTGTCAGCCACTTCGGAAAAAAAACATCAACCAAATCACATAAGGAAAGAAAAGGAAAAGATTATTTCAACTCATCCCATCATGTTTAAATTAAAAAAAAAACACAATACTGATCTCTGTCAAAACATGAAAATAATAGCTGCTTGTGTTCATGAAGTGAGACCTGGCATTATCCAACATGTTTGTTTGAATAAAATATGTTAGCACAGCTGAAACAGCTAGTCCTGGTAACTGTTGCCTGAAGCAAAACAATGATGACTGCAGACATCTGCTCTCTCAGTGTCAGCAATTATGAAAATGAGAGCTTTGCTGGTTTTTACACCTTGCCTTTAGACTAAAGAGGGCTATTTGCATAAGTGAAACCTGCCTGAGGCCTGTTTAAAAGTACAGGATCTTCCTCTGTCAGAGTTTCCAGCTTTTACTACAGTCAGTTTGCTGTGGGTTTTACAATTAATTTGTTCATTCATTCATTTTCAATAACTGCATTAATCCAGTGTACCAGCGCCTATCCCAGGTATCCCAGGGTGTGAGTTAGGAATACACCCTGGATGGGATGCCAGGGACACATTCACAGGCTCATTCATGCCTAGGAGCAATTGAGCATTGCCAATCCACCTAGTGGCATGTTTTTAGAAGGTGGGTTTGAAACAGGAGAAAAGGGAGGAAATCGACATGGGGAGAACATGTGAAGCTCTTCATGAGCTCAGGATCAAACCGGGTCAGACCCTGCCACTCCAAAAGGTATTATCTTATCAGAAATAGTATTTTACTAGCTTCTTTATTTATTTACTTTTTAATTTAACAGAGATATCCAGACAAAATCTCACGTTGTTGTTTCACAGTTGGCACTAATCCATTTGAGTTTAGCACCCAAAAAAGTCACTACCATGTAACTTTTTTCTTCCTATTATCTCGCACAATCCTCAGTTCCAGTTCCTTTGCTCCACCCTGTCACACACTTTCACAAGAAGTTGTCACTCAGGTTGTCCCAGATGCCCCAGATGTGCTTACTGTCACACCTCTTTCAATGGCCAGCTATCAAATGGCCAGCTATCCAGTGGCGAGGATTTTTGTTCAGTGTTATAGTAATTATATTATACACACCCACTGTACCTCACCTGTATTCCTAGGTATCAACATAATTTTAGTATTTATTAAATTAACCTTGATGGTGCACATATTGCTATTATACTCTAAAGATTAAATCTAGGACCTTTAACAGTTCTGTGGATTAAGTGTGTTTTCCTTTCAGATAGAAGCAATTAGCAAGCTAAGAGTGTAGGATGGTAATTTTAGTGTTTATAAAATTAGGATATTTACCTTGATGGTTAAATAAATAAATAAAAGGTTAAATCTAGACCCTGTAAGAGTGTTTCCCTTTTTGATAGGGTTCCTTCCTGGTAGAAGGGATTTAGCAAGCTAAGAAGCCTAAACTATGCAAATGACCCTGGAACAAAAGTTTCAGAAGAGTGTAGAATAGTAAATTGATTATAAACAAAAAGTTTGAGGCACGTCGCCTTTAAATTTGATCCCGTACCATTTTAATACACAAATCCAATGAGGTATAAATTATATGCAATAATATGAATAATAATATTAATTATAAAAAGAAGATCTTTCTTACCTGTTGAGAAGTTGAAGAATTCTGATGTGGGATCACTTCATGTGTAAAGCACAGTCAGTAATTTTTATTTTATTAATATTTCATAAAGGAAAAAAAAAAAAATCTCTGTCTGATTTCTACCTCCTCTGTCATCGCAATGCTTCAAACTCACCTGTCGCCTTTTGCTAAATTTCTCCCTCTCTGTCTCTACTGGCACAACCGGCTCTGTCTACCTTAGTGTGTGTGTGTGTGTGTATGGGGGTGTGGTTTAAGAACAGTTTGAAGAGCCCTTAGGCTATGTGGACACACCTGATATAAACAGGGCCTCAAGCTAAAGTGCAAACACACACACTTATACACACACACATGCATATCAACTTAAGGTTTAAATTTATAGATGTGGACAATCAGGTGGACTCATGGATGTTGGAACAAACCTCAAATATATGAGGTATATGTTTGTATTTATAATAAAGTTCTGTGCAAAAGTCTTAGGCACATGTAAAGAAATGCTGTAGAGCAAAGATGCCTTCAAAAATAATGAAATTAAATGTTTCTACATTAAAAAATACTATAAAGA
>CM075028.1:16020493-16044586 GCA_037576675.1 Pangasius sanitwongsei
AAAAGTGTCTCTTATGGAATCTGCTGCTTTCTTTACTGACATACAAACATTTTTCTGTAACGTTTCATTTTGTGCTGAAAAACTAATGTTTGGAATCTAAAATGTTTTTGTAATGAATCAATAATGTAGAAGTCAGAAAATAAAAATCTATAACAAAGTTTGTTCTGAAAAAAAATAGGATGCCTAAGACTTTTGCACAGTACTGTATATATATAGTTACTACTAGTTGAGTTGTTTTTAATCCTATATATATATATAGGGTTAAAAACAACTCAACTAGTAGCCCAAACAAGGGTTGGCAGAGCACCTTCCCCATGTTGGGTTATTTTTACCTGACTATTGAGTTGCACTGTGTATTATTATTATTATTATTATTATTATTATTATTATTATTATGCAGTTTGTATTCACATAAACATGTAACTCGTAACACAAACATGTAAAAATTACTTGATGTAACCAACTGGGATATTTATATATTTATGATTATTAAATAGGATATAGCCTACACCTTTATTTTTAAGGAAAAAAGCAGACTGGATGTCAAATCAATAATAATAATAATAATAATAATAATAATAATAATAATAATAATAATAATAATAATAATAATAACCATTATTTTTTGTGCTTTTTTCTTAACCCAATTACCATTCAGATTGAATTAGCCCATTCCACTTCCCTTTCCGTATTCAATGTGGCATTGTTCTAGAAAATAATTTCTTGATCAGATAATGTTAGTTTGAATTTTCAGTAGAATTAAAGTGACAAATATGCTGATCAGGTGTATAGAAGGTCCTGCCCGGTATTTCAGAGGCCACTACCACCCTGACCAGGATACAGCGTAACATAATCAAATGAATTCCTGTGTCTTTCCTCCAGGAGTCTCGGTTCTGTTACTAACAACATTTATAACATGTGATACTTCACTTCCCAGTAAGTAAACCATAAAAGCATGAACCCAACTGTGGATTACTGATGATGTACTCAAGCAAGCCATTGTTGATTTACAGTATGTAATGCAGTAACTCATGTTAGTTAACAGAACTAATAGAGTAACTTGCTCTTTTTTCAGATGCGAGTCCCGAAATACTTGAAAAATGCCAGGTATGGTTGAACTGTCCCTGAGGATACACTGATGAGAGAGATCAGGTTTTTTCTGTAGTGATTCATTTTAGGATTGTACTTGAAAGTAATGTTGAAGTTCATCATAAATCTGTTTGTAAACATTTCAGCCAATAGAAATTTGATACTGAAAATCATCTGATTCTATTTGACAAGTATCTTAAATTAAGGCTTGTTATTCTTAGTTTGTATCTCAGATCGAAAATAGTGGCAAGTTTAAATACCTGTGCAGCAATTGTTAAACATTTACTAACATGACTTGGATTAGCAATTTTTTTATGTTTAGAAATATTAGTCATTTGTGCTCTAGGTTGATTTAACAGTAGAGTGTGCGCTGGACTTGCTGAACCAAATTCAGAACAGAACGGCTCAGGAGCTTCCGCAGGAAGTGAGACATATTTAGTGTTGTTGATTATTTTATTGTGAATTTAAGTGCATTAATATAAAGATGGTCATTGCATTTGAATGTGCGTGTCATGGATTTTACTCTAATTGTTGGATAGACTGTGGAAAATTATTTGAACAAAGTGATGAACGTTACAACTTTGGTGAAAGACAACAATACCAACCAGAATAAACTAATATCCTATGGAAATGGTGTACTGGACGTCACTGAGAAACTGGTGTCTGCACTGGGGAGGAAAACAGACACCATCGAAACCATCAGCATTTCTCTACAATCTTTAGGTATGGAACATGATTTTTAATCACTGCTGCTACAAAATAAATCTATAGTCGCATGCAAAAGTTTGCATACTCTTAGGACAAAATGAAGAAAACTAATTTCATTTATAGCACCAACATATCTTACTGTCAGGCATGACAGAGTTTTACTGAATGAAGCAGACAAATCCAAAAAGGCAAACCAAAACCAAAGTTGATAGCCAGGCAAAGTATCAGGCGATCAGCGGTCAGGCACAGTAATGTATGAGATGGGAGAGACTTCACTGAAATATTCACTGGAAGTCCAGGTTATTTATGGCAACTGTGCTGACTAGGAACAGATGGTTGTGATTAGAAATGTACAGATCATGCGATAGAGCACGTGACTGTGTTTTTAATTCTTTGTTTGGCTGAAGATTCTGGGAAGTGAAGTACGCGATATGACAGTTAGGGCTTTCTCAGGTTTGTCAAACTGGATCTAGAGACATAGTGAAGGGCACGTGATGGGCAGATCATAAGATCATAAGCTATGGGTAGTAGGAGTGTAACATTGCATCGCAATGCAAAATATTTGACTAATTAATTAATAATGTATCTAATGTAATTGCACTGTTTAAACACCAGAGGTCCCAGTCTGTGCAACCCATAGAGTTCAAATATAATGAGCATGCGCTGGGCACAATAGCTCGAGATCACATGCATTATACATTATACAATTACATGACCATGTTGTAACAGTTTAAAAGAGCTCTTCAGTAGCTTTGACGCGACACCATCCCCACACTGCTTAGATCTACAGAGCCCACGAAAGTCTGCCATTTTAGCCGACTTTGGAGCTCTATTTCCAGTAAAAATGACACCTCAGACATTGCTACGGAGATAATGAGCTTCGATCGAGCATTTCCCCTGGGTCAGAGACTTTGTTTATTCAATCAAAATTCATAAATTATAAATTATAAATTTATTCATTTACCTATTTTTAAGATATGATCAACCTGTAGTACATTTTGTTTAAAATATTTAACCTCTGTTTGTAGAAAGTTTTTATTTATTTAATTTTACACAAATTTTTGACAAAAATGCACATTGTTTTCCATTGTTTATGATTCAGAAATAAAAAGTAGTCTTTTCAGTCATAATTTTTCTTCATTCAAATTTTGTTTGAAAATGGAATTGAACCAAATAATGAAGCCAGATCGTGAACCGATTTGAATCGTGACCAGAGAGTATCGTTACACCCCTGGGCAGACCCTGGATCTGCTGGAGAGATTATTATTGCATAGTTGGCTTGAGAATATCTGAGGATCCTCCAGGAGGAGCTGGAATCTGTAGCTGTGGCTGGAGAAGACTGAGCCAATCTTCTAATTTTTGATAAACATTCTCTAATAATTTGTATTATTTGCATTTATAAACACCTCCATCCTCTTTCCCATCCTCCAAACAGATCTTCAAACCAAACCTATATTTTTCAATCCAGGTCCATAGGGTAATAGCAAATATTATTTTTCAAAATCTGTCTGTTTGCCTGGCTCCTGGTGTTCACGTCAGAATTTGGCAAGTCCTGCTGTTAACTGAACAAGATAAATCATATATGAAAATGAATAATAATAATAATAAATGATTAGTTTTGCATTTTTTTGCAGCTACAAACGTTTGTAGTTGTGTTTATACACTTTTCGTTTGCTTCTCATGTTCTTCTCCATCTTTCTCTTTTAAGTTCAGCTGAGCTTAGCACATTCAGTGTTGTGTTGTCTCCATCAGAAGAGAATAAGACAATACAGAACTTGAACATAATAGACAGAGCTTAGAAAGACAAACCTGACTCTTGATTTCTATCTCTCCAGAGGTTCGGGTAATTATGATTGGACAAAACACCTCTGTGAATGAAATCCCCTCTCTTATCACAAGCACTGCTTCCATGGATATCAAGCTGAATGGGACCTCGAAGAATAACAATGGTATAGGAGTGTTCTTTACATTTTTTATAATGTCTCTGGCTAAAATTTCCTACTGCAAGCAGATGAGCAAAACTGTCACTATGATGTTTACCTTCGAAATAAAATCCAGTCCAGTCTAAAGGCGATATTTCAGAACTTTTAATGAATGAAACTGCTGTAACCTTCACTGTAAGGTGAACTGTACTGTTAAAGTTCATAACTGTAGTGAAATAATATATGTTAAAAATTGTTTTTACAAGGCCACAGTTACAAATATTTTCCACAATAAATCTGACTATAATAGTGCTTATTTTCTGTTTAATTGGTATAAATTCAAAATATCTTCATTTAATTCTTTTTCCCTACAAAGAATGAACAAATTAGGTAAGGATGTTCATGCTTGAGTAGGTAGACTACTGTTCAAATTTTGGGCACCCTAAAATCATTATCTTATATCTTCTGCATTAGAGTGTGTATTAGAATGCACACATTAATATAAACCTGTTAATCAACACCTTCTGACCAATCAAGAATTTTTTTCTAGCTAATGCTAAAATTACTCAAGTAGGCAAATTTAAGAAATGTTATCAAGTCTGTGCATCCAAACAGATTTTCCTTTGTAATTTTAACCTTAATTTCATTTTAGCTTCTGTGGCCTTTATGAGCTACACCAACATGGCAGGCATCCTGAAACCTCGCTTCTTCAAAACACGTACAGACACGTGGAAAACCATGATGTCTGCTGTGGTGTCAGCAACACTTCCCCAAGCTTCTGCCACAGACTTCACTACAGTCAACTTCACCCTCAAAAATGTAGATGTAAGTTATTTGACTTTAAGAGGTTTTCTCTTCATTTTCAATTACCGATTTTCAGATTTTATTCCCTCCTCTTCCTCACTAGAAGTTAGACCCTGAAGATTTTCTCTCCTGTGTCTATTGGAAGGAAACTGAGTGGGTTGAGGATGGTTGTAGCATCACAGAGAAAAACAGCACTCACACTGTGTGCTCTTGTGATCATCAGGGTACTTTTACTATCATCATGCAGACTTACCCTCTGTATTGTCTATCAAGTGTAAGTTGTTTACTTTAAAAGCATCAGCCAAATGAGCAAATGTACTGGATTGTGTTATTTTATGCTACGTGAAGTATTACAGTACTGTACATATGTTTACAGTTGTTTTTATGGTACTTTTTTGGCAACCCTGTAAAATTTACAAGTTTTTTTTTTTACAGTGTAGCATTTCCACCAGTTTAGGCTTAAGGAGAGTAGGGAGTAGGGTCTAATGGCCACATGGCTGACATTTTCATCTGCTTCTCAAAGTGCTTGAACACTGACTGTACAGGGGAGCCAAAATCAAGTGTATTTAATCTTTTTTTTTAAATCAAGGAATCCACTTTCTCTGTGACAGCAGATAGTGGGATTATAAATCATTACAGTACACAGGTGTAGAAGAGTAAAGACAAACAGTACTGAGTGTGTTGCATGGATAATGAATGATCTGTAAGAGCATATTGAATATGAGTCCTCCAATAAGCATAAGAGTTTTAATAATAGAGATCTCTCCTTTTAGTCCTTCCAGTTTTCCATCAGTGTGTCTTCTGGAGTGGGAATGATATTTCTGATTTTGACTATACTGACACTTGCCTTTTGTCGTCTTCACACAAAAATGACCAAGACGGTTCTGATAAACCTGTGTATAAGCCTTCTGCTGGCTATGCTTGTTACCAATGTCATGCTCTATATATGCCTTCGACAGGTGAGTGTTGCCTTCTTTTGCCTGCAGGTGAAAATGAATCATTTCAAATCCAAAATATATTTTTTCATCTTTCTTTCCACAGCAATTGTTTGTAGTGCTGGTGGGTTTTCTGTCCTGTTTCTGGCTCTCAGCTGGTATGTGGATGCTCATTGATGCTGTGCTGCTCCTCATATTTGTAAAGAACCTATCAAAAGTCAGATCAAACCAGCGGGAGGAGCTTAGGTGGATATGGTTCATTGTGATTGGATACTTTATTCCCCTTGTTCTGGTTGTCACGTATGCTGTAGTCGTTTCTGGAGTCCTCAGCGTTTTCATGTGAGTGTGGGAAACTGGGTGGGCTTATTCTCCTCATTTTATTTAAGTAACATCACAGAAGCACGGAACATCACAGGGCTGTTGTACTGAATATCAGCAAGGCTGTGATTCGGCCATAGGCATGGGGCCACAGGCCAAGTGCTACAGGTAATCAGTGTAAGAAACTATTGCTAGAATTGGAATTTCATGTCGTGAACACAGAGAAGTTGAGGAATACTCTACCAGTGCTGTTATACTAAACATCAGCCCTCTTGGAATGACCAATCACTTGTCCAATCAAATAAGTGGACCACAACTTATGTAACTGTTGTAATTGTTACTGTACTGTGTGTATATGTATGTACATATACATATAACTCTAGAAACTGTCAACCATGCCATGGTCAAAGTCACAGAGATCACAGTTTTTCCCCATTCTGATGTTTGATATGAACATTAACTGAAGCTCTTCACCTGTAACTGTATTCAGAAAGTACGCAGACCCCCACGTGTTGCACACATTATTGTGTTGTGGGTTTGAAGTATTCAACGCTTCAGCATTCAACATTTTTTTGATTAAACATATTCCCAATACAGCTTTTCATGTGAAATAATTTTTGTGAAAAAAGCTTTAGCGGATTGAAATGTTTACGGATATAGCAGTTGAAAACGCAAATTATCGATAAAATTGAAAAGTTTTGACATAATCTTTTTTCGTTTAACTTTAACTTTTCATTTTCTTGGGTTCTATGTTGATACTTAGTTTGGAAAAATAGTTTGGAAACAGTTTTTGTTGAGAAAAATGGTATTCATGTAAAAAAAAAAAGGGTCACATGACAGAATTTATCCGTTTGTCGAGGGAAGAATGTTCCGTAAACCTGTTGCACAAGATCCACCCAGGAATTACAGAATGCAATTTCATTGACCTCTGCTAAATTCGGCAGCCTGATATAACACCGCATTCATTTTTCTTTAATAGCCATGCAGACAGCAAATACACGTGGATGGATGGTCATTTTACTAGCCACAAAATTTCCCAAAAAAGAGAAGGCTCTTTTGTAGTTCAGAATGTTGCGTGGCCAGACAAGACAAATTTCTGTCCATGTTTAGATTTAGCCCAGCCCTCGTGGCCTACATTTTTTCTCTTTTTCCTTGTGCTTTGTTTGTTTCCCAGTGTTTTTGTTTCCATTAAAGAACTTATTTCATTTTGCAACCGTCTCCCTGGACTCTCCGTTTGTCACGGCGAAAACGAGGCGGATTCAGGTGCGAGCAACTCAGACTTTTAATGAGCAAAAAGGCACCGACGGCAGAACAGACAGAGGAAAAGTCCGTGGGTGGAAATGGTGGCAGGCGTCCGAAAGCGACACTAGGGCTGCAGCGAACGGGAGACGGTCCAGGTGAACAGGCAGGGGAACCAGTAATCCTCAGGGAAAAGAAACAAAACACACACGGAGCTGAGAGCGCATAAACACGAAGACAACAAACTGACAAGGACAGGAACAAACACAAAGGCTTAAATAGAGTCGGTGAGTAGTGACAGCTGAGAACAATTAACTAATTAACCGTAGTGACAAGAGACGGCCAGAAGGGGCCGGTGATCCATGAACCGTGACACCGTTATGACAGATTGGAATATTACGATTTCTTTAGCTGTGTAGTTTTATTAAGTTCATACCAATATCTGGTCTACATTTCATGTGAATAGCTGCATTGGAAATATGTTTAATGAATATAGATAAAGCTGTAACTGTAGGTTTTCTGACATCATCAAGACAGAGGAGTTTATGCTTTTCACTTTCTTACTAACATTTTTTCTCTGCATTTTTTTTTTGTTTTACTAACATTATGAAAGAGAAAAGAGAGGCTGTTGAGGGAATGACTGTTTATACAACTGATTGTATTTTTCTATGTGCAGCTGCGATGTAAGTGATATGATCTTTTTTTTGGGTATTCCTTTTTTCCTCACTATTGCAGTAAGTAATACAGACAGTACACAATTAAAAATCACATATAATGAAAGCCATTATAACAATTGTGTAATTTAATTCATCTGAACGATTTTCTCCTGTGCAGCTAAACTTGATCATCTTCATCATCATCATCATCATCTTGATCTTCAATCTGATACAGCTGAAAAACCTGGACTTACAGAGGAGTAACACCAGTGATATGAAACTCATAATAACTGTGATGGTTAAAAGCCTGGCCCAGTTTTTCATCCTCGGTTGCCCCTGGATAATCCTCTACATCCCAACTAATGATACTGTGGTGTTTGGCTTTTTGCTCGTCAGCACCCAGCAGGGCACCTTCATCTTCCTGGTCCACTGTCTCCTCAACCAAGAGGTCAGCACTCAGTACTTTGTTTTAATCCAAATATTAATAGAATTTAAAAATTGCATTACTTTTTTTTTTGGCTACTTTTGTCTCTCTTCTCTACTTCCAGGTCAGGCAGAAGTACAGGAAGTACCTGTGTGTTTTGTGCTGCTTCAACAATCGTAACACTGCTACAGCAGATGTGCAGGTGACTCAGGGAACAGCATGAACGTCCATAGGGATATTATTGTCAGGGTTACGTTAATAATGTACCACAGACAGTCAGGAAAAATGATAAAGGAATAAAACACTGGGTGTGTGACTGTTACAGTAAAATACTGAGTGACGAGGTGGTGCGATGAAGCAGAGTTACTGTTAGCATTCCTATCACAGCAATTAATCAACGATTACAAAATATCACATACTATCATACTTTCTAATCTGTTTACAGTTACAGTTTTAACTCACATATTTTAAATATTTGGTTTCCTGCATTGTAAAAAAAAACGAGAGTTTAATTTTATTATAGCTTAACTAAAACAACAATCTATTAAAAGATAGAATCAGGCCAGGACCATGACATGTGCTATACGGATATGGATTTAAAGTTATAAAGCTCAATGCAGGACCTTTCAGCTCAGGCTTCATTTAATCTGTCAGCTTTTCTGTCTTTTGTAAATATTTTTAATATGACATTTAGAAACATTCCTACAATGTTCTTACATTGCATTTTTTTTTTTTTGGCTGGGGGAACTTTAACACAAACGTTTTCATAATGTTAGTTTTTTGTTTAACTGCGATCTTTGCATGAGCGACTTCATAATAACCATTTATTACTATAATCATTTATTATTAAATCATTAATACAGCAAAAGTTTTATAAGAATGTGTTGAATGCTTATTGTCTAAGTTTAGGTTTAGGTTTAGAATTCTTTATAATCAACACCAGAATTATTGGCACCCAATTAGAAAAAATGTATAAAATATATATTACACAAAATGATTGAAATTTGAAAATCTATTTACCCTTCCACTAACAAAAAACACTTTCAGAAGAAGAGGTGTGTGTGTGTGTGTGTGTGTGGACCAGTTTCCCTCTACAGTTATGCTATGGGCAAATGAGGACCTGAGAAGCTAAAAGTGTATAAAAGTTGTAAATGTATCTACTGCCCCCTTTTGGTCATCTGCAGCATCTACACTTCTGTTAAACTTGAGTCCTCATAAATGCCTGTGTATCAGGGTTGTCTGTTTAATATGCATGCTGTAACTTGTAATAAATTGTTTTAATGGTGCATCCCACTTGTGCTAAGTTCTTTACCTCTGTTGTCTTATAATCAGGGGCGGACTTTGCCATTTGAGGTGGCAGGGTCAGGGTAACAGGACAAAATGCAAGCTCGTAGTGAGATCAGGTTACTATTCGCTGATGGAGCATCACAGTGACAAAAGACCAAATAAAGTGGCAATTCTGCCAGAAGACCATACAACAGGCCAATGTGAAAATATCTAGAGTAGCACATGGAAGTCGAGATGCATACACAACTTCGCAATGTTAGCTAACCAAACTAATCTGATAGTGGTAACCACACTGAGAGTGAGAGAGAGAGAGAGAGAGAGAGAGAGAGAGAGAGAACATTGCTCATTACTGAACAAAAACAAAACAAGGTCCTTGCTAATTTAGCTAGATTGGTAAGGCAGAATATAAACATTCATGATTAAGATTCTTAAGATTGCAGTAGACCATTAAATATAATTGTGATAATTGTGAGAACTAACAAAAATAACACTTTTTTCTTCATAGACAGCAGTTCACAGCAGATTTAATGAATTAATTACAATTAATTTATTAAGTTCAATAAATGATTAATTCCTAAAATACAACAAAAAAAATCAATTTATTATTTATATAATATAATATAATATAATATAATATAATATAAATAGGTAATTATTGTATTTTCCTTGTTTATCAACTCCAACTGACGTGTTTAAACTGACAGCAGGTTTGTCCAATCAGATTCACGCGCACGTGTTCGCTTGACCAATCAGAACTCTCGGCTCGTCCGGAACGCGGAAGTGAAGGGACTGTTTTTACACGAGGTTGCTCCGGAATCGCGAATAAATAAATAAAAGAAGGAAAATCAGGCGAATGTTAGGAAGTGAATGCATTTAGTGTCGGTCGCGCGTTACATCTCAAAAGTATATAAATCTAACAGATCAGGAAAAAAACAACAAAACTTTTCGTCTAGAAGGAAGGCTACAAGGTTGAACTCATCAGCTGGCTGAAAGGGCCTGGCAGCATGACATGGAGTACAGTATAGCTAGATTAAACCCATGATCAGATAGCAAAAAGTGCATCTACAGTATATCATGACTTTATTTTTCCTTTTCTAAGTTTATAAAGTCATTGTAGCTTCTCCTGCTGCTCAGATGAGCAGTCTTCAGAGATGTCCAGGAGAACTGGAGGAGGAATGGAGTGGGGCAAAGAGGGTGTGCCTCAGGGTTCAACACGAGGACCTCACTACAGAGCCTAAAGCTGCCACTCTGGAGTGTCTCTCTGTCGATATGGAGTCCAGAGATGCCTCTAATGAGGTTAAACATGCCACTGTAGGATCTTCAGCTGCCAGTCTGGGGGCTACAGGTGTCACTAAAGAGGCTTTTGTTGCCACTGTGGAGTCTAAAGCTACCATGATGCAGTCTGGTGTAGCTGCCATTTTGGAGGATAGAAACACCACTTTGGGGGTGGAAGGTGCCACTATGGAGTCTTCTGTTGGTAGTCTGCAGTCTACAGATGCCACTTTGAGGTCTAACACAACTTTATGGTGTAACAGTGCCACTTTGGGGTCTGACAGAGTGGCTTTGGAGTCTAATGATGCTACTTTGAGGTCTAATGCTGCCTCTTTGGGGTCTAATGCTGCCTCTTTGGGGTCTACTGCTGCCTCTTTGGGGTCTAATGCTGCCTCTTTGGGGTCTAATGCTGCCTCTTTGGGGTCTACTGCTGCCTCTTTGAGGTCTAATGCTGCCTCTTTGGGGTCTAATGCTGCCTCTTTGGAGTCTAATGATGTCTCTTTGGAGTCTGATGATGCCACTTTGGGGTCTAATGTTGCCACTTTGGGGTCTAATGATGCCTCTATGGAGTCTTCCATTGCTACTCTGAAATCTGTTGGTGCCTATGAGAAGGTAGAAAGCAGCAACATTCAAGTGGTTAGTAACTCTAGCACAGTTCATCATCTTTTAGTGCAAAATCATTAGAATTTTTAAAATGTTACTATAAGCTCAGTTATGATATAACTGTTAAATTCTAAAGCCATATTCTGCAGCCTTTTCTCTTTAAATGCACTGTTTGTTTTTCACTCTCTCTCCATCGTCAGTCTGTGATCATACCGGTGTATAACGGTGCAAAATGGCTGGATGAATGTCTTCAGGCTGTTTTAGATCAGGACTTCCAGGGCGGTTTGGAGATCTCGGTGTTTGACGACGCCAGTACGGTACGCAGACTTCATGTTCATTTTAAATCTTAGGTTTAAAATTATGCTAGTAATATAAATGTAGCAGCGTATTTACAGTTAGAAGATCTGGACTGCACTCCTGCAGCAGCACCTAAGACATTTAGTTATTTATTATTATCGCAAGTGGAAGCTGTTTTTTTTTTTTTTTTTTTTTAAATCAAACCATTAAACTCTGTGTTTTTTGGTTTGTACAAACCGGCTAGACATACTGTGAATTTTATTGTAGATTGGAATTTGAATAATTTAGAGTTACTGTTTTTTTTTTTTTTTCTAAATCTTCCTAAATTTCTCTCTCTCAGGATAACTCCAGAGGGATTGCTGAAAGCTGGAGAGAGAGGCTGAGGATGAGAAGCGTTACCATGGTGATATCAGGCCATAATACAGAAAAACCAAGAGGAGGTGTGTGTGTGTGTGTTCAAGGCAGTGTGCTTTCCTTGTCCGTGCGATGATGACTGATTACCTGAAGGCTGTTGTGTTTTTCTTGTTTTGCTCACGGATTCTTAAACAGCTATTGTGTGTGTGTGTGAAGGAGATATAGTTAATGTTTAGTTTTTCACACACATGATTGTCTCTTACATTTTATGACATCATAACATCAGCCTATTACATGTTCAATACCGTAGGAACCGTATCTCAAAGTCTTGTCTTGGGTCTTGTTGCTGAAATATTACTTAACACGAGAAAAGTGTCAGTCAAAGCAGTAAAAAAAAAAAAAAGCGAACTAAATTCCTAGGTTACACATTGCACTAATTACGGACAAACACTAAGGTTAGCATGAGCTAAACTATATAGATATATTGTCGTATCACCTAGCTATAATAAAAGTATAAATGTTATAATGCTACATAGTGTTGGCATTAGCGCGCACACACACACTTTTAGTACTTTAACACTAATGTGTGTTTCTCGTTCTGTCCTCAGTTGGATTTGCCAAAAACAAAGCTGTGGCTCAAAGCTCTGGACGATACCTGTGCTTCCAGGATGCGGTGAGTGGTGTGTGTGTGTGTGTGTGTGTGTGTGTACACATCCAGTGGATTTGTGAAGATATTGTGGTGCTGAAGCAGGTGTCTCTTGCAGTTCACTCAAGTGTTTGACAAATCTGTCAGAAGAAAAAGAAAAGATTAAGGGGTGTGTGTGTGTGTGTGTGTGTAGGTCAGTAGGAAATATCTGGCTGTTTTGTGCTGACACTTGGGAAAGAAATGGCTTGAATCACTGTGATATCCATCAGATGTTCTGCACACACACACACACACACACACACACACACACACACACACACTAAAGCCTGCCAACTTCAAGTTCTCAAAAACATGCCAGAAACCATACGACATACATTACTTTGGTGTGTGTGTGTGTGTGTGTGTGTGTGAGAGAGAGAGAGAGAGATACACAGATATAAAACCTGTCCAGGGCACAAAAGCCAAAACACACACACACACACACACACACAAGATCATGAGAAACACCAAGTACCTGGAAACGCACTGTTTCCCATATGCGGGAATCAGGCTGTGTGTGTGTGTGTGTGTGTGTGTGTGTGTCTTCAGGTCAGCTTGACAAGGCCAGAGTTGTTGACAATTCAAGTCTGATTTGTTTGAAATAAAGACAGAGAGGCGATAGAGACAGAGTGTGAGAGAGTGAAGGAGAGCAAGAAACTGGGAGAGGGGGAGAGAGAGATAGAGAGAGAGGCAGAACCACAGTGGTTCTGGGAGACAAAGAGACAGACAGATAAGATACAGGGAGAGAAAGAGTGAGACATCAAAAATGGGGGAGGGAAAATGAGAGACGGAGAGAGAGACACAGACTGACTCAGTGAGACAGGCCGAAAGACAGATAGATATAGGAAAAGAGAGAGAAGGAGAAGGAGACAGATGCAGGGATAGAACCATAGAGTGTGAGAGAGGCAGAGAGACAGACTGTGGAAGAGAAAAGACAGAGAGATGGACAGACAGAAGAAGAGAATTAGATGGAGATACCAAGAGAGAAGCAAACAGATATGTTTAAAGAGACAGACAGTTAGAGAGAGAGAGAAATGCATATACATGTTTCTGCACTCATTGGCCATTTTATCAGGTCCAAAGTTCACTCTGTATGTGTACAGTTACTGATTGTAGTCCATTTGTCTTTCTGCAAGTATTGGCACCCCTCGACTCTGTCCAAAGTGTAGATACAAGGAAGGTATATTTACTAAACTAGAAAGTAACTAACCGAGTGTGTGTGTGTACGGAGGTTGAGTAAGCCGTGCAGATTGAGTAACGCAGAGCTCACTGCTGCATCTGCTTCTCTTCACCCAGCTCTCCATTTGCTCCAGCTATGAGTCACAACGTTCCACGCTGCCAGGCTCGGGATGGAGAGAAGAGAAACGTTCTCACATTTAATATTCACAACCTTTTTGGTCAAGTTTACAGTTGCTGTAGTGCCTCTTGGGGGCCAACCAACAAGTTTAAGTAGCAGATGTAATATGTTCTTGGCCAGCCTGTGGAGGAAACGTTCTCCACCATGACATGACCATCAGGCACACACCTGAAACCATGGTTTCTCCATGAAAACATTACATCGTCAGTTGACTAATTGGTTTATTGACAAAACTGATTGCTGCCCTGTTGCTGCGTGTCCAAATATTTCACCAACAGAGTTGCCAAGTGTTTTATTTCTCCAGTGGGATATTCTGACCACCAGCTGGGCTTTGTCATAGTGAGACTGTCAGATTTTCCTACTAGACCATCAGATTGGCATTTTAATCTGAAGTTTTTGCAGGACAGTTTTTCATGGAAGGTCGAGGGGTGATGGTGGATTGAGAAAGCAGAGAGGACATTTTGTGAACAGCTCACTGCTAACTCGTGCATCAGGAAAGACAAACTCAAGCTCCAGAAATGGAGATGCTCTTTATACAGCTTGAACTGAGTGCTAAACCTGACCTCATTTTATTAGAGAACTTGCAACAGAGCTAGGTTCCTTGGGGAGCTTTGGTGAGGTCTCATTGTACTTTTGTATGGAACACAACATGGGATGCACCAAATGCTTTCATTTTTTAAAAATCTAGAACAGTGTTTCTCAATCCTGAGAAACTTGCAGTTCAACCTAGTCCGGGTTTAGCTGGTAATTAATTTAATTAGCTGATAAGTTAAATACGATGAGTTGGATCTAGAGAAATCACCAGAATGTGCAGGGCAGAGGTTCTTCAGGACTAGGATTGAGAATCACTGATCTAGAACTGCTGGGTTTTCAGCTTCTTGATGGTAAAGTCCATTGGTTTGTTCCTCATTGGGGAACCTTAATAGTTCTATGTAAAACTTTATGGCAGAAGCTTTTCCTTTTATGAAAGGTTCCAGTTTGAAGCCGTTTAGAAAAGCTGTAATCAGTGACCAAGCTCACTGATTGACCAAGCTGTAATCAATGCTCCTCCAACCCTTTTTAGACTTGCAAGAACAGTAACAAACTCTTTCCAGACCTTGTAGTTGGAATGTCATTGGACCTAGATCTGATATCCACCAGCCCTGCTCTTCTTCTCGTACTGGGAAGCACAGGGTGGCTGAATGGATGGGGGTACACAAACCCAGAACCCTGGAGTGACATCTCTGGGTGCAAGAACTGAGGTCAGGTCTGTTGGACTGTTGGATCAGGTTGTAAAGGACACTGTCAGCAAAACATTGCAACTTTCTGAAATACCCATTGGGGAGGAAGATGTGAAATATGGACTTTCCATAAGGGAATATCCAAACAGACAACATGGATATTCTCCTTTGCTTTACCAGTCCATCTACAGATCAGTTAAAACCGTTGCAGGAGTAGACAAAGGATACATTAACTAGCTAAACACACCAGATAAAGAAAAGTGCCAACATCCAGTTGTCCAGTCCATATGTTTTGTTTTTTTTGGGAAATGTAATTGGCTAGTTTTAAAAATGGTAGCTAACATAGTATAATAACATATGGTGAGCTAGTCAGCTAGTTCTGTGCAATAATCCAGACTATGGAAAATGAAGGAGTTTAAGACCATGTAGCACATCATGTTTGCCCCCTCGACACGGAGTCATTGGCCATGTTTCAGCTGTGAGATGTGATCCAGTAAAATGTATTGTATGAATCTGGATAGCATTTTTTATTTTTCCTCAGTATGTTTAAAAGTACGAGTGGTTCCTTCTGCATTGTCTTTATATCAGTCGTGTGAAGAGATACTATGCATCTTTTGACTGGAGGTCTATCAGCTAGGTGACTCCTCCCTACTGACAGACCCTCTGCAAGTGTTCAGTTGATGAACCTGTGACCTCCAGTAGTACCAGCAGTCCCTTCAGACACTGGGGGCCTTGAGCTTAGTATTAGGGAAGGCATATTGTTTTGGTTGGACAAATGAATCGTTATTTGACCTTTTTGTGCAAGACACATGGATACGCAGTTTGTTTTCACTGTTAGCTAAACGGTTCTTGTCACTGGGCAAAGTGTTGTTCATCTTTCAGTTGTTTGTCTTTAGGCCAAATCTCCCAGTGAGGCAAGAATGTTTTAGTGCTGCTGAACTTTTTATTGGGTCTGTTTTGAGCACAAGCAGGAGCCAGATGTCAGGGCAGGAATCACTGGATACATGTTTATAATAGCATATGTATTTTCATGGGTCTTAGGAAGGATCATGGACTGAGTTTATGGGTATCTGGGGGATCAGTGGTTGAAGATAGTGATTTATTGCTGAATAACTATAATTCTATTCATTTTTTATTTGGAGGATTATGCTGTTCTTTTCCAATTTTTCTGTTTGCTTTTTTAATAGCATATAATGAGTTCATATTTTGTTATCCCCCCCCCCCTTTCTCTTCCTCTTTCTGTGTTTGTGTGTGTGTGTGAGAGAGATTGTGAAAAGATAGTGTGTATCTGTGAAAGTGAGTCACAGAGCAGCTGATGTGCAGAAGCAGATGTCGAAAGTAGGGTTGTGTGCATGTTTTGGCCGAGCCTTGTTCATTTGTTGTTTTAAGTGTCTGGGCTTTAAGTGAACAAGCAAACGTCATGACCTCTGACCTCTTTTACAGCTCCCAGACACCATACACACACACACACACACACGCGCACACACTCCCTGTATTTAACTGCTGGAGGCTGCTGATCATAGTGACTTCAAGTTGCAGTTTTACTCAACATTCAGGCAAAAACTGTGGAGCTGAAGTTCGTAAGATATATTTAGAGGAAAAGGGAGAGTTTTGCTAGTAGTATCAATTCTGTTAATGATTTAATTGGAATATTGTTGAACCTCAGTGCATATGTAGCTGTTAAATCATATATACAAGACACTGACAACTAAAATTACACCGTAACTACGCTTAGTGTCAGCCGTTAACAGAATTTGAATGGGTCGCACCATCTTGGGAAAAAAAAGTCATGAACTTCAAGCTTTCTAAAAAATTTCCAAGATCATGAATACCACAACAGTGGGTACGATGTAATGTAAAAAGCAGCAATGATGGACTGTCTTTGCAGAATAAATGTACAACAATGTAACCGACATAAGAGGTAGAGACTTCCTCCCTTCTACTGAAATGAAGAATAGAGGTATCAGTGTTAAATACAGCGTTAGCGTTTCAACTGAACAAATCCCTAATGCATATTTTCCACATTTACTCCGCAGCTCTTCTAGATGGCTATAGAGTAAATGTGTAAAACATGCATTAGTATAAGACGCGTCTGATTTTGTGTGTTTGTGTATGCTTTTCAGGATGACGTCATGATGCCCCAGAGAGTGAGACTGCAGTATGAAGCTGCTGTCCTGAACCCCGATACCGTGAGTTTGCTCATATATACATGTGGAAATATCACTGCTGGAGAGTGAGACAGATGTAACTTATCTGCAGTCACCACATCATAGATAGAGGAATCCAAGTCAAGTTAAATCCAAATCCCTGACTACGTCACTGGACACGTGGTGTTTAATTCAAATGGTAACACACACACATTCACTCCTGTACACCGTGATATAACTCCTGAAGACCTTCACTGAGACAGTGTGACCCGCTGGCAAACGTAATGGATGGGTGGACAGGTGGATGAATGGTGGGGTGGATTGATTGATTGATTGATTGGTGGATGGGGGGAGGATGGATGGATTGATGGATGTGTAGATGGATGGATAGATGAATGGATGAATGGCTTAATGGATGGGTGAATGGATGGGTGGATGGATGGGTGGATGGATGGATGGATGGAAACAAGAAAGTTCCATCTAGGGGAGCACATGAAAGTTCTGAGTTTGACAGAGGCTTTTTCTCTCGGACAACGTATCAGATGTAAGCACTGTGGGAAGCTAAGAACCTTTAGCGATGCAAAGATCTTCATTAGAGGAACCTTTAGCTATGCAAAAATCTTCATTAGAGGAACCTTTAACTATGCAAAGATCTTCATTAGAGGAACCTTTAGCTATGCAAAGATCTTCATTAGAGGAACCTTTAGCGATGCAAAGATCTTCATCAGAGGAATCTTTAGCTATGCAAAGATCTTCATCAGAGGAACCTTTAGCTATGCAAAGATCTTCATTAGAGGAACCCTTTTTCTACTACTGGTGAACTACTTGGAATTTTTCTCATCAGTTCTAAAGGGTTAGCTTGTGGTGTGTTAATGATTAACACCTGTGAGCACTCTGATGTTAGCGGAAGTTCATTAGGTTTAAGTTGAGCTGAAATTAACTTCTCTTCGTGTGTGTGTGTGTGTGTCCACATCCCTGCCGCGTCAGCAGTGCGGCTTGGTGAAAACCCCTCGGTTCTGTACAGGGTCTGGAATCTGGGGAACTTTCTGTGGTTTGGGGTTTTTTTATGGCGCTCATTACCACCTCCAGCTATAATTCCATCCATTAAGAGAAAAGCAGCATGAAGAGAGAGGAATGATGAATGTTCCTTAAACTGCCTTCATGTTATCCTCCGGTACACAAGTTCCGTTCTGATACCGAAGAACACAAGAACAGAGAACGACTAAAATACTCATAAGTGGTGTTGATCCTACACACATATGGAAGACGTATCCTATTTTGACAGCATACACTCTGAAATAAGGAAAAAGGTTCCTCAAATGTTCCTCAATGGTCTTTTCTTTCTGTTCTACTTGGAGCCTTTTCTGAAAAGCTCTTATGTCTGAGTTTATATAGAACCTTTAAGAGCCAAAACTGAAGAACTCTGTATTTTACAAGAGTGTGTTTAATGTTAATAATTGTGTTGAACCTACACGAATATGGAGGATGTATCAGCGTTCCCTCTTGAGCGCTTGAACACTGAAGAGTTTCTCAAAGGCTCTTCAGTGGTGATGGTTGAATAGTTAATGGATCTATCTATTTAGAAACTTTAGTAATCTATTTAGAAACTTTAAGGGTCCAAACTAAAGAACGCTGTAAAAAGAACGAGTTAAAGAGAGTAAACTGAGCAATTATTTCCTGGGAACCTAAAAAAATGGAATAATGTTCCAGTATTTTGATGCGAGTTGTTTACTGTTTACACCAACCGAAGTGTAAAGTTGTAAAACATACAGCATGTATACATTCATCATACTGTATGTTGTGTATAAAGTGGTGTTGTGATAAACTACACGAGCTTTCAGGTCTTTTAATTTAACTAAAAAACAATTAGAATATAATACGGAAGGTCTGTGTAGCTAGGAGTCTTGTTTGTCTCGCGGTAACTAGCTAGCTAGCTGAGTTAGCCTCATCAGTAAACATAACGTAAAGGAAGATTGCGTCTGCTGATGAATGTTAGCAATCTGTAAGCTTGCGTTCTTGCGGATTTGTTCGTAAATGTTCCAGGACTATGAGTCTGCTCTTCACTTTTTTAAGTATTGAGATGCAGCTTGCGTAAGCTGAGGGGTTGGTTTGACCTTTTACCTCAGGTTAGTTTGAATTTTGACACCAGGACAAAACTGTGCAAGAAAGAAATGGAAAGTGTGAGGCAAAGACGTCGTTCTTGTGTGTTGTAGGTTGTTGGGTGTCAGGTGAGGCGTATTCCAGAAGGTTCCACTGAGCGCTACACCAGGTGGATCAACACACTCAGTCCGGAGCAGCTACTTACACAGGTAAAACACACACACACACAAGACTACTGATAAATTTAATGTCCACAAAAACTTTTTTAATTGAAATAGATTTATAGAATAACAAATCTGAGATAAAGAAACCTGAGGTAAAGAAGAAAAACTTCAACAATCCACGGAATTATTGCCATGACAACGAAAATCGCACCCTATTAATGAGAAGAAGAAAAAAAACAGCTGCCAGTACGCTAAAAAAAATAGGAAAAAAAAACACACACACACACACACACACATACACACACACTTTCACTGTGATTGTTGCGTGGGTGCTGTGTGATTTATAGCTATTTATCTTCAGGAAGTGGTGACGGTCACCTTTCATCTTCCTTTGCCATATTTGAGTGTGTTTGCGTCAGGATGTGTGCTAAAGCTGTGTGTGTGTGTGTGTGTGTGTGTCAGGAAAAGGGTGTGTCATTGTATGGTTTGAGAGGTCGCGTGCCATGGAGTCAAAGGTCACTGGAAACAGGATGTGTACCTGGAGACTGCTGTTTCCGCACGCACACACACACACACACACACACAGCAGAAGAATCTGGTTCAGAGGGGACTGTAGATCTGTGGAACACTCCCAGACTTTTGTGTGTGTGTGTTTTGTTGTTTTGTATTTAGATAATTTGAAAGCATTAAAAAGAGTTGTGTTCATTTTTAACCTTGGAAGCTCGGACAGACAGACAGACGGAAAGGGGCGGGGCTTGTGTGTGTGGATTATAAGAGAATACAGTGTTCAGATTGTGTCAGGAGCCGCTCTCGCTCTCGGATAGATAACTCCGAGATTCTGCAAACAGCTGCTGGGCTCTGAGTCACTTCATAAAGGATTTCTCTATGAAGAATCTCTCATACGCTTCATTAAACGTGGCGTATGAATGTAGCGTTTGAGAAGAGCAGCAGCATGACTGGAATTCAGGTCAAAATTTAGGCCACAGTTCTGATCGTCAGAAACAAAAACAGCCACATGACACCGCGTGTAGCAAACACAAACATTTTCAAGAATTATTCCCCAGAGTGTGGCTATTAAATTGCAGCCTTAATATGTTAAATTATTCTTATAACATAGCTTATCTGATATCAATGTATCATTTTTAAATAATAATGCTAATGATAACTTATGAAATAACAATGACAATAATAATAATTCTTCTTCTTCTTATTTTAAATGCAAGTTTTTTTTTAATTCATTTTAGAAATTTTTGAATTAGTAAATAATTTTAATAATAATATTTATTTATTTATTTATTTATTTATTAAAACATGAAAAAACTCAACAACAAAACCTTGGTTGAAGCCCACTGGCAGGTGATTACAGCTTTAAGTTTTAGGGTTTGACTCTACATCTGGAACACATCTGGATTTATGGATCTTTTCCTATTCCTGTCTGCTGAATCTCATAAGCTCTGTCAGGTTGGACGAGGAACGTCTCTATACCAGTAATTACAGGTCTCCCTAGAGGTTCAGTGACATTCAAGGTCAGGCTCAGGGCCACTCAAGGACATTCAAACACTTGTCCTGAAGCCACTCCCACTTTGTCTTGGCTGTGTTTCGGGTCATTGTCTGGTTAGAAGGTAAATATTTGAGCCTCCTGAGCTGAATTCCTGAGCGCTCTTCTTCAGGTTTTTCTCAGTACTTTGTACATCTTTCCTGTGATTTTGACAAACCTCCCAAAAAAATCTCTGGGACTTGTCCAAGTGTCTGGTTTCCTCCGGATGTAATGCTTGGCATTTGTGCCAGAGAGTTCAGTTTTGGTTTCCTCAGACCACTGAATCTGAGGAATTAGCCACTCTGACATTTAGGTGGAGAGCTGCAGATATTGCCGTCCTTTTATCATGTTCTCCGTCTCTGTCCCTTGTTTGCCTGGACTCCAGCTCTACGCAGAGTCTCAGAGGTTTGCTCACATGGACATCGATATATTTATTTTTGTCCGGTGACATGAAGCATGAATGCCCACAACATTTTAACTCTGTCTCTTTCTGATTAAAAACAGCGTCGGATTTCAATAGGGTGTGTGTGCACATTCCACCATTCCATCCCTCCATCCTACACACACACACACACACACACACACATGCAGGGCTTCCAGAGGTCAACAGCTTTCACCCATCAAGTTTCAAAACTGTGCTACGTTAATAAAACCGCAACCGCAGCCAACACATTCTTTCGACTTTGAATTTAAAGCTCCACTTTGACTCGTTCAGTAGCGAGACGCTTAAACCTCTGGTGTACCGCTATGTCATACTGTGCTGGAAACATCACTCACATCTGCATGTTTTATTAAACTTTATTTCGTTTCTGGGGACATTTGGGGGATCAGAATAGGGACATTTGGTTTAAAACCTCTGCAGACACACACACACATACATACGATGAGAAATATGATATACCGTATGCCTATAATAAGCTGAATTGCACAGTGGTCAGCATTCATCTGAAAAATATTAGCTATGGATATTTTATGACTTGGAGAATTCATCATCCCATACCTTACGAAAGCTCTGTGTATCTGGAGGGTATTTCGTGTGTGTGTGTGTGTGTGTGTGTGTGTGTGTGTGATTATATGACTATATGCAGGCTCGTGTCACATTTCAGGTCTACACCTCTCACGGACCAACGGTCGTCATGCCAACATGGTTCTGCTCGCGCCATTGGTTCCAGAAAGTCGGACCTTTTGATGAAGGAGGCAAGGTGAGTCTGAGGGTTGAACACTTTCATTCCGACCCAGGATCGGATCTGGGCTTGTTGGGAGTGAGCCCGGACATTGCACACTGAAGAATTTCATCCAAACCACAAAATACTCTGTGCAAATGACGTAGGTCTTCTCAAGACGCACCGCTTTCAGGCGCCATGATCGCGAGCTCATTGCAAATAACAGCAAACCAAAGCATCTTTCTTCCTCAAGCGCAGGTGAACAAATGGGTGCGAAGCAGAATTTCTCAGCTGAAGGCGAATGATATGCAGTTATGGCTGGGTGGTGGCCAGTCACATTGTTGAAAGTTTGGTCCCAGTCAAGCCTCAGTGAAATCAGTGCAAGACACAGCAGTGAGATAGCATCTATATCCTGAAGCCAATCCATGATTACAGCAGTACAATGAGTGAAAAAGGCCTTTTTATACCTCCAACTCAAGCAGGAAAGCATTTATCATTGGGTTAAAACATGTTGAAACAGGAACATTAGTACATTAGTTGGAATTAGATCTTTCCTTTAAAAAAAGAAAAAACGAAATGTATCCCAAAACTTGTCTAGTTAGTAATGGCACCTCTGCTTCAGCATAGTAATGCTGCGTTCATGGTGCATTGTAAGTGGTAGTGACAATTACCAAATTTGATGTGTAAAGTGGGGAAAAAAACAGAAAGTGAGTCTGTTGTTTGCTCTGCCAGAGCGTGTAAAGCTCATAAAAAGCTACTTTATATGCAGTTTTACAGTCACAGGCCTGAGTGGCTGCTGGTTCTTTTCTACTGTAGTGACCTACAAACATTCATGCAGCATTTCGGACTGAAATAGCAAGTAGCATTAGCAAAAAGCTAGCTGGCTAACATTAGTGATACTTTGATGAATCACCTTCTTAAAGCAGTGATTAGTATGATCAGGGTTATGGATTTAACCAAGTGCTGTGTCTGTATATTCACTGATCTAAAGCCAGTGCTGTTATAAACTCATTTAAATGTAGAGAAGTGGAATTTTACACTGTTCACAGTGAGAGCGGCCATGTTGAATCGACGTCACTCCATTAACGGGGAAGGAACTGGTAGCTGAGAAGACTACTGCACGTTGATGAGTTGAAATTGCAAGTTGAGGGGTGTTTTCGGTGGCTTTTACCCGTTGTGCATGGGAAATTACAAGTTTCAACTTCTCCTCGAACGCAGCATTAGTGTGTCTTAACCTGCGTTTGCACAGAAAACTGACCTACAGCTCGGCATGCACTTCACTCTGGAGAGATAAACCTGCCCATAAAGCAGCCAGATGCTGGTGAAGGAAAGTGTTTTCCTTCATTTCACTTCAATATAGATCGCATCATTCGGTGCCCCACCCCCTGGGAACTGATCCGTTTCATCCACAGTGCAGTCATGCCTGCGATCAGTTAAAGCAAAACCCCAGACTGCTGGTTTTCTTGTCCAAAAACAGCTTCACACGTGACCAACCGTATCGAATTCTCAATGCAAATGCCCTCGAGAGTGACACTATATCAACCAATCAGAGCTTATTTTTTCTTGCTCAGGCACCTCCCACTCTCTCTGTCTTCAGGGGGTTCCGGAGGATTTGCTGTGGTTCTACCGGAGTCTTCGCCAGGGAGGGGGCGTGATCCGAGTGGACGAGTGTCTGCTGATTTACCGCTACCACGAGCATGCGGCAACACACTCTGTACTAGAGTAAGTGCACACAACACACACACACACACACACACACACACACAGAGCTAAATGGAGCTTGACACTAAGACCAAATGCCATCACAAGGAG
>CM075028.1:16053236-16083248 GCA_037576675.1 Pangasius sanitwongsei
TTTAAATGGTACTGGGAAATAGTTCGCGCAAAATCGCCCAGTACTTTTAGTACTGTACATTTAGTTCTGGAACTAAAGCGGTGCGAAAGGCCCTAATCTATACAATTGTGTGCTTTAAACTTTGTGGGAACAGTTTTGGGGAAGAACCACATATGTGAGAGTGATGATCAGGGGTGCACATACTTTTACCCATGTGCCTTTTTACTTAAGGTATTTAACACCAGTTGATCGTGTCATATTTTATTTATTTGTATAGTTAGTTATTTGGCTAGTAAGTAGGTAAGAGTCTGTTTATTTATTTATTTAATTATTTAGTAATATTTATCTATTTGTATTCCTATATTTGAAAGGAGATTATGGAGTGTGTTATGTTTAACTCAAGTTAAATCTGATATGTCTGTTTATGGAGCCGCTTCAACACACACACACACACACAGCTGCGCTTTATTTTAGGGCACTAATTAGAGTATAAAGCGCTTCTCCAAGCTGTTTGGGACTGAATCCGAAGGGAGGCGTGGTGTGGGCGTGGTTTTACCGGGAGGTGGGAGGGTTTTTTTTTTTTTTTTTTACACACCCACACACATACACATACACACTCAGTAGGTCGCTGGAGCTCGTGCGGTGTCCGGAGTGCAGGGCTGCTGGCTCGCGCGCGCTGGGAACGAGATGAGCTTTTCCGAGAGTTTGGAGTTTGGGTCGTTGAGAGCGGAAGAGTAAACTTTTGTTCTTCTTGTTTTTGTTTTCACGGATGGGTTTTGAGCCGTGCACAGGGCTGCTGAGGATGAGGATGAGGATGAGGATGAAGGTGCTGCGCGCGCTCCTGCTGGTGTGCGTGTGCGGGAGCGCAGTTGCGCAGTACTCCAGCGACCAGTGCAGCTGGAGAGGGAGGTACAGTGCTGTAAACAACTCTTTCTCCCATCTCACTGTTCAGCTTGTAGTGTTTTCCTGCTCAGACACGCCAGCACTCAGCTCCTCTGTTACAGTGGGGAAAAGTTGAAATGGAGAAACTTTCCACTGTTTTTGATTTCTCTTTGAAAACTCCGTGTGCTCTGAGGATTTCAAGCAGGAAATCCCTTTAACATTACCGTCACTTACTGATCATATGAGATCAGAATTCCATCATCCTAATTAAAAAAACAAAAAAACAAACAAACACTGATGGTATTATCCAGTGGGGGCGGGGCTTATTTGATTGATAGGTTGTGAAAGACAGTGAGAGAAGCACAAAAGTCAGGCTTCATCAGTGTACTGTTTTAGGGAGAATGTAACGGGGGGATGTTTATTGGTATAAATAAGAAAATGTCAACCTGAAAACCTTTTAGAATCCTGTTTCCACCCTGGCAGTGAAAGCATTAGTGACTTAAACCCTGATTTGCTGCAGACCTGCTCCATGAACTGCTGTGGGATTTCATCAGGACTGTTGTTGTGTTGTTGTTTGGTTTTCATTGTTTTCCACACACAAGTATGATTTCACTGACATGGCTCTAACTTTGTAAAGTCCCACCCTCTCAGAAATAAAGATAGCAAACTACTTTTTTCTTCTTGTTACCCCACGGGCACAGCTACAGTACCTTTCAGTATGCTGTTTTTCACCTGGAAACCTTTAAAAATAATTTACGGTATATAAATGAACCTTAACAAGGTACAGTTCCCAGTTTGGTCCATTGATTTCTGATGGTGTGCTTTGGACGTTTTCGGGAAAGAGAATCCCTGTGTTACAGGTTCTGCGTATAACCTTTAAGGGTTTCCCTGAAGGACAAGCTGAAGAAGACTTAAGGATGCTGGGTGGAACAGGATTTACATTATTGTCCTTAATAAGGCATAACTTACTTACTTACTTACTTATTTAATTACTTACTTGGGAAAATGCCTCTACATCTTTGTGACTTGTCGTCATTAAAGTCACACACCGCAATGCCACAACGTGACATCATATCTCACTCCTTTTATTAAAACAGATAGAGATCCTGTTGAGATTTAGAGCCAGGAGAGTCCTGTTCCTTTTAACTGCGTCTTTTTAATGCTTCCTGCTTTCTTCACACTTAATTCAGCCCATCAGGTCATTAACACATGTTTTATGAGGGTATAAACGGTGCGAGTGTGTTCGGGTGTTGATGCTTTGCTTCCTGCTCTTAACACCTCACATTTATTAGCGTGAAGTGCTCATCAGTATTTGAGATTAAGAGTAAGAACACAGAATTCAAAAGAAAAAAGTCTGGCCAAAAACAATGAAACACAATGCTAAGCCTATAGACTTCCATTTGCTTATCAATATTAGCTTCCTAACTCCAGTGTAAACCTGTAGAAAGCACCAAACGTGTCTAACTGACACCACGTGGAGGAAAATATCTACAATTTTATTTTCTTACTTCTGGTAGAAGTTCTTCCCCCGTCTGCTCCCTCTCTCTGATCTTACCCCACCAGTCTGGGCTCCATTAGGCCACACTGGCTTCAATTGAGTCCAGAGAGATCATTTAATGACCATGATTAGAAGCAAAAGCAAACCTCGAATGAGGAGATCCAGGGACCGGGGTGTTAAAATTAGTTATTAATTTTTTTCCTGATGGAAGGAAAGCACACAGGACAGAGTGGACTAGTAACCAGATAAATTCCCATGCAGTATGCTTGTGGTGGTAACTGGTCATACGATACGTTTGTCACTATGTTTAATATGAATAATACTGTAATAGTGGACATTTCAGCAGCAGCAGGGCATGTGGGCATGTGGCCTTCACACGTGAGGTTAAGTGTTTCGTCCGATTATAAAATGGAGACAAGTACACCTGTAGAATTTACAAAAAATGAAATTTAAAAGAAAGAAAATAATATACCAGTATCATAATTTAACCTCATATAGAGAATAAGCAAGTTATTAAATCAATAAAGAAAATATATATATATATAAAATTAAAAAATACATTGATTTGGGTTCTGTTTATATTTGCATACCTGGAATGGTTTGCAATTTTAATTAAAAGAAAAGAATTTAAAAAGATTTAGTGGAATCCACAGATTCAATTTGTCAGAAATTGTCTTTTTTTCCATCATATAAAGATCATTAAATCAAATTTAAAAAAAAAAATACATTTTTATATACTGATAGTTATAGATAGATCATTTATCTCATGCCTTCCGACATCATGAACAAAACATCATCAGCCGGACTGTTAACGTGATGGAAGTGTGTGTGTGTGTGTGTGTGTGGGCATCAGAGGTGAGACTTTGAGCTTCCTGGTTAATATTTTATCTCTGATTTCCGTAAAGGCTGCGTGCCGACCCTCCTTCACCGCAGGCTTAATTACACTAAAATATAAATCAAACCCAGCGCTCACGCTTTGATCGCTCTTTTATGGTCCAGAAACAGCAGAACAAAGCAAAGCTCGAGAGTCACGGCGGCTTTAAAGCAGCTAATAAAGAACGTTATCAGAAGGTTCAGTAATGTCAGGGCAGGATTTAACCTTCTGTTCTAAAACTTAGAAATGTTCTTAGTTAGGCAAAACATTTGTTAACATCCGTGCTGCTAACGGTGTAACGTCATCACACGGTTTATAAAGTATACTAAGCAGAGTTCTCATCTAGGCATTTTAGAACATTTTATCTAAAAAAAAAAGTTTGTCAGCGTTCCTACAGCGAACAACGGTGCAGCTGCCTTGTAGCTACGTTTATTATTGTTTCTTTAAAACTCTCAGCCACAAGAAAATTTGCAGCGTAAAAGTTTGTAGTAGGAATCCAGCACACGACGTTCTCACTTAGACCAAAACTAACGTCTAATAAAATGTTCATCTGCTAAAAGGGTTTAACTGCATCGCAGCCACATTCATCAACTTCACAGCTTCCTCAGCACCAAGAACATGAGCCACTTCACAGTTTCTGATAGGAACCAGAAGTTCTGAAAATGTTCTGAGTGACCTGAATTAGTTATCTGGGAGCTCTCTCTTTCTCTCTTTCTCTCTTACTCTGTCTCTCTCTCTCTCTCTCTCTCTCTCTCTATCTCTCTATCTCTATCTTTCTTTCTATCTCTCTCTCTTTCTCTCTTACTCTGTCTCTCTCTCTCTATCTCTCTTTCTTTCTATCTCTCCCTCTTTCTCTCTTACTCTGTCTCTCTCTTATTCTCTCTCTCACATACACTTTCTCTCTCTCTTTCTCTCTCTCTATCTCTCTCTCTCACGCACACTTTCTCTCTCTCTCTTTCTCTCTCTCTATCTCTCTTTTACTCTGTCTCTGTCATTTTCTCTCTCACTCTTACTGTCTCTGTCGCTCTCTTAGTCTCTCTCTATCTCTATCTCTCTTTTACTCTGTCTCTCTCTCTCACTCATTTTCTCTCTCACTCTTACTGTCTGCCTCTCTCTTACTCTCTCTCTCTCACGCACACTTTCTCTCTCTCTCTCTCTTTCTCTCTCTCTATCTCTCTCTATCTCTCTTTTACTCTGTCTCTCTCTCACTCATTTTCTCTCTCTGTTACTCTGTCTCTCTCTCTATCTTTCTTTCTATCTCTCCCTCTCTCTCTCTTTTACTCTGTCTCTCTCTTATTCTCTCTCTCTCACGCACACTTTCTCTCTTTCTCTCTCTCTTTCTCTCTTACTGTCTCTCTCTGTCTTATTCTCTCTCTCTCACACTATCTTTCTCTCTCTCTCTCTCTCTCTCTCTCTCTCTCTCTCTTTCAGTTCAGCTCTTCACAGATTGTTGTATGTAATTGTTTATGTATTGGCTCGGCCGCTCAGTATTAACACCTGACTGCATTTGTAACACTTTAACAGAAGCCAAGGTTAGAGTAATGACAAATATTTCACATTCCTGATTAATGAAATGTGCTTCCTGGAAAGCTGTGTTTTTTTTTTTGTTTTTTTTTAAAGTGTGTGTGAGCATTTCAGTTACACCACAGCGCTGTAGAATTCTGGACTGTGATTGGTCAGAAGGTGTTGATTCATTTTCTATAACAGCAGCTCTGATGTTTCTATAGCAACAGCTCATTCACAGTGACGTGTGCGGCGGAAAGAAATGTGTAATCATTGATATGGTGAAGTTTTCTGTAAGGAGATGTTTATTTAGCTTTTTTTTTTGTGAGAAACACACTGCGGGTTCTCAGTAACATGACAAGCTGTGTTTTTTTGTCTTATTCACTTGGAGAGAGAGAGAAAAGTTTACAGCTGCTATAACGTAAAGTGAGAACAGGAAGTAACTTGATTCATGGATGTTACTCAGCATTAAATGTAACTCTAAATGTATAATTAGCATGACGTTGTTTTCTAATAAATAAATAAATATAACAGTTGGCCTGTTGCTGTGCTAGAAGAGGAATAAAAGAGTTCAGGATGTGCTGTTAGAGGAAAACAGTGACTCCGCTTCATCACGCCGCCCCGTTGCTCATTATTTTCTAGTAAAAACACTACACACGGTGTCTCACACTAAACACACACGTTCTGTTTGTCTCTCCAGTGGTCTGACTCATGAGGCTCACTCCCGGGATGTAGAGCAGGTGTACCTGCGTTGCTCTGAAGGTTCTCTCGAGTGGCTCTACCCCACCGGTGCCATCATCGTGAACCTCAGGCCCAACACGGTTCCTGAAGCGGGCGCTGAAACCCGGCTGAGCGCCTGCGTGAAGCCGCGAGGTGATTCTCGCGGAGCCAGCGTGTTCGTGGAGCGAGCAGGAGTGATGCGAATGCTGCTGAGCGAGGAAGAGCAGGCGGCCGGCCGAGTCCGCTGCTTCAGCCTTGACGAGGGAGCGCTGTTCGTTCAGGCTTCAGCACACACAGACATCAGCAAGAGAGTCACTGCGTTTCAGTACGAGCTGATCAGAGGAGAGAGCGCGACAGCAGGAGAGACGCTTTCACCTACAGGTAAACCTGAGGTTTAGGGGATTTGGTCATTTTTAACAGCTAATATGTTCTTTTTCGTCGTTATATTGTATTCTTTTGGTAATGTAAGGGATAATTCATGGCTAGATGTGCATTAAAATTGTGTACCGCACACCTAGCCGTGGATTAACATGGTGAATTTTCATTAGTTATTTTATATACGGGTCGTTAGATCTAGAATCCTGCCCGCTCTAAATCATACACAGAGATAAACTAGCGCGATAAGATTACATGCATTTGAATGAATTATAATAAATAGTTATTAGCGAGAGTGAGAGAGAGAAATATTTGCGTCTGTGCCTCCCTCTCTACTGATAATGAAACTGTGAGTTTATCTACTGTATGTTTAACTGTAACGGTATGTTACCATGGTTACAGTTGTTTATAGGCAGCGCATTAATTTAGAGCGGTGATTAAACTGACTGGAACTAACTGTGCATTCAACGGTTTGAACCCACACCTTCCAGCCAATCAGATTCGAGTATTCAGACAGACCATGGTATAATATTAGCTTATTGTTAGTCAGATATAGCTGATGAAAAATGGTCAATTTTACTCAGCCAAAAAAAGTTTTTTGTCTTTTTTTTTCCCCCCTGCTTGTTTCACCAAACTGTGAATGTAAAGTAGCTGCATTCAACTTTCCTCATAAGTGGTAATTCGCAGGTCACAGTGATGTCACTTTCGACCTCGGTGCATTCGACATACGGAGTATGAAGTAACATGGCCGCCTCCATGTTCTTCTTTTGCTAGCAATACACTAGCCAGCTAACTGTGACGAGTGATGCATATTTTCCTCAAAACAGTGAACTGGAGAGTCATTGTTACAGATTTAACAAGTGAGTGTGTCTGTATGTTGATTAATCTAAAGCTTATACTTCTATATACATTATAACTCACTTAAAGGGAAGAAGTGCGATTTAGTTTACTTCTGATGCTGTGAGCGGCCATTTTGATTTGACATCACTCCATAAACAGCTGAGGACCTCGTAGCTGCGAAGGTTACCCCAAGTTAGTAGAAATTTCAAGTTGAGGGGGTGTTTTCTTCGGTTTTTCCCGGTCGGAGGTGGGAATTCCAGGTTACAACCTCGACCAATGCAGCATAAATATGTACTCGTTTTTTGATAAGGAGCTCGTGGTTACTGACTTTTCGTCTTTGATGTGTGTTTGCGAGCTGATTGCTGTCGGTCTGCGTTCCTGTGTTTTGTCTCATGACTAACGACCTGATAACGACTTCGGTCACGCTGATTAGAGACGTCGGAGCTTGACTCCACACGCAGTTGATGTGAGAGGTGAAAGATGGGGGGGAGAGAAAGTGCTAGAAATGATCAAAGAGCGATGGGGGGGTTGGAAAGAAAGAAGGAGGGAAAGAGGAGAGTTTTTACAGCCATGGACTAGACAGCGCCCTGAAAAACGACCCCATACACACACACACACACACACACACACCTCCCACTTTCATGTTCGTAGTGACATAAAAAAATAAACAGTGTAATCAGAAGGTCCAGCTGGGGTCAGGTCAGCCTCTCTCGCTGCCAATCACGGCATCACATTACGCATGAGCGCCCGGTTTGTTTATTAAACATGATTGGTTAAACGGCGCGTTTGATTGCTTTTGATTGGTCGGCTTGTAACAGATGTAATGAAAGGCAGCTTTGTATCGACCCGGCAGGGTTAAAATGTCATGTTTACTCCATGTCTGGAATTAAAACAGTGAGACAAAAGCGCTTCTCTTGTGCTTTTAAAAACAAAATATAGTCGATTTTTTTTATTTATTTGAGGTCTCCCTGAAATGTCACATGCTAAAATATTAACACTGGCCCATTGACACAGAGTCAGGATGAGTTCATACCACATCCATAACGCTGGAATTACATTTAAACTTTCTTACTGAGAAACCGCAAAGCGTAAACTTTAAGTTTTCTGTCCTGAAGATGTCAGAAAACGTAAAGTTACAGCTTTACATCTGACTGTTACAAAGCGCTGATACTGGAGACTCCTTCCATAAATGTTACATAAACATCTACTTACAGGAATGAGCTGTTACCATAGAAACGATAACGTATTAGAACGAGCGTGTTAATATAAACCTGTGATGTGCAGCTGCACTACTGTCAGTGCTGCTGTTATAGAAGACTAATCAACACCTCCTGACCAATCAGAATCCTGAATTCAGCAGTGTTATGATACAAGTCAAGTTATTTTGGTCTAATAAATTTGGTTAGAAAAGTTTATTTAGTTAGTGACCCTGTAAGGTTCACTCACACACACACACTAAGGATATGGGATTTGTATATTAAATGAAATGAAGTATGGGGTTCCTCCTGGGCCTTCACCTGTTAGCTTTACTCACTTTAACTCAGACATGCCTCGGGCGGTGTGTGTGTGTGTGTGTGTGTGTGGGTGGGTGGGTTAGGGGTTAGGGTTAGGATTAGAGAGACTAGATACACAGAAGGGTATGTACATTTCAAACTGAATCAGACACTAATACACTGTATTTTGTGGAAAAAGGTTGTATTCGTGAAAAATAACACACACACACACACTGACCCTGTGACCAGGGGTTAGTAAAAGAGGTGGGGGTTGCAAAGGGCAGTCTCTGAAGTGTAACTCTACCGTGTGTGTGCGTGCACATGTACCGTGTGTTATGTTTTGACTTGAATTACTCTTGGTACTTCAAACCCTTCCAGAGTCTCTGTTCTCTATTCTGACTCTAAATGCTTAGACACTCAGTCACAGTTACACACACACACAGAGCGAGAAAAACACTACTCTGTAGGGGGTTAAAAAAGCAATCCACCCCTTTCCAAACTCTCATCCTGTAAACACCCCAGGATTGGGATAGCACACACACACACACACACACACACACAAAGACACACATACACACACAGGAGTTGGGGTGTTGAAAACATGGGGGAAGGAAGGATGGAGGGAGTAAAAGTGCAGGAAGAATGAGGGAGCATTTGGATAGAGGTGTGTGTGTGTGTGTGTGTGTGTGTGTGTGTGTGTGTGTGTGTGTGTGAAGGATGAATGAGTGGAAAGATCAGAAGCGAGACAGGAAACACAGACTTTGCAGGAAATCACCGCCACGTGGCGTCTCCTAGTTCACGCCAAAACGCATACGAAGAGAAAAAACAACACACACACACCATATATATATATATATATATATATTACACACACACACACACACTTATCAGATGTACCTAAAATTAAATAAATAGTTCAGTTCTATTTCAGTTATTAGATGTCAGTCATCAAAAAGCGTATAGGTTTGTTGTTTTTTTTTGTCTCTGAAACATTAAAGTTCTTACTTCAAGTATACTGGACAGTCATGTAACGTTTCTAATAATTGTACCCATGTAGTCATGCTGATAAGGTTAAAGGTCACACACATTACCCATCATCCCCCTGTGCCTAAACACAGTCTGAAGATGAAAGGCCACTGTTCTGACGAATATTTCATTTGCAAGCCAATTTAATGACCATATAGTAAAACTAAGTTGCTTCATTTTAATGACTTGAAAGAAAGCGATTCCAGCACAAATCCGTAAATTGAGACAAATAAGTCTTAGCCGTTCAATTAGAACAAAAGTAATGGCACTGTATAAATGGCTCTGTCTGTTTTTTTTTTAAATCCCACAATACTAAAGATGCAACTAATCAAATCTTGCCTTCAGTATTACAGGGTTGTATCTGAATTAAGCATGAATCTGAGATAGAACCTTATAATAGCAACGTTAGGAAATATATAAAATTAGAGAGAAACAGAGAGAGAGAGAGAGAGAGAGAGAGAGAGAGGTAAACATAGGCATGTTGAGAAAGTTCAGCTAACACGAGCATTACAATCATTAATGGTCATGTGATCACTGTACATTAGAGTTAGGTTTTCATGTGTGTCTCAAACTGATAGACTGTGTGTGGGCAGGTTTTCGTATCTTTGTGGAGACCAAATGTTCCCAGTAGGATAGGATTATCTGGTAGTTTTGACCTTGTGGGGACATTTGGCTGGTCCCCACTCTGTAAACTGCAGCTGTTATTAAAAAAAAACAAACTAAAAGAGCCAAAAGGTTTCCTTTTGGTTACTGGGGTTAAGGTCAGGGTTAGATTTAGATGTAGTATAGCATTAACAGAAGGTCCTCACAAGGATAGTAAGACAACATGTGTGTGTGTGTGTGTGTGTGTGTGTGTGTGTGTGTTTCAGATCCCTGTACACCCTGCACTGACGATGAGATTCTCATGGCTGTCTGCACCAGTGACTTTGGTAATGATATCATTTCTTCACTCCATCATCTCAACTCTTTTTCAGTTAAAACTTTTCCCCAATCTCACATGATCTACTCCATAATTTTTTTCCCCTCTTCTTTTTTTCTCAATTTTTCTCTCATGAGTAACGTGTAAGTTTGTTTTGCTCAGTCAGGCTTTAGCAGTGACCTCTTGAGGTCCCTGACCTCAGCGATACACAGATCAGTTTAATGTAAAAGTTACGCCATTATTATTGCAGCATGTGGCGACAGTAGCCATTGTTAGGTCCAGCAAAGCAAGGGCAAAGCAAAACATGGACATTTTAGTTAACAGAGATTTTAAAATAAAAGAAATCAACTCAAAGACAATTCTGAAAACTGTGCTTTGTGAAGAAATTGTAAAGATTTTCGTTTAGTTGGCACTAAAAACCACATCTGGTCAGAAAGATATTTCTCATTATTTGTGCAATAAAAACATTGTGCTGGTATGTTATTTTAAGAAATGAAACATTTGTGCAGCTACAGTGTTGCTTTTGACACAAACAATACTAATGCACTAAATTATCCTGAAACTAGCCACATCCCCAACAACATCAGGTCCAGCTGGTGCCAATCTGCATCGGATATTTTAAAAACTGTCCAAATGAAAACTTTGTTACTAAACCAGTGACCGAAAAGCTGCCAAAACTTACGGACACAGGTCTTATATGTACCTGCACACACATACCTAACTCTGTTGTTTTCTTTCTTCATTTCTTTACGTCTCAGTGGTGAGAGGCAGCATCGAGTCCGTCATGAACAGCGGTGATGATGAACAGCAGGCGTCAATGCTGGTGTCAGTGAGTCGCCTTTATCGCCAAAAGCGACGTGTTTTCGAGGGACGAGGGCGCAGCCGCTGGTCAGGACGTGTAATGGTCGCACGGAGTTGTGCCATCCAGGTGGAGCAGGGATCAGATTCAAGAGTGGGACAGTGGGCCGGGCTTGAGGAGTTTCTGTTCACGGGAGCCGTAAGGTTCGGCGAGGCGTGGCTCGGCTGCGCTCCTCAATATCAAGACTTTTTACTGATGTACCAGGCCGCCGTGGAATCAGGAAGTAACCCCTGCCATATGGACGTGAACTGAAAACACAGACAGGATCACGTGTATAATGTGGGCAACCAATCAAAGATCTACTCTAAATTTAGGGTCTTCGGTTCCTACAATGATGAAGCTGTTTTTGGAGTTGTATAAATAGCACTCCGTGTGTTGTTTGTAGCTGTTGCTGCCAGTTCGGAGCCGATATGAAGGATCTAAAGACTCAAAGCCTGAGACTGAGTGTGTATTATTAGAGCTTTTCCGCTGGACATTGTGTTACAGCACAGCTTGATTCTGCGTGTTGTGGCATTCTGAATTGTGTGCCAAGTGAGCTGTACCCTAACTAAATTCCTATTTTCAGTTTCTCATCATGGTACAAATTGTGTCTCTATTTTCACTAAGATTTAAGTATCTGGCTGTCTGATGATCAGTGCTTCACCCCATAAGTAAGATGGACAACAGCGCCACAGACACATAAGCTGAATTAAAAAAAAAAAATGTCTAAGAAATATTCCATTTGTGAATTTTATGCAGTTTTAACTAATCACGTTAGGGTCAATATTCAAAAACGACCTTTTTTAAAAATTATTTTTCTATATTATATTTTAGTAGCCCCAGTTTGTTGTCTACAGCTCTAGTAGAGTCTGGATGAACAAATATAACTTTATTCAGCTTTAGGAAGTCCATCATTTAGGAGCCCTGAGACAATCAAAGAGAAGTTGTCAAGAGCCGTTTTCAGGAGATACAGCGTAAAATAGGTAAAAGAGGAACCATGTACAATTAAACTGTATAGGGCCCACGATGGAGCCCTGAGGTACACCACAAGAGAGCTCTGTTTGTTTTTAATTTAGTTCCAAAGCTATATTTGTAAAATTTGCTTAGTAATTTACTAATCATGCAAATCATTAGTCAGCACAACCTCCAGAGGAACTCCTACTCATAAGGGTGCATTAAACAGACAGTGGCGGATGACCCGGAGAGTCCTCGGTCATAGCCGTACCGTGCCACACTGTTCAGAGGAAAAGCGTGTGTGTGTGTGTGTGTGTGTGTGTGTGTGTGAGACCTCTTGTACATGGGCTGTCATAACAATACATCCTGTACGAATCCATCTAGGTCTGAATCCACTATTGAAATGTTGTTATTTTTTCAGTAATGAAAAATGAGTACAATTCTGAAACTCTTCATTTCTTCCCCCCCCCAAAAAAAAACCAATGTTCCCTTATTGGCCATGACTGAAAAATGGAATTTATCTCAGTTTTAAACAATATATCCTTGAATAAGATAAATCTTGTGTAAATCTTGTGTATTGCTAACTGATCAAGTATACAGTTTTCGATAGTGGACTGTTGAACCCGAATGTCCTGTATGATGTTGCGTTTAAAAGCCGATGATGAGAAACGTGATGATATTCGAGGATGTTTGTGCTTTTGATGATGTCAGTCCTGTTGTACAGTGAGAGTACTTTTGTTGCTGCTTTTGTTAGAAAGCTTTCTGAATAGTTCAGTCGATTCTTCTGACTGAGGTTTATGTTCTTTATTGTTTGTGCGTAGAGGTGTGTGTGTGTGTGTCTGTACAGATTATTTCTCTCAGGCAGTGTGAATAAAACACTTTCAAAAACAAAAAGTGCGAAATTCGTTTCTTTATGGAAACTGTACTACTCTCTCTCATGGGGAAAAACTGTTGGCACCCATAGAGAAAGCGCATTGTTATGTATGCATATTGGGAGTGTAATATTGCAGTTAAAAAGTCATAATTTCATGTTACAGTCCTTGTGGGGGTATTAAAGTACAGCTCTGTGTGTGTGTGCGCGTGTGTGTGTGTGTGTGCGCGTGTGTGTATGTGGGAGAGAGAAAGGAGTGAGGCATGAAAGTGGAAGAGAATATTGACGTATTTCTAAATATGTACATATTGTTTATAGATTTAAAATTTAAAAGAGCTTAAAAAGATAGCTTAAAATTTAAATGTCCTTTTGGTTTTGTGCATGTGTGTGTGAGAGAGAGAGAGAGAGAGAGAAATTCCCACACATTGACCTCAAAGGCTGTTTTGTTTTTATCCATGCGCTAATGAGACCTGAACAAAAGGAAACAGGAATGTGTGTGTGGGTGTGTTTTTCAAAAGAATTCACAATATGTCCTAATTGGTAATGTATTTTGTGTATTAAGGCTATCATTTATGTTTCAGCAAAGTTTTTCAGACAGTTGGAGAGAGTCCCCAGAGTGTTCACGTGCTGGGAATGAAGAGGTCGTTACACAACATGCTAACACTAAACAATCTACGCACATCGAAAACATCGTTACAACTCTTTGATCCTTTTAGATTGACAGTGAGAAGAAGAAAACATAAGCCTCTGCGATGAAATCTCACATTTGGCAGGACGGCTGTGTTTTAAAGTTTTTCTATTTTGGGGAATTTTTGACAAAGGTGCAGAAAAGGCCATAAGTGTGTTCACTGGATGAATAATATTAACCAATGTACTGTTTTCTACAGATGTGATATTGTGGTAACTGTGTCAGAAATAAGCAGGTTTACAAACTACACGCTAGTGATGTGTCTTTCATGAACGAGACGACTCTTTGAGCCGACTAACTGTTTTTTAATGGCAGAACAATGTGTGTTTGATTAGTTAATGACATTAAAGTATATATTATAACAAACATATAATGGTATTTTACAATCACTATGACTGATAGGGAAAAAAACAAAAACTTGTGATGCTTTTGGAGGGAAAATGTCAATGAGTCGTTTGGAATTTAATAGAGTCGACTCGAGTCAAATGATCTGACTCACTGAAAAAAAAAAGCCAGACTCCTATCGCTACTACAAACAGGCTAAATTAACTAAAAACTAGAACATATCAGGGACATTGTTCATTGTTCAACCTCGTGTGTGTGTGTGCTCTGTTCTGCTGGATGTCTAACATCAACCAGATGCCTTGTGAGTTGTTTGTGAGCTGAAAGACTCGACTCTCATATGTTTTTGCTCCCCAAATTTTTATTTGAGTAAAAATGTTAATAACTGCCTGAGCAAATTTAACTAAACTTTATGTTTCATGTAATTTTATCAACCTCACCTAAAACAAACAGAAAAGAGAAAAGGAGAGTATAGTGAAAATGACTCACTCTTTGCAGCAGGATTTGATTCTGCGCGTCTCGCGTGCAAACACACGACCCCGGTTTCAGCGCGTGGACCAAAATAGCGGACAAAGAGAATTAAAAGAGGGTTAACTTTTTTGTGTATGTGTACACTCTTTTCCTTGACTTGGTTTAAACAGCAGTGATTTTTTTTTTTTTACCATGTGTAATCAGTATCTTGTACTTTACAGCGAAATTAAGATAACTAGCTGCTATATCTAATGAGTTAGCTAGCTAAGAGAGACACACACGGTAGTCATAAGCTCAGGGATAATTAGCTCAAGGCACACTTTGTACATGCTCAAACACGCCATTTTTAGCTTTCTTTTAAGATAATTTATAAATCTAAGCCATCAATAATCTAGCAGTCGTCAGTAATTAATAGTCTAGCTCAGGTTACCTCAGCAAGCGCTGATTAGCATTAGTGTTAGCATCGGAGTAATTCCCGCTCAGATATTCTTCTCCATTTTTACTGACAGGATGAGCTAGGAAAACAAGCAGAAAGTAAGGTCTGATAATGAACTCTCATCAGGTTTGGAACCTTAGTTTAACCATTTAACTGAAAAACAGTGTCTCCATCCTCTCTCTCTCTCTCTCTCTCTCTCTCTCTCTCTCCTTTTCTCTCTCTCTCTCTCTCTCTTCTCCAGAGGGACAACCAAATTATCTAAGACTGTACAACTGCAAAAATGAACACTGTACTACCATTAAAGTAATCAGAGACACAGCCAACACACACACACACACACACACACACACAAAGAGTGTGTCTTTGTGTCGTTCTTCACCCGAAAAGATGAAGAGTGAAATGAAGGAGGTTGTAGGTGAATCCTCGGTTGTTGTGACATGAGAGCCATCTACCAGGTTCTCAGAGAAAGACATCTTATGGTAGGCGATGTGGTAAGCTTAGACCATTATTAGGTCATATATTATGAACAATAATTTTACTCAAATGTAAGTTATAAGCATTTGTTGCAGTTTCGCTTATTACTTCATGAAGCAGAATATGGAAAATGGCATACGGTTAGCGGATGATCCCGATTAAAATGCACAGGCTTTCGTTTGTATGGAGTTTTCAGGGATGCTTGACTCATCGTCATGGCAACGGTTTGTGCCCAGGTCAGATTACATCAGAGTTTGTTGGAAAATCATACCACACTGCTTTCATTCCACGACACGACAAACGCTGACTGAACATGTTCATTTGGTGAAAACAAACACCGACCGAAGCCAAATGACACTGCTAGGGTTAACACGCTGAACTGACAAAACCCGACAAACGTGTCTGTTGGCGTAGGTCGGCGTCTCTCGGTGCAGTGTGAACTACGCTTTAGTCTTCAGTCCTCCGTCTTTTACTCTGTTATGAAAATGTGCTCATTTTACATCATAGAATGTTAGCATGTAACAGATGTTTAAATTTTAGATTCATATGGAGGATCATTTGTATTAACACAGTGATAGTTGGTTCTCGTGTTAGCAGCAGAACGCAGATGGACATGATGATTATGACGTGGTGAAGATGATGACGTGGTGACGATGATGACATGGTTATGATGCTGACATGGTTATGATGCTGATGATGACATGGTGATGAAATCAACCCCAGGTTGGTAGGAAACTGGTATGGACAAAAATATTTAAATGAATAAATTAAGGTTTATAATAAACGTTTAACTAAAATTGAAGGAAAATAGCACTGATCAGAAAATATCCCTTGGATCCAAGCCACTCCAACTTTATTTACATGAATAAGTAAAGGAAGTGTTCTGAAGTTTGGAGGAGAAAAAAATCTCATATCAACAAACGAGATTGCATTTACTAATTTTAAAAAAAGTGCAGAACACAGAAGCTTATTGTCTGCACTTCATGGTTTTGATCAGTAGATGTCACTAGCATGCAGTAATGAAAAGCTTTGGGTAATGAACTCTTCCAAACGGAAAGCGGCATTGTTTCAGAAAGCCTGATTTTCCCATCATTATACAAGTCATTCCTAATGAAGATGGTTTGAGAGCTTTAAAACCTTTTCTGGATACTCAACTGGAAAAGGACCCACTCACTGAAATTCTTTCAAGATTATCAGAACTTGTACTTAGTCTAAACTGCTTCAGCTTCAACTCGCAGGTTTTCCTCCCCGGTAAGAGGCGTCAGTAGGGGCACTGACAAGGTCCTTCCTATGGCAACATTTCCATTGGATTCTGTTGGAATTTTTTGAACAGTCTACTGGACAGACTCCGACACGTCTTAGCTATATTGACGACAGCAGTTGGCACTGCCGACTGCACAGTAGAGTACCTCAGGCTTTTTATTTCCTCTTTCTTCACATTTCCCTCTTTCCTGGAGTATTCATCGAATATGGGTCGCCCTGGCTTGGCATATCGTTGAAGTCAAAAAGATTCCACTCGGAAAACTACCATCCATTAAAAAACTGACAGACTCTCATTCCTACTTCTCATAGCAACTCCTCCCATCCCAAGCACTGTAAAAAATCCATTTCCTGCTCACGCTCACAGCTTCTCGCAGTAAGAATTAAGACTTTCTCCAGACTTTCCCCATTCTGATGTTCGATGTGAACAGGAACTGAAGTCATGGATCAGTATATATTATATATAGAGATCATTATAAAACACAGTACATATACACACATGTTATGGTTTCATTCCAAATCCAAGGATTGAGGAAGTGGCCTGAAGCTCATGGCTTTTAGCTTTGGTTTTTGTTGCTGTTTAGATGAAATTGGAAGGTGTTCAAGCCAATTCATGACTGACAGTTTTTCACTCCTCCAGTGAACCTTAAATAATTACCATGAACCCATAACAGCTTGTTTTGGTAACTATTATTACCATGAACAACTGTCTGTAGTCCTCAGAGCTGCATGGATCCTTCAGGAGACTTCAGTTGCTCTAGTGGTCATGAAGTGTGTGCTATACTGCGACCTTACTGAACACTGTGTGTGTGTGTTATAGTAAAATACTGAGTGACAGCGTGGTCTACTGATGTCCGGTGGTCAAAGTTACCATACCTAAAGTTAATTTTCCCATAACAGCAGATCCACAAGTGTTTTATTCATTTTATACCACAGCAATTTGGCATTGATTACAATTTTTATTGTTTTCGCTGGGAATGAAAATCCCAGCAGTTTCTGAAATACCTCAAACCAGTCCACCTGGCCACCATGCCACGGTCAAAGTCACTGAGATCACATTTTTTCCCCATTCTGATGTGAACATTAACTGAAGGTCTTGACCTGCATCTGCATGATTTTATGCATTGTGCTGCTGCCACATGATTGGACAATTGTCCAATTCAAGTGTATGTACACAGATAGATTCGATTTGGCTCTTCTTTTAGTAAAGAGGCACAAAAAAAAAATCCCACAAAATGGATAAAGCAGCAACTTAATTATCAACATGAACACTGCGTCACAGATGAAATGATACTGTAAACAGATTCCTTATTTTTAATCGAGAAAATCCAATCAAGAAGAACTAATGAAAACAGTCGAGCCACATTGCTAAACTATAAACATTTATTTAAACACTACTCTGAGGAAAATAAGCAATATTGTTCATCTCCATTACAGTTACTTAGTAACACTATTTCTGCTTGAATAGGATTTTGATTTTTTTCCTTTCTAAACCTGTAAATTTTTCCATCCCATCCACGCCATTATGCCCAACATCCATCCACACCTCTTCTACAGAACAGTCAGCAGAGGAACTCTTTTTCTCACTATATACTGTTGTGGTAAATGTAAATTTTCTCATTTACAGTACGGGGTGTACTCACGCGAGTGTAGCTGGACACACAGTGCTGTTTGTGTGTGTATCCGTACATTGTAGACATTTGCATTTGATACCTTAATATGGTACATTATTATTCGAGGAATGAAGCAGCTTTTGCATAAATAAGTTTCCACTGAAGTGCGCTAGCAAGCAAGCAAATCAACAGGTCGGACATGCAAGCGCAACTTTTACTATGGGTGTGAAATTTCTTCTTCTTCTTCTAAGTAAGTAAATAGTGCATTTAAGCACAACTATTATTATGGAATTGTTTATTATTACTATTATTATTATTATTATTATTATTATTCTTCAAACATAGTCTAATCTTTGTAGGCTTTGAGTGAGTGATTGTGTGCACAAATAAAAATGACTGGTCTACTCAGATGAGGCCTTTTAACTATGAGTCCAATGAAAATGGTACATTAACTGGTTAAGTGGTACATTATTTTTGGAAGGCTGTGTTTAAAGTTCACAAGATTAAAAAACTGATGAAACAAATATTAAACCAAATCACTTGGCATGTTGGTTAACATTCAGAGTAACCTGAGTAAGAAATGAGCAAAACTCAGTGGGGTCTGATACTGAGTGATCTGTCCATTCATTCATCTTATGCACCACAACTAATGGAAATCTAGCATGTAGCAGTAAAATCCAAACTAATGGCATTATTAGGAAGTAGGAATGCAGAGCAAAATAATTTTCTATGACATAGCATTTTATGACTGAATTAAATTTTTTTTTGTAACTTTGCTTGTTCTTTAAAGGACTGTCCAACATGGTGTACATATTTGCATTTTGATTCCATGTTCGAGACTGGAGTAAAGGCTGCAGTTACACAACTTTTACCACATTTTTTCCACACAAATTCTTACATATTTTATTATTATAGTGTTACTTTTATATCTTATATTTGCATAATGAAACTACACAGTGTTGTAGACAAGTTAGCATTTAATAGTTTTCCATTTTTATGGTGTATAATTCTTCAAACATTAAACTGCAAGAAACAACTAACTTCAAATAGATGGGTTATGTGACATTTTTATTATCCCCTAAAACATTCTTAAAAGAAATACAGTATATATATATATATATATATATATATAGACTATATGACTATAATATGATACATCAAGATGGTATAAACCTTTTACTACAAACAGCAAAAAAATAAACGCTTTGAGAAGGTAAACCAAACAAGTAAAATATCTCTTTACCTAAAATACCCAAGAGAAATAATACAAATGCAGTAAAAATAAAATAAAATGCACTATTCATTCTGTGGGTTTCAGCTGTTTTACTTTGAGCCTGCATCTAAGTTCTTTTGCCAAAGAGTTTTGCTGCCAAAAATACACGTTGATATATCTACTTTAAGAAAATAAGCATATTTAACCATAATGACATAGAAATGTATATTTTTACTTTCTCCTTGCCTCAAGTGTCAGGTCAAGTGGGTTTTTATTGTTATTCCTCTATATAGCTTGTATACACTGGAACAAAATGTTGTTTAAGAAAATTCATGATGTCTATTATCGATGGTCATTTGCCCAAAAGGCTAAGGACCCTGAATTAACATGTTTTGTGGAGTTTTCTTATAGTCACAACATTAAATGTGACTATAAGTGGGAAAAAAGTATAATGTGTTATTAATTTATAATACAATTACTGGTCAATTGCTTTGGTATAAGAGTAATAAATCATTTGGGGACACGCTGTGATAGGAAAATAATCAGCTTCAGCATGGTAACAGTAACTCCACTTCATCACACCACCCCTTCACTCAATATTTCACTACAACTCTGAGTATTTCATTCTTTACTTAAGATTCATGTTTAATAAAAAGTCTCATTTACTAACAACACAATTGTAGCATTTTTCCTCACTGCCCAGGCTATTTTATTAAGGTATATCAACATAACCTTTTATTAGTTGTCCTGGGAATCTTCAGGTTGTGCCCTGACACTCCTGGAGGTTGCTACTGGATTGTTGGAGAGAGAGAAAGCACACAGAACTTTTCTGTACTTCTGTCTGACCTGGAAATAGATGACGAGAGGCCAAAGTAATTAAATACATGTTTAGAAGTTTAGACCTCCTACAGTATGGAGCACCAAATGGAATAAGATGAATATTCCTTTCTATCTGACCTTTTCTTGAACATTTGAGGCCATTCGCATACATTTAGATAGTGATTCATGTAAAGTAACAGGTTTGAGTTTCACTGTAAAATTGAAATATAAATCTAAATGTTGAATGTAAATGTTTCATTCATACGCTAATTGCCCCTGCCCTCACGGAGTGTGTGTCACTGGTCCCACATGAGCATCCTGAATTAATCTTTGCAATATATCTGAAAACAGAAATGGTTCTGCACATTGCAGATAGGCCTACAATGTGTATTTAAATTTCCCCTTTGTTTGCTGTAGCGTATGTTTGCTGAAATTGATTTAATTTTGAATTTGACAGCATCTTGGTGGCCACAGATTGTTTTTAAAGCAGCCCAGAAATGCCACCAGCAGACTCGCTTTTTACCTCCTCAACATTGTTCCAAAACTAGCATATTAACATTTAGATTTAACATTTACATGTAATATTTACATTTAACATTTAGATTTCAATTTAGAATTTTCTCTGAAACTTAATTAATTTGACATGAATCACTATCAAAAAAAAAAAAAAAAAAACTCAAAAAAAAATTTGGTTACATAAGCACTACATGCTTAACATCCCTCCTTCAGAACACTCCTTTAGAGCATTCATTTGTACACAGAATGTAAATAATTAAAAAAGTTTATCACTTTTTATATTTTTTTTCTTCTCCAATTATATGTAATACCATTGTACCAGAGTAGGTGAGGCAGGTGAAAAGACATTAAGTGAGAAAGGTAAGTGGCTCTCAGGTGAGTGCTGACCTCTTGGTTGAGGAGACAGTGGACGAGGAAGATGAAGGTGCCCTGCTGGGAGTTGAGCAACCGGAAGGTGTTATATAAAACTCCGTTCTTGCTGGGGATGTACAGGAGGATCCAGTAGCAAACGAGAACGATAAACTGGGTCAGGCTTCTAAGCATCACGCTGATTATGAGATTCTTCTGAAAATTATTACTTATTTGTAAGACTTCATTCTTCAGGCGTTTAAAAGTGAAGATTATGATAATGATGATTATGAGGTAGGGGACCAGGTTTAACTGCACAGGGAAAATGAAAATAAAATATACACATGATATTTAACTTGTGAGATAGATTAACCCCTCTAGATTTCACAAGTGCTACTAGCTTCAGTCATATATGTGGTTTAAAAAGTACTTACTGTAACAGTGAAAAGAACAGGACCTGCAAAAATAAAGATCAAACTTTCATCCTCATTTAGCCAGCATCTACAGAGAGAAAAATACATAATGCATGTTCATTAAAAAAATGCTGTAAGAAACACTGTATGTTGCTGTTATAGTAAAATACTGGTCACAGGGTGGTGATGATGCAGAGTTACTGTTACCACCCTGAAGTTAATTAGTTTCCTATAACAATATGTGTTTTATTTCTATTATTCACTGGAGACTCCTTCCATAAATGTTAAATAAACACCTCCTTACAGAAAACTTGATTACACACTTTGTTTATCATTGTACTAGTTTATCATTGTATTAGTGTCTGCCATACAAGTCCCTGTGAATTAGTTGTTAATATAAAAATGATAACTTTTTAGAATGAGTACATAAATACACTATATGCCCAAAAGTATGTGGACATCTGACCATCACAGCCAGATGTGCTTGCTGAATATCTCATTCCAAAACCATTGGCGTTAATTAACCTGTGATTTGCAGCTGCACTACTGTTAGAGCTGAAGTCACACTCACTCTTCATCGATGTAACCCTTTGGAAAGCGTACACCAGACATGCCCAATACTACCAGTGGAATAAGGTATCCAATCAAAATTAACCATTTCCAGCTAAGCACCTCCCCCTGGTTTGATCTGATCTCTGACAGGTTCTTCACAAAGATGTACAGCAGCACAGCTTCAATGAACATCCACACAAAAACAGACATTAAAAAAACCCACTGAACTCCAGTCAGTGCTGCACGCAGTTGCTAGAGAGAGAGAGAGAGAGAGAGAGAGAGAGACCTTAGAGAACACATCTTAACTCTCACCAGCAAACAGTGTATGTAAGAAATAAAACACTATTATAGGAGATAATCAACAACAGGGTGGTATGATGAACTGAAGTTATTGTTACCACCCAGAAGTTGACTGTTTTACTATAGAAGCTTGTCTCCAAGTGTTTCATTCTTCTTATACCACAAGACTATTCCATTTTCTTGGTAGTTAAAGAATGACACATCACACCTTTTTATCCATTTACAGTTACATTTAATGTTGTGGAACATTTGAAAACCAAACTATAGCAGCTACACTACATGGCCAAAAGGACCATCTCACCCAAATGTGGGCCTTCTCCAAACTGGGGCTATGGATGGAAGTACACATTTGTCTTGAAAGGGTTTGTATGCTGTAGAATTATGATTTCCTTTTGCTGGAACTAACAGGCCCAAAAGGTGTTGAAAATTAATCAACACCTTTTGATCAGTTAGAATACAGAATTCAACAGTGTGGAAAATATGTAAGTGATAAAACTCACCTGGGGGTGTATGTGGGCCAGGAAAAGAGTTTTGATCAGGCTTAGAAGGTGAAACAGCAGAAGGTTTATACACAGGTTTATCAGAGCTGCGTTGGTCACAGGGTTCCGAGAATAAAAGGTGAATGTCAGTATAGACAAGCTCAGGAATACAAGACCCACTATTATAGCCACTGCAATGAGTGTATTCATGAGACGGTCACTCTGCAAAGACACAGTGAAGCTACAATAAGTGCCAGTGCTGAGCTAGAGGTATGGTAAGAAAAAGTAAAAAATGGAGGAACATTATTTTTGCATATTTTGCGAGTTCCAGAAAAATCATTCCAAAAAAAAAAAAGCAAGTAAATGAAAACCACTTTGTGCAACACAAAACTATTTGTGCATCATGGTTTGTTTATATAGGTTTGTGTGAATAGAGTATTCTATCTATCTATCTATCTATCTATCTATATACAATTTAGACACAATTTTGGTAATTTTGCCTCTGTAAACCACCACAATGGATTTAAAATGAAGCAATGCAATCAAGATGTGATTGAAGTGTAGCTTTTCAGCTTGAATTAACCTATTTTTTGTAGATTCCCTCCATTTTCACAGTATTCAAAAGTAATTGGACAAAAGACTCAAAAGTAATTGGACAAACTAACATAATCATAATATTAGGATTATTTTTAATACTTGGATGCAAATCCTTTGCCGTCAATGACTGCCTGAAGTCTGGAACCCATGCTGAGGTTCCTCTCTTGAGATGCTTTGCCGGGCCTTTACTGCAGCCACCTTCAGTTGCTGTTTGTTTGTGGGTCTTTCTGCCTTCAGTTTAGTCTTCAGTAAGTGAAAAGCAGCTCAACTGGGTTGAGGTCATCAGACATTTAAGAACATTTAATTATTCATGTGTACTGTGGAGCACTGTCCTGTCAGTTTTGTAGCATTTGATTGAATCCGAGCAATAGTATAGCTCTATACACTTCAGAATTCCTGCTACTTTTGTCAGCAGACACATCATCAATAAATACAAGGTAACCAGGTCTTTTGGCAGCGTACACACACACGCTGTAAGATGAGATGGTATGCTCATGAGTAGTTCCTTCACTTCTAGCTGTATGAGCTTTTTTTTAAAAATGTTTTTGGCAAACTCTAATCAGGTCTTCCTGTTTTTGAGGCTTAACAATGGTGTACATCTTGTGGTAAACCCTCTGTACTTACTCCGGTGAAGGCTTCTCTTGATTGTACACCTACCTCTTGGAGGGTGTTCTTGATCTAGCAAACTGTTATGAAGGGGTTTTCCTTCATCATGGAAAGAATTCTTTTTATCTGATCACCTGTAAGTGAAATAATAATGGAATAACACACACCTGGCCATGGAACTGCTGAGCAGCCAATTGTCCAATTACTTTTGAGCCCTTAAAAATGAGGGGACCACATATAAAAAGTCTTGTAATTTCTACACAGTTCACATGAATGGTTCACTGCTCACCACCTCATATTCAGTATTTAATTTCAAATCCAATCTCAGCATGACAATGCCCCTGTGCACAAAGCGAGCTCCATGAAGACATAGTGTGTGAAGGTTGGAGTGGAAGAACTCGAGTGTCCTGCACAGAGCCCTGACCTCAACCCCACTGAACACCTTTGGGATGAACTGGAATACCGACTGCACCTCAGACCTTCCCAACATCAGTGCCTGATCTCACTAATGCCTTTGTAATGTCAGGACCGGAGATCGATGGCAGGACCTCCTGCGTGAGAAACGGGCATTTTACCGTTGAGCCAAGAAGCTCACAACAAGGCTTAAATACACTAAACGGGAACGAGACACAGGTGAAAGCAATGAAACCAGTTACAACAAGGAAGAACTAAGGCTGGGAGACATCTAGCGGGGAAAAAAAAACATAACACAACAAAAAACAGAAAAAAAGGACCAAAACTCTGACAGGACCACCCCCCCCCAGGTACAGCTCCTGACGTTCCTTCCGAAAGACTCAGGCCGGTGCGCATGAAAGTCCCGAATGAGCCCGGGGTCCTCAGGGCCATAGCCTTCCCAGTCCACAAGATACTGCCAGGAGCCCCGTACTCGCTGGACATCCAGGATTCGGTGGACTGTGTAGGCAGGCTGGCCGTCGATGATGCGCGGAGGGGGTGGTTTACCTGGCACAGAGAAGGGAGAGGACAAAACAGGTTTTAACAAAGACACATGGAATGTGGGGTTAATTCTTAATGACCTAGGCAGAAACAACTTATAAGTGACAGGATTGACTTTCCTGGCAATTCTGAAGGGTCCGATGAACCTTTGGGCCAACTTGCGGGACTCCACCCGCAAGGGAAGGTTCTTGGTGGAGAGCCAGACTCGTTGACCGGGGCACAGAGTAGGGGCTGGTCTTCGTCATCGGTTCGCCTGCCGTTGGTACTGCTGCGAGTTTCTCAGGAGCTTTAGTCTGGCCCTTCTCCAGGTTTGACAGCAGCGCTTGATGAACTGTCAAGCGGAGGAAACAGCTGTCTCCACTTCTTGCTCCAGGAACAGGGGAGGAGCATACCCAAACTGGCACTCAAACGGGGACATGCCTGTGGCTGAGGAGCGGAGAGTGTTGTGCATGTATTCTGCCCACATGATGAAAGTGGACCAGGAGGACGGGTTGTTGGCAGCCATACACCTCAGGGTGGTCTTGAGATCCTGGTTGATTCTCTCCATCTGACTGTTGGACTTGGGATGGAACCCGGATGATAGGCTCACGGAGGCCCCCAGAGACTCACAGAAGGCCCGCCAGAATCGCGTTGAGAATTTGGTCCCCGATCATAGACAATGTCCTGTGGTATGCCAAAGGTGTGGAAAACATGGTTTGGGCAAGGGGATGAACTTGACGGCCTTGGAAAACCAGTCAACAATGACCATGACACTGGTGTTTCCTTGGGATGGTGGAAGCCTGGTAATGAAGTCCATGGACAGGTGGGACCAGGGTCTATGAGGGATGGGAAGAGGCTGCAGGAGACCCTGGGGAGACTGGTGCGTGGTTTTGCTTTGGTTGCATACGGGACAGGCCCTGACATAGGTGGTGACGTCCTCCTTGATGGTAGGCCACCAGAATCGCCTCTGGAGGAACTCGAGAGTACGCGAGGGACCCGGGTGACATGAGAAACGGGAGGAATGCCCCCACTGGAGAACCGGGGATCGAACAGCCTTAGGTACATACAAGCGGTTGGTCGCTTCCTGGGTCAGGTTCTCTGGCTTGGGCTTGTCTCACTGTGTCCTCAAGTTTCCACCTGACCGGAGCTACTATTTTCGAGCTATTATAGGGATGATAGGGAGGACCTTATCCTCTCACAACGTGCTTCCATAGACTCGGAACAGTGAATCTGGCTTAAGGTTCTTGGAACCAGGACGGTAAGACAGGGCAAAGTGAAATCTGTTGAAGAACAGCGACCAACGCGCCTGTCGGGGATTGAGCCGCTTGGCTTGTTGGATGTACTTGAGATTTTTGTGGTCCGTGAGTACTTGGAATGGGTGTTTACTGCCCTCGAGCCAATGCCTCCACTCCTCCAGCGCTGACTTAACAGCCAGAAGCTCTCGATCACCCACATGGTAGTTTCTCTCTGTCGGGGTAAGATGGTGGGAAAAGAAGGTGCAGGGGTGCAGCTTGCCATCCTTACCCCTTTGAGACAGCACCGCTCCAACTCCTACATCAGAGGCATCCACCTCTACGACAAAGGGAATCTCCGGATCCGGGAGAACCAGAATAGGAGCTGAGGAGAAGCGGGTCTTGAGTTCACATAAGGTGTAATAATCCCGGCTGCAAGGGACTACTCAATGTACTCATTCATGGCGGCCCTTTCAGGAGGGGACAACGAGAAGATGCGACCTCTAGGGGGACTGTCAGGGACGAGGTCTATAGCGCAGTCTTAGGGACGATGAGGAGGCAATGAGGTGGCTTTCCTCTTACTAAAAACTGTCTTGAGGTGGTAGTATTGTGGGGGAGTTTGGGACAGATCTATGGTTTCTAGGGACTCGGGAGCAGGGTCAGGGTCTCTCTGGCCCAAGCACGTAGTCTGGCACGAGGCACCCCAACTGAGAATTGCCCCCATGGACCAATCGACGTGCGGTTTGTGCTGGAGGAGCCAGGGGTACCCAAGGATGATGGGAATCTCAGGAGATTCAATAAGATAAAAACATATTTCCTCCTGGTGCTGGCCGACGGCCAGCCGAAGGGAAGAGGTAAGATGGGTTATTTCGCCAGGGGCTAGCGGCCTACCATCCAACGCTGTGGCAGTCATGGGAGCAGGAAGAGAGTTCCTGGGGATCTGGAGTCTCTGGGCTAAGGAAATGTCCATAAAGTTCCCAGCAGCACCGGAGTCAATTAAGGCCTGGAGTGGATGTTGCTGGTGACTCCAGGTGAGAGTGATGGGAAGGACCAGCCCGGAGTCAGAGGGAGCGGCAGCGCGAGTTACTCCCGTGACAGTCCTGCCTCGTCTGTACAGGACTGGGCGTTTCCCGAGAGCTCGGGGCAAGAGGTAAAAAATGGCCATCCACAGACCGACCACAGTATAAGCAACAATGTTCCCACATGCGACGGTCTCGCTCTGCAGGGGAGAGGCGTCGGTTCCGAGGGATCTTGGGGATCAGAGTGCCCCTGAACTGCAATAGGGCTGGCCGGCTGGGTGGGAGCATGGGAACAGTCTCTCACTCTCCGGCGATTATCTAACCAGACAGCAATGAGGGCCTCAATGTCCTCTAGTAGGTCCTTGATTGCCTCGGTTAGCCCACTCAAGTAGCAGACCATGAGGGCTTCATCATTCCAGCCATTGCTGGCGGCTATGGTCCGGAACATGATGGCATATTCGGCATATGTCATTGCCTTGCCGGCCGCTCAGAGGGTGGTCAAACACTCGCTTGAATTCCTCTACAAACCTAGAGTAGCTTGCACCTTCCAGACGGTCGTTGCCCATGAGAGAGCCTTTCCAGAGAGGGTAATCACATAGGCGATCTTGGCCCGATCAGATGGGAAGGAGGAGGGCTGCAGCTCAAACAGAAGGGAACACTGTGTCAGAAACCCGTCACAAGCACTAGGGTTGCCCGCGAAGCGCTGCAGGGGAGGTAACCGAGGTTCGGCCACTGGAGTGGGGGCTCAAGACTCAGGAAGGGACATGGAGACTGCCCTAGGTGCCGAAGCTGATGCAGCAGGAAGCCGGTCAGAGATCTAGCAGATTGTAGCCAAGAGATCCATCAGCAACTGAAAGTGTTGGGCCATCAGGGTCTCCTGCTGAGCCAGGACGGCCTTGTGGCATTGTACAGTGGACTCATGCCAGGCCACAGTGGCAAGGAGCTCCTGAGTGTTCGGTGTTTCTGGGTTCATTGTGGTTATTCTGTCAGGACCGGGGATCAAACCCGGGTCTCCAGTGCGAGAAACGGATGTTTTAACGCGAGAAACGGACGTTTTACCATTGAGCCACAAGGAGGCAGTGAACGCGGCATGCAAACCCTGAGGTGGTGCACAAGAATTTTATTTAAAAAATCAAGAAAAATAACACAAGGGCAAAAAACGGGAAAAACAAGAAGGAAAAGGATCTCAAAAATGGAGACAAGACGGGGAACTGAAAACAGCCAAAAACTAAAGAGAGAAACAGGGAATAAAAGACAAAAAAACGAGGCAAGGGCGCTAGAAAAAACACAGAATATATTTAACTCAAGAGAAGCAATGAGAAAGACAACAGGGGCTTAGGAAACAACAATAACCAAGCGGGGAACGAAGGCAAAAGGGACGGCTTAAATACACTAAACGGGAATGAGACACAGGTGAAAGCAATGAAACCAATTACAACAAGGAAGGACTAAGGCTGGGCGACATCTAGTGGGGGAAAAAAACATAACACAACAAAAAACAGAAAAAAAGGACCAAAACTCTGACACTGTAACTGAATGAACACAAATCCCCACAGCCATGCTCCAACATCTACATTACTCGGATTGATCAGATAAAGTATCTAGATAATGTGTATTAACTAGCTAACACTGGTAATAGAACATCTGGTTGGTGACACTGACTGACTCACTTAAACATCTGACTAAAAGAGCATCAAGTTCATTTCGTCCTGCATTCTAGAGAGGATACTCCATTAGTTGAAAGGAAAAGAGCAGGATTCTCCCTTCAAGTGAGGTGAGAGACCTTGTCCCTGGTAGAGGAGATAAATTACCCATCTTCTTCACAAGTGATGGAAAATGATTGTGAGATTGGGTTGGCAGCAGATGTTACAGTTGCTATAGTGGTCTATGGTGGTAACTTAGGAGCTCAGTTTAAGGATAAGATAATCAAAAAAAAGTATGACAGCTTGGGCTATGAAAACACCACACATGCAAATGCATTGATTAAAAGAAGTTTACCATTTTCTCATGCTACTTCAAGTAACTCAATAATATAAAGTTGCAATCTTTAGATACATCCCAGCTGATTTTTCATGAGTATGTTTGTACCTAACAAACCATACTATTTCTTCCCTGGTCAACTCACCTGATGTGATATGATAAGGATACATCCATATGTGATATATGTACCACCTGTGTACATGTAAATACTGATCTCTTACCCTGCATGGGTCAGTCTGCATGATGAGAGCAAAGGTAGACAGGTGATCACAAGAGCACACAGTGTGAGTGCTGTTAGTCTGTATGATGCTACAACCTTCTTCAAGCCATGTGTCTGTCTTCCAGTACACACAGGAGAGAATGCCTTCAGGGTCTAACTCCTAACCAGTGGAGAAAGGAGAAAATTAAACAATCTGAAAAGTGATTTTCATGAAAAAAAAGTTTAAAAAAACAAATTACTTACATTAATATGTTTGAAGGTGATTTTGACTGGTTTGGTGAGGTTGGTGTTGGCAGTTTTGGGAAGTGAAGCTGACACCACAATAGACATCATGGTTTTATTTGTGCTTGTAACTGTCTTAAAGAGGGTAGGTTTTAGGATGTTTGTCATGTTAGTGTAACTCATGAAGGCCACAGCAGCTGATCCTGAAGTTACAATAAAGTTGAATTTAAGAAAAAGAAAATGAAGATAAATATGAAAAACATTACATTTATTTAAAAGATGATCGCACCAGTGGTCCTGCATCAGGTGGTTTTATCCTAAATAATGCACCATTCTAAGTGTTTCCTCAGCTATGTTAAAGTCTGCACCATTTTTTCCCCTTTTTGCACCCTTTTTCTAAGAACATAGTTGCCTATCTATCATGTAAAGTTTTACAGTCAGGTCCATAAATATTGGGACATCGACACAATTCTAACATTTTTGGCTCTATACACCACCACAATGGAT
>CM075028.1:16083348-16099057 GCA_037576675.1 Pangasius sanitwongsei
ACGTCTCGCCATTAATTAGACAGATTACACATATGATTCAGAGCGCGGTCACGCTGAAGGCGTTCCCATAGCGTTTCTACGTAGCGTCTCGTTCCCTTCGGGGAACCATGGTTACATGCGTAACCTGGAGACGTTTTCCATAGTTTCCTAAGGAAGTAAAGGTGCTGTTGTGCCTTTTTGATCAGGGTGGAGGTGATGAGTTTAGGGGCCTAATGGTTAGAGAGTCTGACTTGTAACCCGAAGGTGAATCTGAAGGTTGTAGGTTCGAGTCTCAGGCCGGCAGGGACTGTGGGGGGGGGTGAATGACCAGCGCTCTCTTCCACCCTCGATACCACGACTGAGGTGAGACCCACCGAACCCCCAACTGCTCCCCGGGCGCCACAGCAAAAAAGGCTGCCCACTGCTCTGGGTGTGTGTTCACTATTGTGTCTGTGCACTTGGATGGGTTAAATGCAGAGCAAAAATTCAGAGTATGGGTCACCATACTTGGCCACACGTCACTTCACTTCACTTCACTGAGTGCCTAGGAAAAATCCTCAGAAGCTGGTCACACGCTCTAACTCAACCCCATCAATGTGGATGGATGCGTTTATGGTCCCTCCTTGACCTCTGGTGGTTCACAATAAGCTCTTGGTCATCAGGGTGTTGAGTGCGAGATTGTTGGCACACCACGCTGACAGGTACTGAACCTCTTCCCTGTAGGCTGTCTCATCGTTGCCACTGATCAGGCAAACTTGATTATGGAGTCAGAGCCATGCACAGGTATGCAGTCGTGGGTGAAGAGGGAGTAGAGGATTGGGCTCAGCACACAGACCTGTGGTACACCAGTGTTCAGAATGAGGGTGGAGGAAATATGGTTGTCAAGCCTAACAGACTCTGTGGTCTGTTAGTAAGAAAGTCCAAGGTCCAATTGCAGAGGGAGGTGTTGATGCCAAGATCAATGAGCTTGGAGATCAGCTTGGATGGGATGACAGTATTGAAGGCAGACCACATTAAAGTTAAGGCAACTCGCTTGAGATACTTACTATGTAATGGCCTTGTACTGTTCTAAATTACTATATCTACTGAATAAGGTTATGAAATAAATGAATTTAGGTAAGGTTGTAGCTAACTACACTGAATAAATGCTGTACAATAAGCTTCATAACTATTATGACTGCGGAAAGGTCAGGTAATGGAAATCGTTTCAGTCTTCTAATAAGAAAATGTCATAATTGTAGATTAACTCTTTTCAGCTTTTTTTAATGTATCAGTTAATTTACCATGGACTAAGTCTATTAATAATCATTTCATTCATCTCATCTCAGTCTTCATTCTCTCTCACTTTTTCGATCATCTTTTGTCGAATTTGGCACCTCATAATTTTGAAAAGAAAGAGACAGATTTTAGTTAATGCACAGCTGGCACGATTATTAGAATATTAAAATTATAATCATTATATTAATTTGGAAGGACAGTGGGAAAGAGCCAGAAGGAAAGGTAAAGAAACAGTGAAGTGTAAGAGGAGGGAAGATTGGAGATGAGAAGTGCTGAAGAGGATTGAGAGCAGACCAATTAGTTAAAATAAAAAGAGTAATGGGAATGAAGCAAGGATAGTGAAAACAGTGAGAAAGAAAGGTTAAAAAAGAGAAGAAAAAGGAGTGAGAAAGAGCAGACAGAGGAGGAACAATGGCTCTTTCCAAGAAATGGAAGTCATTTTAATTACAATACGATGAGTGAATTTCCATTTATACGCCCAGGTCATGAAAATACAATGGTTCACTGCACCATTTGTAATGCATGGCAATGAATGGCAGGGGTGCATGGCAATGAATGGCAGGGGTGGAGTATCAATAGTCTAAAAAACCTAAAGCCTCCTTGACTGCCCATGCTGGCGTGCCCTCAGTCAACACATTTTTCAAAAAGGTGGAGCTTCACAATGTGAATATGAACTAGCTGTGCAGAAGGGTGTCTTTAAATATCACACCATGCATCATAACCATATTTATAGGTCAATGGACTGTACAGCCCAACTGATGCCAAAGCTATACAAGCCATGTGCAAGAACAAAATGTGATGCCATTGTAAATAAAATGCTAGCGCCGGGGCAATCACTTTGCTCACACAGGACCTAGCTCAGGTTGAATTTGTCTCACTGTCCATTAATGCATCAAATCATGGACATGTAAAGATGTTTCCAGGAGTTGTCCAATATTGCAAGATTTACGATGGCAGCACATCTGTGGAGACCAAACTGCTTGATTTTGTTGAACTGAAAGGCAGAGGTCCAGAGGAAATTGTAGTGGAGGGCCTGGTAGTTATTCAGAAGTTTCATCTTGAAAACAAGGTTGTAGGATTCTCTGGTGATAACACCAACACAAACTTCAGAGGACTGAACAGGCTGGGGAGGGTCAATGTACATACAAAGGTAAACAATGTTCTGCAGCAAGAAGTCACTGGATTGGGTTGTCCTGCCCACATAGTTCATAACATGGCTAGAACTGCATTGGACATAATTCCCCTCGATGTAGATTTTTTCACATTTTACCATTAGAGTTGAAAAACTGAAGAGCTTTGTGAATTTGTGGGCTAGGAGTATCACAGCCAGATATGTTAAACCCACCCATTTTTCATGTGATTAAAATATGTGTGACTGATAGGGGTTTCTTGCTGCCCAAGTGTGTCCTGTTAGATTGATTTTTTTTTTTAACAATTAATATCTCAGAATGCCTACTCTTGGTTTGAGCCCTGGTTTTTGCCTGTAAAGACTACATTTATTGTTAAAAAAGGATAAACCAACATGAAGACCAGAGAGCTATGTATGGGAGAAAAGCAAGCCATTTTGAAGCTGATAAAAGAGTGATAACAATCAGAGCCATTGTGCAAGGATGCCCAGCTTAAGCTTCTGGACAGTTCGCCAAATTTCAAAAAAGAATATTCTGATACAAAGTGTAGTTCATCATTGTCTCAATGACTGCAAGTTTCCCATGTCCTGTGGCTGCAAAACAAGCCCAAATCATCACCCACTCCTGGGAAGATTGGCAACTGTCTTAAATTCTCTCCATTTGTAAACAATCCTTCTCAATGTAGAATGGTGACTTTTAAATTGTTTGGAAATTCAAATTGTTAAAATGGCCTTTTAACCCTTCCCAGATTGATGAACAGCAACAATTGCTTCTCTGAGGTCACAGCCTTTCTTCTTGGCACAATGATAGACATACGCCTGAATGCTCCAGAAAACCAAACTGCCAAAATTCTGCTTTTATAGAGGTAGTCACGCTTCTTGATAATTAACTGATCTTGTATGTTTCATTAGTAACACCTGGCTGCTAATTACTAATTACTCTCTTAATGATTATGGAAGTAGGAAGGGTTTACTTATTATTTCCCACCTGGTTTCTGGATGTTGGTTTCCTTTTTGGTAAAAATGACTACATATTGAAATCTGTGTTGTATTTTTTATTTTTTTTTGGCATCTGAGGTTATCTGTTTGTTTATAGAAGTTTGTGAGGACCACACAATTGTTATTTAAGCCCCGATAAATAAAAACATAGAGGTGAAGGAGGGTGTACTTTCTTTTTCCCATGACTGTAAATGTTTCATTCATTTGCTCTCTCCCTCTCAGACTGTGCTTTACTGGGAAAACATGATGTTGGTAGGGTTGCCTACATGCCTACAGGTAGATGTAGCTCACATTCACTAAACTTGAAACTGTATGTTATTATTGGTTATAACCATTAACAAACCAGTTCATGTTTATTCATGGGATTTAAGAATGTTTATTACATTTTCTATTCACCTATATTTTATATTCACCTATTAATTTTTAGACTAATCGGTGAACATACAGAAACCTTGCTACTTATTGAGAAAAACACATATGGATACTGATGTAATAACATGAAGGAACAAATATTAAACCATATCACTTGGCATGTTGTTTACAAAAATTAACAAAACTGTGAGGTTAGATATTGTATTGTCTATTTTTTAGCCTTCATTTCTCTTAAACACAAACACTAATGAAACAAATGATTGATTGAATTTCTTGCTACTTTGCTTTTTTTTTTTTTAACCAAATGTGTAAATTTGCATATCTGCATGTAACATAGTGTACAGTGTACAGAGCTGTCATATTTCCATTTTGAAACCATGTTAAAGATGAGAGGACAGACAGCTTTTCATTTTTACCATATCTTTCAAAGAAACAATCTTACACAAAGTATTATAGTATTAATTTATTTTTATATCTTATGATTTCATGCTGAAACTACAAGATCATGTAGTTTTAAATTAAATAATTTTAAAATGAAATTAGTGATATCATCAAACATTAGAACATGAATAATGAATAAGTATCTTATCATACCCTAAATTATTCATTAAAAATATTTTAAAATATGCATATGAGACTATATCAGGATGGCATAAACCTTTTAAAAGTACCATAGAAAAGAAAAAAAATAAACACCTTGAAAAGAAAATGAACAAGCAAAAAATCCTGTTACCTAAAAATACCCAAAAGAAAGAATACAAATGTAGTACAAATAATTTCCCATATTGTAAACTATACAATACATTCTATAGATGGGTTTTAGCTGTTTTTTTCTCCTGCATCTAAATTTGACCAATAATGTAAGCATTGTAATGCCAATAACATACACTTATGTCTCTAATTACATAACATAAATATATTTTACCAAAATTCTATTTCTAACCTTGCCTTGGTGTGTTCCTGCAAAGATCACGTCAAATAAAAAAATAGTTTAACAAACACAGTGGTAAATGCAGTCATTCTGTCTAAAACTTTGCTAGCTAAGTGTGATTTTCTCATATTTTGATCAGGTGTTTGGATAGTTACACACAAAACAAACATGAGGCTAATCAGTTCAGTTTGTAATAAGATTGTCGACAATGTCAACAAAGTGACTCCTGCTCCATCATGTCATCATCAAAACAGAGAAGAGCACTTACACACTCTCTACAGACAACAGCAGACAAAGTTTTAAAATGTTTAAATGACCTAATAAAAAGATATTAATAACAAGAAACTTAGCTAACAGAACAGAAGTGAATGAATCAGAAGTAAGCGAATGAATGAGTCAATTATTTCTCAGCCAGTGTTAGCACTGACAGATCAGTATCATCATTGACATGGTGAAATTTTCTGTGAGGAGACAATTATTTAGCATTTATGGAAGGAGTCTCCAGTGTCAGTGCTTTGTAACAGTTAGAGGTAATGCTGTAACTAAGTTTTTCAACACAGTAAAGTCTTCAGGACAGAGGAGTTTATGTTTTGTGGTTTTTCTGTAGCATGACAAACTGCATTTTTTGTGTTACTAACTTAAAAAAGTATAGAAAAAAAAGAGGCTAGTGAGAGCAAGACTGTTTATTTAACAAGACAATGACTATTATAATGACTGCTAAAGTGATTACAGGAAGTAACTTGTTTCATCATCATAAAATAATTCGTAATAAAATATAATTGCTGTGGTATAAGAGGAACAAAACATTTGAGGTCATGCTGTAAATAAACAGTAACTCCACTTCAATACACTAACCTGTTACTCAATATTTGACACAGTGGAACTAAGAGTGTTTTATTCTTAACTTAATATTCATGTTTAAATTAGGTGTGAAATGTAATATGTCCCCTATTTTCTAAGAACACACATTTAGCATCTTTCCTCACTGCCCATACATGTGTACACTATTAAGGAATATCGATGTAACCTTGATTGATACATTGATCAGTTAGTTGTCCTGTGAATCTTCAGGTTGTCCCCTGACACACCTGGATGTTGTTAGCACACAGAAAGCACACAGAACCTTTCGGTACTTCTGCCTCACCTAAAAATAGAGGAAGAGAGACCGAAGTAGTCAAATACAAATTTAGAAGATTAGACCCTTCTGCAAGCTTAACATCCCTCCTTCAATAATTAAAACATTGTTACAGCAGTTCTTTTTAAAGGCAAAATGCAAATACTTTAAAAGCTAATCAAATTTTATTTTTAATTTTTGTCTCAAATGGTATCTGTTACCATTGTACCAGAGTAGGTGAGACAGGTGAGAGGCTTTCAGGTGATTGCTTACCTCTTGGTCGAGGAGACAATGGACGAGGAAGATGAAGGTGCCCTGCTGGGAGTTGAGGAACTGAAAGGCGTGATACAGTATGCCGTTCTTGCTGGGGATGTATAGGAGTATCCAGTAGCAAACAAGGATGATGAACTGGGTCAGGCTTCTAAACGTCACACACATTATGAAATTCTCATCAGCAGTGCTACTCATTTGTAAGATCTCATTCTTCAGGCGTTTAAAAATGAAGATCATGATGATGATGATGAGGTAAGGGATCAGGTTTACCTGTACAGGGAAAATAATATTAAAAATACATGTGGTATTTCATCTGTGAGAAAGATTAACTGCTCTAGATCTCATGCTACTCATTTTAATAGTATATGTGGTTTAAATAGTACTTACTGTAACAGTGAAAATAAGAGGACCTGCAAAAATAAAGATCAAACTTCCATCTTCATTTAGCCAGCATCTGCACAGAGCAAAATACATAATACATACTACCTTTAAAAAAGAGAACATACTGTAAGTAAATAATACAACACAGTGTGTAGTGCTGTTATAGTAAGATAATGATAGATTTAGTGGTGTGATGAATCTGAGTTACTGTTACCACCCTGAAGTTGTCTCCAACTGTTGTATTCATCTTATAACGCAGGAATTTGCCAATTATTACTTTTTTTTATTATTATTATTAAAAATGACGTCATATTTTTCAACTGTTTATAGTTACATTTAATGTTGTAGAATATCCACAAAACAAGTCAGTTCCTGTTCTCACTTACATTATAGCAGCTATAAACAATTGTTCCCTCACCAGTCTCTCTTTTTCTTTCTTTTTTTTTAAGTTAATACAAAACAAGACAAGCCAAAACAATACAGCTTGTCATGTTACTATGGGGTTAGAATTGTTCCATAATTCCAAATAAATAGATTACGATCCACAAATAAATGTAGCGAGATTCACAAAAATTAAACAAATTCATTAAATTAACACAAATATATGTTAGGAGTTTCACAAAAATGAATTATTCACGAATAAATAAAATTAGATTTGCAAATTTAAAAAAAAAAAGAAATATTTTTTATGTCGCACTGTTGATTTATTTGCTTGTGACGGTGAGGCAATGAGCAATTTGAAGAACTCGGAGGCTTACCAGTACCTTCACAGTAATAAAATCGGTCGTGTGTCACTTAAGGATGTGGGAAATGATTTTGTGTACTTAAAAGCTGACGTACAGCCAAGTCATCCATTAATGTCATAAAAGCAAAGTCGGCAAAAACATTAAGTAACAAAATAAGCATCCCCTATGTGTCCAAGTGAGGGAAGGACAAGGCATGAGAGTGAAAATGTAATGTGATGCTACTTGATGAAATAAATGTTTTAAAATGGATTAAAATATTCTTGTAAATGCAGTGCTTTCGAAATTGTTTTATTAAAGTCCATAATAATTCTATAAAATTTACTTTAACAACTGCAAGAGATATACTGCAAGAGATATATCTATATAGGCCAACTGTGATTCATGATTTATTTTCATGAATAAAAACTTTTCAAAAACATCCCCCCTGATTTTTTCACAAATCGCACCCTGATTATAAGGTTTGTTAAATAAGATTTTTTTAAACTGTTAATTGTTAGTCTTAGATTGCATAGATTCACCATACAAGTCCCTGTGAATGAGCTGTTACTATAGGAACAGTAATGTATTAATATAGCTGCTGCAGTACTCAGAGCTGGTGTTATAGAAAATTAATCAACACCACGTGACCAGTGAATCAGATAATTCAACCACACAGCAGTATAAAGTTTAATTCAGGTGAATATATTAAGATAAACTAAGCTCTAATTATGCTGGGCAAAAATCACACTCACTCTTCATCGATGTAACCCTTCGGAAACCGTACAGCAGATGCTCCCAACACTCCCAGAGGAATAAGGTATCCAAATGCAATTAACCATTTCCAGCTAAGCCCCTCCCCCTGGTTTGATCTGAACTTTGATAGGTTCTTCACAAAGATGTAGAGCAGCACAGCTTCAATGAGCATCCACACAAAAACAGACATTAAAAGAAAATATTGGACACCAGCCAGTGCTGCACGCAGTTGCTGTAGAGAGAGAGAGAGAGAGAGAATAGACATATCTTAATTCATATCAGCTAACAGTGTTATTATAGGAAAATAATCAACACCAGACTGGTATGATGAAGCAGAGTTACTTTTACCACCCCCAAGGTGTTTTATTACTCTTATACCACAGCAATTAGCCAACGATTACATTGTCTTATTATATTAAAGAAAGATGTGTAATAGTTCTTATCCTTTTATATTTACATTTAATGTTGTCCTGCAGATGTCTTCCATAAATCTCCTTACAGGAAAAAAAACTGTTTTTTTTTTTGTTTTGTTTTGTTTTTTTTTAATCAATTTCTGTGGAACGATATCATTAGAACAAGCACATAAATACAAACCTGTGACTTGCAGCTGCACTACTGGCAGAGCTGCTGTTATGGGAAATTAATCAACACCTTAATAAGAATCCAGAATTCAACAGTGCTGAGCTATAAGTTGGTGGTAACACTCACCTGGGAGTGTATGTGGGCCAGGAAAAGAGTTTTGATCAGGCTTAGAAGGTGAAACAGCAGAAGGTTTATACACAGGTTTATCAGAGCTGCGTTGGTCACAGGGTTCCAAGAATAAAAGGTGAATGTCAGTATAGACAAGCTCAGGAATACAAGTCCCACTATTATAGCCACTGCAATGAGTGCATTCATGAGACGGTCACTCTGAAAAGAAACAGTGCAGCTACAATAAGTGCCAGTGTTGAGCCACTGTGTTGGGGTGTTGTTAAAATTAAACATGGAGGATCCTATTGGGTTATATTTGCAAATAAATATTTTGTGTTCAACAAAAACAAAACAAACTCCAGAAATAAAAAGCAAGTGCATGATAGGCAAGAGAGTATGTGTGTTCCAAACATATTTATGAACCAAATGTTTAAAAACATATGGTGGGACTACGGCAGGGCTACCACATCCATAATATGGGCTTTATTGTTGATGTTTGTAAGTATGCTAGCTAGATAACTAGATAGATAACTCTGTGCTATCAAACTAAGATGTGCTAAGCACAGCAATGAAAATAATTGGGATATTGCTGCACCCTGGATATTGAGGTTATTTTTCACTTGCTGTTCTATAGATATTTCTGGATGGGGTTGTGTGAAGACAACTGGAGTAGAACATTAAGTACAGATAGTAGCATGTACTAGGTTTTAATACAGAAGTTGAATACTGAAATGGAGGGGGCATGTCTAATAGCTGTCAGTAGGCTGTTCCAGAGTCTAGGGGCATAAATGGAAGAAGCCTGGTCACCCTTGAGTTTTAATCTTGACCTTGGAACAGCCAGCAGATTTTGGGAGGACGACCTCAGGGATCTTTGTGCAATCAAAGTTGCTAATAACTCTGCAGTTTAAAGAGGGGCCAGACCATTAAGAGCTTTAAAAACAAATAAAAGCACTTTTGTCATGTAATTCCCCCTCAGCATGAAAGTGCTGGGAGGCATAGTGCAGATTCCAGCACGAACAAGCATCCCTGTCTTTTGCTTTGGTTTGATCACAGACCATGTGCATTTTGTTTTGATTCTAGTCATGTCTCCTCCCGTCTTGTCATTGGATTATTGTCCTACTGTGTCATTATGTTCACCTGCTTTAAAGAAAATATTTAAATTTAGCAATCATTCTGATGTGATGAAAACTGGCTTTGACAACAGAGTTGATTTGATCACCAAGGTTTTTTATATGAATTTTAATGTATGGCAATATTTGACCAAGATTCTGAAAAAGACTCTTAGTATGATTGGGAGAACCAATTAATATAACTTTTGCCATTCCTGGAAAATGTAGGAAGGGACACAAGACTTAATATCCTCATTGCAATTGAAGAGATACCTTAAAGAGCAGCTTTCACTAGATTTCAGGGGAAGATAAAGGTGTATATCATCTGTGTAGCAATGAAGGTGAATATTATACTTTCAGAGATGTACAGAGAGAAGACAAGGAGCCCTTAAGATGGAATCCTGTCAGACTCCACAAATCAGAGGAGCATAGGAAGAGAAAAGATTACAAATATTTACTGAGAAAGTGCTATGCTTAAGGTAGGAGGTAAACAATTTAAGGGGCACTCCCCACAAACCCACCAACTGTTCTAACCAACCAATAAGCAGACTGTGGTCTACAGTGTCAAAAACAGCACTGAGGTCCAGTATCATATGGATGGCACAATTTCCTGAGTCAACAGCAAACAGTAAGTCATTTGTGACTGTGAGAAGTCTTCAAGGCCCACAAGGTTCCATCTTAGGGCTCTTTCTCTACTCTCTGTATATTTACTTAAAAAGGCAGGAGTTGAGAATAGACAAAGGTTTTTAGAGAGAAATTGGTCAATAATTACTAAGAATTTTACAGTCAATTTATGTTTTTTGAAAAGAGTCATTACCACAGTGTTTGAAACAAGCAGGCACAGTACCAGTAGAAAGGCAGGTAGTAATAATAGTAATAATTGTAATAATAGTGGGAACAACATCCAGAGAGGAGGTTACAAATTCAGTGAGAGAGACAGCTTCAAACTGATTAAAAACATCAAAGCAGTGTGAATAAAATGGACCAAGGTGTGAGATAGGATCTAATATTATCAGATTTGCTTATGAAAAAATTAAGAAGTCTTCACAGGAGTCTGGGAAAACAACATGTCTCAAGGAGGGTGAAGTAATTAATTAATGGCGCTAAAAATAACTTTGGGTCTATCACATTTTTTTTCATTTTATTTTTGAAACAAAAATAATGTCAAAAAAATCCTACAGAAACAGCTGATCATTCTTTGGGGTTAATCAGACTCACTTCACTGATGACAGGTGTATATGACCTACTACTTAGCATGAGTTTGAATGTGATTGGTTGATTCTGAACACATAATAAAATTTTTTTTTTTTTAAAAAACGCCATTTTAACAGGGGTGTGTAAACTTTTTTTTATACTTCTACTGATCATTGAGATACAGGTCAAGAGCTTCAGTTAAAGTTCACATCAAACATCAGAATGAAGAATAAGTGTGATCTCTGTGAGTTTGAGTATTTCATAAACTGCTGATCTATTGGGATTTTCACACACAACAGTCTCAACAGTTTACACAGAATGGTGTGAAAAACAAAAAATATTGAGTGAGTGACAGTTTTGTGGGTGGAAACGCCTTGTTGATAAGTGAGGTTAGAGCAAAATGACCAGATTGGTTCTAGCTGCCAAGAAGGATACAGTAACTCAAACAATCACTCTTTACAACTGTGGTGAGCAAAAAAGCATCTCAGCATGCACAAACATCAAACCTTGAGGTGTATGGGCTACAACAGCACAAGACTACACTGGATTCCACATTTACAATAAAAAATGTAAATACTGGTCTCTTACCCTGCATGGGTCAGTCTGCATGATGAGAGCAAAAGTAGACAGGTTATTACAAGTACATATGGTGTGACTGCTGTTAGTCTGTATGATGCTACAACCATCTGCATGCCAGGAGTTTGTCTTCCAGTACACACAGGAGAGTATCCCTTCAGGGTCTAACTCCTAGTCAATGGAGAAAGGAGAAAATTAAACCATCTGAAAAGTAATTATTCAGAATTCTAAGGAAATGTTCAGTTACCCAACAAACTTTTGCCTAAATAACTTACACTGATGTGTTTGAGGGTGAGGGTGACTGGTTTGGTGAGGTGCATAATGGTGGTATTGGTAACTGAAGCTGACACCACAGTGGACATTATGATTTTCTTTGTGTTCGTAATTGTCTTGAAGAAGGTAGGTTTGAGAATGTTTGCCAAGTTGGTGTAACTCATGAAGATAACAGCAGCTGACCCTGAAGTTACAATAAATTTTAAGTTGAACTCAAAAAGGAAAAAGAATATAAATACATTATCCATACAAAAGGAATTTATATTAAACACCAGCTTTATCCTGTTCCGAGTCATGGATCCAAAGCCTATCCAGGGAACACTGGACATAAGGTGTGAATACAAGCTGGATGGGATGCCAATTTACAGCTATGGGCAATGTAGCATAACCAAACCACCTACCAGCATGTTTTTGGAATGCGGGAGGAAACCGATGTGGACCAAGGGAGAACATGCGAATCATATAAACATGATACTGCACTCTACTTTACACTGATTCAATAGATTTGTCCCTTTTCAGGCCAAACTACAGTACTGTGCAAAAGTCTTAGGCACCTTATTTTTTTTAGTACAAACTTTGTTATAGATTTGTATTTTATGACTTCTACATTATTGATTCCGTACAAAAACGTTTTAGATTGCAAACATTAGTTTTCCAGCACAAAATTAAATGTTACAGAAAAATGTTTGTATGTCACTAAAGAAAGCAACAGATTCCCTAAGAGACACTTTTCAGACAAAAAAAACATAATGAAGGCTGCTGGGTTTCGCTGCAGAAATAAGAAGCGAGTCAAAGGTCAAAGTCTCCAGAAGAACTGCGGCTGCTTCTGCAAGATGCTCAGTAACACTTACAGCTCATTTCCTTATAAAACTGCACACTGTACCTGAGACTACTATTTGTTTCTTAAAAGCGAAGGACTATCACACCAAATATTGACTTTGTTTTATTTATTACTGCTTGCTGCTCTTTACTGTCACAATTGCACTTCTGGGTCAGTGATTTTGGAAGGAGCGCTTCCTGCGGCGGCCATTTTGCACTGCAAAAGGACTCTAAGAACATGTGCTCATTGCCAGATGGTCTTCTCCATTTACCTTTCTGTATCAGAGTTGTTATCCTGCCTGTTTTTTTTTTTTTTGGTCTGTTCTCCTCGTTTTGACCCTGCCTGTTTTTGTGTGAGTCTGCTCTGACACTTCATAGTATTTTTTAATGTAGAAACATTTAGTTTAATTATTTTTGAAGACATCTTTGCTCTACAGCATTTCTTTGCATGTGTCTAAGACTTTTTCACAGTACTGTAGGTCATGTGGTCAAGGGTCCTTCAGCAGGTGGTTGTACCCTAAGTGACAGACTTTTTACTTGGTTGCATGTTCAACTGTGTATAACCATTGTTTTTGTGCTTTTTATAATGGTGGGGTGGGGTGCTTGTCTCTTATACATGAATGTGTTTAACTGGCCTTAAACTAACAGCATCAGATCAGTTGGCGTAGCCAGACATTTTACAATGGGGTGACGAGGTAAGACCCAATGACACTACTGGGGAGGCAATCGAGAGTGGGACACCATATTAATCTGTATCTTAAGAAAATGACATAATATGACTTCCAGAATCCTCCGCAACTGCTAACCACTTCTGTTATGGACTGTATTTCCCATAACACACTACTTCAAACACACACGATCAGTCACATGATTCATAACCACAGTCACATGTTCCAGAATTCTATATTGCACACACACCAGGCTGCTTGGACATGAGAAGCATTAAAGCATAACACTTATCATTTTTATGAGTTTATTTATTCATTTGTGTCGACTGGTTAATTAGCCTGTTTCTATGTATTGATATTTATTGCTAAAATTAACTATTTGCAGTCTACAGTTTAATTCACTCTCTGAACAAAATAGTAAATCATGATGTAGTAGTATTTAATTGTGGGTATTTACAGGCTGCAAACAGCTGTTTTTGCTTTTACTCTGGAATCCATGCAAAGGTTTATAAATGAGATCACTGCACACAATCACTGCTTCTCCTCGTTTCTTCCAATTATTCTAGTTCCATTAGAACAATCTAGTTTTATATGAACTTCGCTCCCAGTTTTTCCAGAGACAATTCTAAGCCTGATGTTTGTTTAATTGCCTTTCTTGATTACAATCTCTGTTTGCATGATAATTTTTTATTCCTGTTTTCCTGCAGGTTATTACAGACATGGTCATGTTTGTGTTGTACTGCATGAGTGTATCAAGTGCAGCAGCACAGCTTGGATTTTTAGATATGTCAGTGTCAAGTCTGGGAGGAGTATAGTGCCCAGCCAAAATGCCCATCAACAGCATCCTCTCAGAAACTGCACTGACAAAAGCCTAAGGGAGGATTAACATACATTGTGCAGGAGAAGGCTATAGCCTTTAATTGTACATCTATCATGTGTGCCAACAGGATGTGGCCAGTAAGTGTAAACAGAGTTTAAAACCCTCAGATATGCTGCTGATCCTGATACACTCATACCAGCACAGCACATACAACCATTTCATTACCATGTCAGAGCCTTTGCGGTAGTGAGAATGGTTTACCACACAAATAATATCTAATCATACTAACAAATATGGTAAGCCTAGCTCATAAAATGGCCAATGGGTGCACATACCAGGTAGGTGTACCTAAAATATAGGAAACCAAGTATATATCAGTAATGCCCCAAAAGAACTAATTTTTTATAATTATACTAATGATTAAAATTTAGTTTACAATTAAAATTCAGATGGTTTAATTACACCAGTCTAGTCACTGTGACAGCTTCACAACCTTTATTTGATCATATGTTCATGTGTACATCTAATAGTATGTCTTTAAATGCATTTTATTGAACATTTTATTTGATTGTCTTGGCTATTACTTCAACTAGAAACCAAGTCACTGATTATTATTAAGATTAAATTAAGGTTTTAATTCTTAGGACTTATTTAAAAGCTTGTAATTTGAATTTCTAAACTAGATTCTATGAATTTGCTGCAGTTTTTCTACTGTTCTGAAAAATCAAAGTTGCCCAAATTTTGGTCTGGCTGCTTACATTGCAACATTAAAAATCACACTGAAACTTAGCTAGAAATAATATTAATCTGTAATGCCTTACCTTTGTTGTTCTTTGAAATCCCAACAAGATCGAAATCTATAGAAGCATTTGTTGTACTGAGCTGAGGAATTTCACTCAAGGACACATTAGGTCCAACCATCATACATACTTGAACCTCTAGAAAGATATAAAACCAGTGATGTTCTAGCTCTTTTTTCTTTAGGGAATATAGTTTCTTCTTGGCATCATAAATCAAAGCCCACACTGAAAATATTACAAATCTAAACAAAGCTTGCCCTTCAAAGGACTTGAATAAACAGAATTTCTGATTAAACATTGTTAACAATGTAGCTGGGGTGTTATACAATTTAGAAACAGCTTTCATACCAAAATTTTGGACAGACAAGTTGAGGCTGCTGTAGGTGTCTCTCTTCCTCATCAGATTAGATACCAGTTTCTCATTTGTTCTCAGTACAGCATTTCCATAGGATATTAAATATTTTTTGTCAGATACATCATCTATCACATGAGTCGTGAGACTCATCATGATGTTGAAGTAGTTTTTCCCAATCTATCCAATAGCCAGGGAGACACTAATAACCATCCTGTCCAAAAGGCATTTACATTTACAATTAGGAAATAACAACACCAAATATGTCTCACCTCCTGTGGTAATTCTTGAGGTATGTTATCTGGAATTTGATACAGGAAGTCTATGGCGCATGGTCCTGTCAAATAACCCTTGACAAAAATAACAGTTATTTCTGCAAACACTAATAGGTCATTACCATTTTCAAGTCAAGTCAAGTCAAGTGGAGTTTATTGTCATTTCAGCCATATACAAGTACATAGTGAAACGAAACAACGT
>CM075028.1:16121969-16140677 GCA_037576675.1 Pangasius sanitwongsei
TATTTCTGTAAAGCTGCTTTGTGACAATGTCCATTGTTAAAAGCGCTATACAAATAAAACTGAATTGAATTGAATAAAATTTGAATCACAGCTTTATGAGATCAGTACAAAAAAAATGTTTTTGATATGTGTGACATTTCATCCATAACATGCCAACCAATTTGACGGCTAAGTCGCCAAACAGGAAGTGAGGTGGTGGATTTGTGGTGGTTGATACAGGTAAAGCCATAACCTTTAGTTTTCAGACACAAGAAAGTCTTCAGGACAGAGGAATTTATGTTTTCTCTGTAACATTACAAGCTACATTTGTCTTATTAACTTCAAAGAGAGAGAAAAAAGAGAGGCGGGAGATGGAATGACATACAAAACATACAAAATACAAAACATACAAAACATATAAAAGTATGATGTGTCTTTATATAAATAACAAGTAATCATTGGCCAATTGATGTGGTATAAGAGGAATAAAACACACAGAGACATGCTGTTATAAGAAAATAATCAACTTCAGGGTGGTAACAGTAACTTCATATCATATATCACATCACTCCGTCATTCAGTATTTTACTCTAACAGCAACACACACTCTATCCATTCCACTTATTATCTATTAACTGATTTTTCTTATTTTTAAGTGAAGGAATATATGTGTTTCTATTTTTGCTTTGTTGTGGTATTGATTTGGGTTTTGAGAATTGTGTCATTTGTATTGACTTCTAAAATTCGGTTATCGTGAATTCAGTGCTGTGTCTCCCGAGTTTCCTCGACTTCTGTAGTGGTGCCAAGGGTTTTAAAGCAGCAAATATCACACAGAAACTTCCTGTACTGCTGCCTGACCTGTAAGAGGATAATCATATAGAGCAAAATAGATTAATACATTTCTATAGAAAGTCTATAGTTCTCGTCTATTTTCTACTTCTTGTGCAATTCTTCAGTACTAATAAAGTTTTCATTAAGCCTCCTTTTTAAATGCTCAAGCTCCTTCAATTAAAAAAAATTTGTTTACTAATATGTGTAATTCCACTGTACAAGAGCAGATGAGATAGTTGAAATGTCCTTAAGTGAGACAGGTAAGTGGCTCTCAGGTGATGGCTGACCTCTTGGTTGAGGAGACAGTGGACGATGAAGATGAAGGTGCCCTGCTGGGATTTGAGGAACAGGAAGACATTATACAAAACCACATCATCATTGGGGATATATGGGAGTATCCAGTAGCAACCAAGGATGATAAACTGGGCCAGGCTTTTAAACATCACACGCATTATGAGATCTGTATTATATGTGTCACGCCTCTGCAAGTTCTGATTTCTCAGGTTCTTCAGGGTGAAGATCATCATAATGATGATGATGATGTAGAGAAGCACATTTGACTGCACACAACAATAATAAATAAAATAAATCTGATCAATTAAACAGCTCTGTTAGATGCAATTTATCACATATGATATGAGTACTATGTAACCTCTGAGAGGGGTTTTTATTTATTTATTCATTTATTTATTCATTCATTTATTCATTTGCCAGATTATGTTTCAACATTGCTACTAGCCCAGACCACTCACACATATGTGGTTTACAGCTTTTGGTTTGCAAAAAACAATATTATAATGTTTCATTGAATAAGCCATGTTTCACGGATCATTGGTTTTGGTACAAAGTGGTCTGTAGTACTCACTGCAACAATGAAAAGTACAGGAATATCAAAGATCATGTCTATATCCTTAGTTCCCCAGCATCTACAGAGAGAAAACAGGCATAGTTCATATTCAGTTTAAAACAGATGTTATTATAAAAATTTATTTATATTATTTATTATATTATGATCAAGTAAAGTTAGACATTGTGATGAAAATGAAAACTTCTTCCACCCACTCTCCATACTTACTCTTCATTAATAGAATTTTGTGGATTGACTACAGCACACACAATCACCACTACCATGGGAATAAGGTATCCAAACATATTTATCCATTTCCACCTAATCCCCTGTCCCAGGTTTGATCTGATCTGTGATACATTCTTCAAGAATAGGAAGAGCAGCACAGTCTCAATGAACATCCACACAAATGCAGAAATAAAGAAGAACCACCGGATACCATTCATAATCGCACATGCTTGCTGGAAAGAGAGGGAAAATGGTTAGGAAATATCCAATATTGATTTTGACCTGCTAAAGGTGTGTACAACACTTACTGGGGGCTGAAGATGGAGCTGGAAAAGAGGTTTGAGCAGGTCGAGAAGGTGGGACAGCAGGAGGAATAAACACAGGTTTATCAGAGCTGTGTTGGTCTCATTTGTGTTATGACAACAAAAAGCAAATGTCAGTAGACACAAGGACAGGAAAACAACTCCCACTCCCTGAGCAAAGGGCATGTTCAAGACTGAGTGACAGTGCAGAGACACCGTGACTCCAAATAGTGTCTAAGTAAGAAAACAAGGAGAGGAACATACAAAAATGTTTAAATGGTCAGATATGCTGTATGTAGGAATGGTGTTTTCAAATTATGTAATAACAATGAGTAATAGATAAAAATTCAGTCATTCATTTGTTCATCATTCATTCATTTATTCATTCATTCATTCATTCATTAAGCTTTAGTAAGGACCATATTTTGGTCAAGGTTGTGGTGGATCCTGAGCCTACTCAGGGAACACTGGGAGTAATTGACATTTGTGGATGAGTACAAATTGATTCCCAAATATTATCATGCCACTACTAATCTATAAAACAAGGTGCCACTTTCTTTAAAAAAAAAAAACCTTGACATACATACGCTTGTATGTACCTAAGGCTGTTCGATCCCCGGTTCTCCAGTGGGGGCATTCCTCCCGCTTCTCATGTTACCCGGGTCCCTCACGTACTCTCGAGTTCCTCCAGAGGCGATTCTGGTGGCCTATCATCAAGGAGGACGTCACCACCTATGCCAGGGCCTGTCCCGTATGCAACCAAAGCAAAACCACGCACCAGTCTCCCCAGTCACTCTCCACCAAGAACCTTCCCTTGCAGGTGGAGTCCCGCAAGTTGGCCCAAAGGTTCATCGGACTTATCACTTATAAGTTGTTTCTCCCTAGGTCATTAAGAATTAACCTCACATTCCATGTCTCTTTGTTGAAACCTGTTTTGTCCTTTCCCTTCTCTGTGCCAGGTAAACCGCCCCTCTGCGCATCATTGACGGCCAGCTTGCCTACACAGTCCACCGAATCCTGGATGTCTGGCGAGTACGGGGCTCCCGTCAGTATCTCGTGGACTGGGAAGGTTATGGCCCTGAGGAACGCTCCTGGGTCCCAGCCCGTGACATCCTGGACCCCGGGCTCATTCGGGACTTTCATGCGCACCAACATGCGCATGAAAGTCCGCTCATTCGGGAAGGAACGTCAGGAGAGGGGGTGGTCCTGTCAGAGTTTTGGTCCTTTTTTCTGTGTTTTTTGTTGTGTTATGTTTTTTTCCCCCCCACTAGATGTCGCCCAGCCTTAATTCTTCCTTGTTGTAATTGGTTTCATTGCTTTCACCTGTGTCTCGTTCCTGTTTAGTGCATTTAAGCCGTCCCTTTTGCCTTCATCCCCCGCTTGATTATTGTTTTTTCCTAAGCCCCGGTTATCTTCCTCGTTGCTCCTCTTGAGTCAAATAGCTTCTGTGTTTTTTCTCTAGCGCCCTAGCCTTGTTTTTTGTCTTTCATTCCCTGTTTCTCTCTTAGTTTTTGGCTGTTTTCAGTTCCCCGTATTGTCTCCGTTTTTGAGATTCTTTGCCTTCTTGTTTTCCCCGTTTTTTGCCCTTGTGTTATTTTCTTGATTTAAAAAAAAAAAATCGGTTCGATCCCCGGTCTTGAGAGTAGCTGCATCTCCAAGGCATAGATGAGTACACACACAAACAGTACTTACATTCATGCCCTACCTACCAGCCACAAGGAAACACTTAACATAGTACAAATAATCTATAAGAAAAGACAAGAGCTTCCATCCTGCCCTCCCTACTGCACCAATATTAGTTATTGCACATGTAAAATTTTGTAGTTATTCCATCTTCTGTATTGTTGCATTATTCTGGTTGTTGCATATACTGTATAGTGATAGCAATAGTTATTGCATATATGTCTTTTTGTATTGGATGGTTATTGCACATATTCCCTAGTGCAATAGGAAATATGGGTATGATGGTCGGGTGGCCACATACTTTTGGCAATATAGTGCACTTGTTTTTGGTATAAAACCATGAATCACACAAATGGATTGATTAAGAGATGCTGTTAAGATTGATATTTTCTCAAGCTGTTTTAGTTACAACAAAAATATAAATAGTTATATATCCATTAGCTGTAGTCTTCATTAGCTGATTTTTTAATTAGTTTATATTTTTACCTCATTTCTAACCCTGATGTTTATTTGCTGGTGAGCTAGCCTGACATGTTTATCAACTATACATACATCCTGGTCTCTTACCTTACATGGAATGATCTCCATGCTGAGAGCAAACACTGACAGGTGATCGCAGGAGCACATAGTGTGAGTGCTATTAATTGGTATACGAGCACATCCAATTTCAACCCATTTGTTTTCCACCCAGTACACACAAGAGAGCTTAGCTTCATTGTCTAACTCCTAACCAATAGAGAAGACATGAAAAATGATTATTGAAAATCATTCTAAGACTTACTTAGTATAAAAGAAAATCCAAAGTCACATGGGAAGGTGGAGGTGGGGGGAATAGGGATAATGGCGACTACCACTGCTGCAGAAGTCGTCTAACTTACACTGATGTGTTCAAAGGTGATGTTGACTGGTTGGGTGAACCACGTGTTCGGGGTTTTAGGAAGTGTTGCTGACACCACAGTAGAAATTATTTTGCTTGTGTTCTTAGTTAACAGGATGCCTTCCATGCCAGTGTAGCTCATGAAGGCCACAGCAGCTGAACCTGAAGTTACAATAAAGTTGAAAGACTGCTGCAGTTGATACATTGATACTTTAATTCTATCACTGTTTTTTGATTTAAGCACCATGTTGCTGCAGATGAATCTAGAATCTGGATTAAGGAACAATGTGAAGCTTGCACCCACCAATAGAGTCGGTGGTTTTGTAATGGTCTGATTGGATTAAGTGTTTCTTTTACATTCACTATGTAAAACCTTCACAGTTGACTAGAAACCTTGAACAAATTACATGTAAACTAAATAATATCAATCAGAGCAAATTTATATGTTTTCAGACCAATGTGAATAAGGATTTTCCCATTTTTATGCCACAATTTGGTATCCACTGTATAAATATATGCTTAATCATTAACATAGTCTTGTGTTGAATGGAGTGGCATGCTGTAGTTTCATCAAAATCCATTGAAAAACCATAAAAAAAAATTTATATTAGTGTGCAAAATTTAGTTTTATAAGGACATTAAAAAAAGTACATAGGGAGATTAGAAATAAGGACATTAAAGATTAGCATTAAGGGCATTAATAAGGACTAAGGACATTAAGATTAATTTTTTTTTGCATTTAGGAAATCTTATATACCAGATACCGTTCTGCATTACTGTTCTGAATAGTTAAAACCTATTTGAAGATATGGATTCAGCCTAGACGCTATACTGGGTTGCAATGTTACTCTTCCTCAGTGCCAATAGTCACAAATCCTGTATTTTTTCCTTAACTGGCAGATGATCCATTCACTGTGTCATGTAATTAAGGTATTAAAACCTTAAAAAATGTATACATGGAACATGCAGTTGCATAATTTCGACAAGTGGCTGTTAAATTCTCTGTTCCACAACAGGTGAACAGGTCCACTATATACAATCAGAGTCTCTTAAAACTATAAAATCATTTTGGGAAGCAGATTCTTGAATCTCTCAAGAGATTCTTGAAGCACTTTGGGATGGTGAGAGGGTCTTGAGAGGTCCATAAATCTTATATTTGTGCTGGTCTTACATGGTCTGATGTATTGTAAAAAAAAAACAACAACATATTTTTAATTGTCAGACTCTCTAATATCTATAATAATTTAGATGCTAATAATTCTATGCTCCAGCTGTCTTGCCCTTCTCTGTACGCAGAAAATTTGTTTCTCCAGAGCCTTTATAATGGGCTGTTTATCGTGTGTTATCTAGTGTACACACAGTCGATTATCCTCATGTAGAACAGACACATTGCATTGATACATTTTTTTTTGTTTGGTTTGGTTTCTCCTTTTTACTGTTTCTTTATGTCTGTATATGTCCAAGAACTATGTTTGTTATGTTCTTCTCTGTGTGTTTTGCATCTGCTTTTAATGTTCTCCAAAGCACTTGTAATAAAGCAAGTATTAAAATTCACTTACTCCACCTTTAAAGGGGGAAAGTTTACTCATGTAAATGTTACTACATTACCTTTATTATTCTTTGAAATCCCAATGAGATCGATATCCATGGAAGCTTTACTTGTTTTGAGTTGTGAAATATTGTTTATGGTGGCAACAGGTTCAACTACCATAGATACTAGAACCTCTGGAAAGATATAAACAAAGCATCAGTTACTAACTCTATTTTGTAGGATACATGGGAAATGATGTGAAATGCCCACCCCAGAAAAGCTGAAACATATTTAGAAACATTAAATTTCATTCAAAATCAAATAAAATACTTAATGCAAAGAAGTGAATGTGAAAAAGCAAGGACTTAGGGTGTATATTAATTTCTTTTAATTAAAAGAAGTAAAAAGTAATGTGAATTTATAATGTTAGAAAGCTAGCTCTGGTGTTATATAATTTATAAGCAGGTTCCATACCTATATTTTGGACAGTGAAGTTGATGTTGTAGTTGCCTGTCTTTTTTACCAGTGTAGACACCAGTTTCTCATTTAAATCCAACACAGCATTTCCATAGTACAGCAGATTATCTTGGACAGTAGTGTTTTTTTTCACGCGAGTCATAAGATTAATTGTGAAGTTCAAATAACGTTCCACAACCTAACCGACAGCCAGAGAGATATGCAGTGATTACATTTTAAAACAAAATGACCTTCCTGTCCAAAAAAAAAGCCCCACATATATTCACACTGAATATAAGGAAATAACAGCATATCTCACCTTTTGCGGTAATTCTTGAGCTGTGTTGCACTGAGTTTGATTCAGGAAATTCTTTGTGCATGGTTCTGTCAAATTAGCCTAGGTAAAAAGAATTTTTCCTGTGAATAGTGATGGCCACAGTACATATCTTCAGAGATATTTGATACAGTGCTTACAAAAATCAGTGGATATACTTGGACATTGGACATAAGCGGACATACAATATATTGCCAAATGTATGCGGACATCTGAGCAATCACACCCATATGTCCTTCTTGAACATTATAGGTTTATTCTCTAGATAATAACCTCCCCTCTTCAACATTAGTGAGGTCAGGCGCTGATGTTGGGATGTCGAGGAGGTCTGGGGTGCATTCGGTGTTCCAGTTCCTTTCAAAGGTGTTCAGTGGGGTTGAGGTCAGGGCTCTGTGCAGGACACTCAAGTTCTTCCACTCCAACCTTCACACACCATGTCTTCATGGAGCTCACTTTGTGCACAGGGGCATCGTCATGCTGGAACAGGTTTGGGCCTCTTAGTTCCAGTGAAGAGAAACTGTAAAGCTATTACCCAAAACAAAAAGCAAGCGGAACCTGATGCACACCCCTACACTTTCTGGCTATACCAGATCCTTCTTTATGGCTTCCATGGGGCCACAAACCCTTCTAATATCTCAAGCAGCCCAGCCACAAATGCTGTGTTGCTGCCATAAAGAGCTTACCTAGCACCAAGCCTCAGGTACATGCCTTTCTTAGGTTACTGGGACTACCAGAGACTCATACCTAAAACCTCTATTCTATTACTTCATACTGTTACACATTATGTGCCAGGGTTCCTTCATGTCACACATACATTACAACAAAATTCGTTTCTTCACATATCCCAGCTTATTATAAAGTCAGCCATGATATGGCACCACGGAAGCAGAGATGGTTAAGGGCCTTGCTCGAGGGCTCAACAATGGCAACTTAGTGCTGGTCGGGCTTGAACCCCTAACTTTCGGATCAGCAACCCAGGGCCTTAACCATTGAGACACCAGGGCCCAGTTAGAACTACCAGAGTACCAGCTTGAACTCTGATCACAGTGTTCACCCTTTTAAGTCACTATATGGAGAAAGAATGAAAAGACAGTTGTATTGTTTATGTTGCTCACTGTGCATACTATACACCATGTACAATATACTGGTGTCTTACCATGCATGGGTCAGTCTCCATTATGAGAGCAAACGTACCCAGCTGATTACACGAGCACACTGTGTGACTGCTGTTAGTCGGTATGACGTCACAGCCATCTTCAACCCATTCTGTTTTCTTCCAGTACACACACGAGAGACTGAATTCAGGTTCTAACACCTAGAAAATGGAGACTGGAGATACATACCTTAAAAGTATTAAAATTGTCATAAAATTTGCTCAGTAAAAAAGGTAAATAACTTACATTGGTGTGTTTGAAGGTGAAATTGACTGATTTGGTAAGTTGTGTCTTTTTTGTGGTTTGGGACACGAAGACCGATACCACAGGGGACATCATAGTTTTCTTTGTGTTGATAATTGTTTTGAAGAAGGTAGGTTTGAAGATGTCTGACATGTTAGTGTAGCTCACAAAGGCCACAGAACCTGAGACTGAATGAAAAATTAAAGTTCATATGTAAATACAATATAAATTTTAAGAACTTTAATCTTTAATTTAACTCTGTAGTTTTTAAGATATCATTAGGCCCAAGTTGAATTTTTTCCAAAAATCTTACTGACCTTTATCAACTGATTCCTAAAAATGTTTTGCCTTCCAGCAAGGTAAAACCTTGCGTAGCATTTTTTTGACAGCAGAAAAAGAAATTCTTTTGTATGCTTATTGACATAGGCAATCATAGATCTACATTTAATTGATTTAGTATTATAATAATTTACTTTATATAATATTTAATTAATATATAAAATCATAAATATAAAAGCCTATTTATTCAACCTTTAAACTAAAGAATGGTTCCCGAATGTAAGATTTTTAGGAAATTTGCCTGCATTTCATACCTTGTCAAATTAACCACAGACATGGCATCACAATTTGTTTTACGAACCAGACTTACTCTATTCTATTTACGCTGTATACCCTATTCACTAGTCCAGAGGGCTGTACCGGTAAGCAAGCACTTTACACCATAAGTCCTGTGAGTGTTCACTTTTAAGAAGGTGGATCTCAAACTGGCTTAAATGAGTCTTGGAAAAGCTCGAGATTGTACTAAAGGTGTATATTTTATGGCAGAAATAATTAATTTCTTTAAACAATTCAAATGTATAATTATGACAAAAAGCAATACAGCTGTTGCTGCCGTCAAGGTGCCTGGCAAAAAAAATGTTGTGTGGGCAACAATTGGATTCTCGTTATTCTTTTTCTTTGAGCTTATGTTTCCTTAGAAAGCTATATTTTCATCAAAAGGGAAATTACTTTGGTCGGTCTCTTCAGAAACGTGCAAAACAGCCTTAAATACCAACATGGAATAATCCTGATCATACTGTAGATCATGATAGAGTCTGAAAAGATCACAATATGATATTTTTGCCAGATCGCCTAATCCTATTTGAAGATTCCAAAATATTACAAAAAGTTATTGCTTTAAAATTCATTGACCCAACCCTTTAAAGGGGCAACATTTAGACAGATGCGATATTAAACATGTAACCATTACTTCTGTACCTTGGTTGTTCTGTGAAATCCCAGGGAGATTGATATCCAGAGAGGCGTAGCTTGTGATGAGTGTGGGTATTTTAATCAAGTTGACAACTACAAATAGCTCTGGAAAGATAAATTAAGAGTCAACTGTGATCTACCTGTATTCTTTAAGGTATATAGTCTATCATTTGTTTTTAAATTCTATATGGTAAAATGTTTAAAACTGAAACTAAGAACCACAGTAGGAAGAAACTGCGTCAACTAAAAGAAGTAGATTGCTAGAAGTAACGTTACTTTTAACAAGCAGGTTCCATACCTAAATTTTGGAGAGAGATGTTGGTATCTGTTTTCTCCATCAGGATAGATACCAGTTTTTCAGTGACTTCCAATACACTAGTTCCAAAGGATATTAGATCATTTTGTTCTGAAACAACATCTTGCACACGACTCATAAGACTAATTGTCCTGTTTAAATAAACTGTCACAAGCTGTCCAACAGACAGAGAGATTCCCATGAGTACAAATGAAAATACATTGAGCACCAAAAAAATCACTTCTACTGACAAGTCTGTTAAATGGCTCACCTCCTGCTGCAAGTCTTGAGCTGTATTGTGCGAAATTTCATCCAGGAATGGCTTTGCACATTGTGCTGTCACAATGTCCTCGATAAATATATATAATAGATAATTATTTTTTGAACACCAATATGCCATTAGCATCCAGAAAAGAGCCTTAAATGTTTTATGTTTGGATGCATCAAAACCATATTTAATCAAAGTGAAATGTTTGGCTGAGACTTTTTTTTTTTCTATTTTCCAATTAGCTAGATAGCTACCAGAATGAGAGCTAGCCCATCTGTGAATTAATGTATTAGCTAACCAATGTTAGGTGGATGGTTAGGTGACAGTGTGAATTTTGTTCTCCACTCAAAGTTTTAGCTAGTTTAGCTGCTTCTTTGAGGCAAAGTGGTAGCTCAGTGGTTAAGACGTTGGGCTACTGATCGGAAGGTCATGAGTTCGATCCCCAGCACTGCCAAGCTGCCACTGGTGGGCCCTTGAGCAAGGCCCTTAACCCTCAACTGCTTAGTTGTATAAATAAGATGAAATGTAAGTCGCTCTGGATAAGGGCGTCTGCCAAATGCTATAAATGTAAATGTAAATGTAAATGTAAGGGCATTTGTTCTTCACTGGTTCCTCTCTCCTTGTGTGCCTTGTCAGTGTGATGTAACTGTCCACAACTGTTGCCACACTACGGCACCAGAACTGACAATTACGTTTAGTGACACACACTTACACCTGCATTGCTGAGTATCAAAATCACAGATTTTTTATCCACCCAAACTGCATGAGCACTGCACTTATTAATTTATTTGTAAAGTACAATTTTGTTTATCATATCCCCCAACCCATCCCCCACCGAAATTAATTCCAGACTAGACCACTGATCCAGGATACACACAGCAGCCATCTTGCTTGTGCATAATTAAAAGTGTGCATAACCCAGGCCTTAACCATATGTAATTGCACAATTAGAAAGATAAAAGTTACTGTGCACTAAAGTGCAGAAGTGTTAAATTATAGCTTTCTTAACTTTAGCTTGCTTTTCCTAACTGGTAATGCTTTACAATACTGCTCCTTAGCCTTATATTCCTCCTGGAGAATGATTACCATAATATACACTAAATGTGGGGATTTGTGTTTATTCAGCCGCAACAGCATTAGTGAGGCCAGGCACTAATGTCGGATGATGTAAATGAGTAGTGAGAAGTGCTAGTAAGAAGTTAATTTGACTCTGATGTTGGAGATTGTGGGGCTTTATACAAAATCAAGTAGTCTGGCCAATTTCTACTTCTGCTTTAGTGCATATTTGCATTCATTGTGTCACAACACAGAGGGAGATCATGGGTAAACGTGGCAAACAAAGACACAGACACGTGCTAACTTGCTCTCCTCCCACGAGCTAAGTACACGTTGTGCTACAATCATGATATTGTGTTAATATAAATATATGATATAAAATGTCAGGCTTTATAATGGCTGTAGTTCATTATAATGTCCAGTTTCATTCTGCAGGATCACACACTTTACCTTCTCTTATTCTAACACACTCCCAATAAACACATAGGGTAGGTGATGTAAACCACAGCAACTTTAATTAAATCATCATTCACCAAGGTGTGATAGAAATCTGGATTTAAACACTCCTTAAATTGAAGTGTTTTTGAATACAGTAATGCTGAATACAGAGGAGTTAAAACACTTCTGAAATGCTTTAATTCAGAATTCACTTGGTTTATAATGAATCATGCAAAGTTTCTTCTTTCCGCAGCATTTTTTTCAAAACAAAATTATGTTAAGGTTATCTTCTATTTACTATTCCTACAATGAAACACAGACCTCACACAGTTTTTGGACCTTCTTCACTGTCTAATTCATTAAATTCTGGTGCTGTTCATCCCATAACCATAACCCATTGGAATAGGTTAAAGTATATTAGATAGTGGCTCTCCAGGAGGAAGGTAAGGCTTTGTTATTGGTAATGAATGTTGGTGTGATCAGTATTTAATCAGTAGTTAGTATAAAACAGCTATAGTAACTAGTAGTTCTGCAGGAGAAATGTAGGGCTCAGTAGTTAATGCTTAAAAATTAATTACTGCATAGTTAATAATGAACTCCTACTAACATATTACTGAGTAACTAACTAGTAGTTCTCAGTAATTAATAGGAATAAGATAAGTGTAGAATGAAGAACTAAACATTCATTCCTGCTTTTTAGTTCCAAAGTTATCTATTAGTTGCTGAACAGTACTGTAAAATATTACAGCATAAATTAGTATTTATCCTTACACAGTTCTACCAAGTATTTTTGTCCCAGTCAAATAGACTGATACTTAGGCTAGATGGTGTGTGCTGGGGATCTCTTACCTTGCATGGGATAGTCAGCATGAATAGAGCCAGGGTTTCCAGTTGATCACAAGAACACACAGTGTGAGTGTTGTTGGTCTGTGTGATGGTACAGTGACCTGTATCCCACTCATACCAATTCCTGTGTGCACAGGAGAGAATGCCCTCAGGGTCTGGCTCCTAGCCAATGACAAAATGAGGAAAAAGTGAAATTAATGTAAAAATTATGAATCCTTAAAAAAATGCAAAGGTCAAATAGCTTACATTGACATGTTTGAGGGTGAAGTTGACTGGTTTGATGAGGTCAAAGTTGGAGGTTGTTGTTGCTGACACCACTTTGGACATAATGGTTGTATGTGAGTATATAAATTTGTCAGAGAACCTAGGTTTTAGGATGTCTGCCAAAGTGGTGTAGGTCATGAAGGCCACAGACATTGATCCTGAAGTTGAAACAGAAGTGTAAACAAATTACACTTTTAATCTCAGATGTGAGATAATATTTTTTATTATTTGGTAGGACATGTGAAGTTTGTGGATTTGGGACTGTCGACTTCTTGTTTCTTGTGTTTGTCATTTACAATAGATAAGGTTAGCCTGAGGCTATGTCCGTCACATAATATTAAATGATCCATTTATGATTTTTATTTACATAATCATACATAAATTTTAAATGTAATTTAATGTCTATTGCTTAGATATGTTATGTCCTAAAGTTACATGGAAAAACATTATGTAACACACACCACATAACAAATTCCATCATGTTACTATTTATTTTTTAGATGCATGTTTCCAGTCAAGAGAATAACTATTGTATTCACTACATTTTAGAATGAATTTAAAGTTATTAATTTCACGTTATACCACAGCACGATTTTAAATTCTGGGTTCTGATTGGTCAGAAGCTGCTGATTAATTTTCTATAACAGCAGCTCTGACAGTAGTACAGCTACAGATCACAAGTTTATATTAATGAAATTGTTTCTATAGTAACAGTTCATTCACAGAGAATTGTAGGGTGGACACACTGAGATAGCCTAGCGCATATCCCAGCCCTCTTGCCCCACTTTTGTCTCTCTCTTCTCTCTCTCTTCACTGCCTGCGTCGCCTCGCTGAGTGGATGGTAGTTCCACTGGGGTAAATGCTAGATCTCCAGTGGAATGGAGTATATTTTGTTTGCTGTATATCCCAAACAGGTTTCCTTGATGCGGACCAATTCTGATCGACTGTATGATTTGAATGAACCATTTCTTGGATCAGTAGACACAACACACATAAAACACATAAAACAACAAAAATCTGCTACTTAGTGGAGAACGCTGAGCTGCTCAGTCTACACACACCGCCATCTTGAAAGCCAAAAATTCACTTGTTTTCTTTTTTCCCAGCACTTTTCAAAACAAAGTTTTCTGTGTTATCGTCTATGCATTATTCCTACAATGAAATACAGAACTCACATTGTTTACGGCTCTTCTCTTCAATCTGACTGACCACATATTCCCTTTTTTCTGAAATTAGCACATTAATTCCTTTGAATAAATCTAAAATATTTAAATTTATTTGAGGAGAAAAATTAAAGATTGAATTTGTTTCTTTTTTCTTCCTAAGATGATTTAAATTTGATTTCAAAAAAGAATTGTAGTACGTAATGTCTGTCTGCTTAAAGGTCTGCCGTTTTGGTATAACCAGCTTTTTTGAAAGCCATGATCCAAATGATACAGCCTGTCCATTCAGTGTTCATTCCAAAGCCACACCCCCAAAACACATGACCTAGGCTAATGACCCTCCATTAGTAACCAGAAACAAGTTACTACTATACCTCTATTTTCCTTTGAAATCCCAATGAGATCGATATCCAGAGAGGCATATTCCGTGATGAGTGTGGGAGTTTTGCTCAAGGTGACATTAGGTCCAACCACAAGAACTTGAACTTCTGGAAAGATGTAGATCAAGATTCAGCTGAACTGTAGTTTTTAAATTCTCTTAAAAGCACCTTAAATTATTTCCATATTGAAAATGTTCAAAGGTTTGCTCAGAAACAAAACAAGAAGCTGAACTAAGAACTGTGAAGTAAAGAAACATTAATGTTAATGTATAAGATGTACAATAGAAATGTAGTGTTGTATAATTTACTAGCAGGATCTATACCTAAAGTTTGGAGAGAGATGCTGGTGAAATAGTAGGTATCTGTTTCCTTCACCAGTTTAGACACCAGTATCTCATTTACATACAGTAATATATCTCCATAGTATTCTGATTCAAATCGTTCAGACTGTTGCTGAAGGTTCATTGTTGTGGTCAAATAATTTTCCACAGTCTTCACAACAACCAGAGAGATTTCCATAAACACGTATCAAAATTACAAGACCATCCTGTCCATAAAAGCCATTTTACTAACAATTAAACAATAACAGAATCACAAGTCTTACCTTCTGGGGTAATTGTTCTATGGAATATATGTAGTCTAACATACGAAACAGGAAATCTTCTTTACAGTATTCATTTGAATTATCCTAGATAAAATAGCAAAAATCAACAGATTTGATTTGAAATGAATTCTGATGTCAGAGATCAACATTAATGTAATGTCTTTGGCATTTAAAAACATAAATGTTGACTCCATAGACTCTGGTTTTGATCCAAAAAAAAAAAAAGGCTGAAATGAGATTTAAAAAAAGATTAAACGGGCCTACAACAAAGTGTCACATCTAACATTTTGCAAATAATGTTAATGTGATGACAATTGAAAGGGTTTTTTTTTTTTTTTTGCTCTCTTGGACTGGTCAGTGATTAGATGCTTTTAAAATGGAACTGTGAAAATGTTAACTCATTAATCCAATTTTTTTTTAAATAGTAAATCATGAGCAGGGAAAAATCTATATTTCGCAAGCCGACTTAAGACGTTTTATTTATTTATTTATTTGTTTGTTTGTTTATAATCAGCCACCCAGATACATATTTGCACAAATTGTCATGTATCATGCATAATCACATATGAGATGTTATAGAAATGTGATCAGTGATGGGGTGGTGTGATTTTTTCCCCCTGTAACAACACACCCCGAAATGTTTTATATTTTTAACACCACAGTAATTTTCCAAGAGTTGGATTTCTTTATTTATAAAAGAATGGCATGCTTTTTTATCAGTTTATAGCTAAATTTAATTTTGTAGCACATCCATGAAAAAAGTTACTTGCAGTTATCACAAATGTTATACCGGCTATAAACAGTTGGGCCCTTTCGTTTTTCTCTCTCTTGAAGTTATGATAACTTAAAGTTACAGCATAATCTCTGACTGTTATGAGCTGACACTAGAGATGCTTTCCACAAATGTTAAATATAATATGATATAATATAATATAATATAATATCTCCTCACAGAAAACCTCAACTGTCATATTATATTATATTATATTATATTATACAGTATTGTAAAACTTTAACTATTTCAAAATTTTAAAATAAAATAATTTTAAACAACAACAATGTTTTAAAAAATCTGTTTATTATTAGGTTTGGATTATGTGAGCTCTGGCATACAGTCCCCTGTGAATGAGCTGTTAAGTTGTTCCTGTAGAAATGACAACGCGTTAGAATGAGTGCATTAACATAAACACCTTCTGACCAATCATATTATAGTTATTTGTCAGTTGCTAGACAAACAACACCTTGAAAAAGCAGATTGTGTCAATTTACTGATGGAAAAAGGTCTTACATAACTGATGGGTTTAAATCACATATACTCAAGGATGGATGAGATAAGTGAATGATTATAAAATGATGTTGTGCTGACATGTTCCCAAATACTAAACAAGCTCACTACATTGTTGTTGAGACAGAAATGTGCTATCTTGGTAGCTAGTTGCCAAAATAACAGTGTTTTATAGCTGGCTTGCAAATGTTAGCCGACTAGTTGGCTCTGTATGTTTTAAGTGTTTGTATTTTGCTCCTTTAAAATCAGAGCAAAGCGTCTGCTCATTTTAAACGTTTTTCTTCTGTTTTGTATTGCACTCCTGATTTTTGCATTCTGGCACCTTAGTGTAGCTACAGTCACTTGTGTAGAGCTGCACAGCTAAGCACCACATTAGTGGTTAATAAAACATATCATAGTGTATAGGGTATATTGTGTAAAGTCACTTGAATATGCTATGCATGTTACATATTAATTTATCTCATTTTCTTGAAGGGTGCCAATAATTCTGGAGTTAACTGTATTTTATAAGTGCATTTTATATATGTACAGGTGTCTTACCATGCATGGTTCAGTCTCACTGATGAGAGCAAATGTAGTCCCATAATAACAAGAGCACATAGTGTGAGTACTGTTGGTCCATGAGACGAAACAGCTAGGCCAATATTTTGTCTCCCAGTTCATACAGGACAGAATGGCCTTGGGGTCTAACTCCTAGCCAATGGAGAAAGGAGAAAAATAAACTCTATAAATTCATTAAAATTATTATTTACTCTACTTCGAATAACAAAAACATAATAACGTACTTTGATGTGTTTTATGGTGAAGTCGATGATTTCAAGGATCCATGTGTTGGTGGTTTTGGGAAGTGAGAATGAGACAACAGCTGACATTAGCCTTTTTTTTGAGATGATATTTGTGTCAAAGAAACTAGGTTCAAAGATGTCTGTCATGTTGGTGTAGCTCATGAAGACCAAAGCAGCTGATCCTGAATAAAGAATAATACAGGTTAAAAGCTACCAAGTGCTTACATACAGTCTCCACTGAAAGTATTGGAACAGCAAGGCCAATTCTTTTGATTTTTGCTATACACTGATGACATTGAGACAATAGAAATTCAGCTTTCATTTCCTGATAGTTACATCTAGATGTGTTAAACAACTAAGAACATGTTTGAACCCACCAATTTTTCAAGTGATCAAAAATATCAAAATAGCGTGACTGACAGGTGTTACCTGATGCTCAGGTGTGCTCTGTGAAATTGAATGTTTAAACAATTAATAGCTCTGAATGTCTACTCTTGGTTTGAGCTTTGGGTTTCTCCTGCTTTTGTTGTTAAAAAGGATAGAACAACATGAAGTCTAGAGAGCTGTCTATGGGAGAAAATTAAGCCATTTTGAAGCTGAGAAAAGAGGAAAAATTGATCAGAGGCACTGCACAAGCAATAGGCATAGCCAATGCAACAATTTGGAATGCCCTGAAAAAGAAAGAAACCACTGATGTACTAACAACCAGATATGGAACAGGTGGGCCAAGGAAAACAACAGCAGTTGATAACAGAATCATTGTGTGAAAAAAAAAACAGTTAGTGACATCACCAAAAACCTCTACAGGACAGGGGTGAAGGTATCATAATCCACCGTTCTAAGAACCAAGAGTAACCTCTACAAAAGTGATGGAAAGGACAAAGTGTGGAGAAAGGAAGGATCTGTTTCAAAAAAAAAAGATCGAAGAAAGAAAAGATCATGGTCCAAAACATACAAGCTCATCAGTCAAGCATGGTGGAGGTTGGAACAGGCTCACTAATCATTATTGATGATGGAACTCATGATGGTAGCAGCAGAATGAATTTAGAAGTCTACAGAAACATTCTGTCTGCCAATTTAGAGAGAAATGCATCCAATCTAATTGTGAGGAACTTCATCATGCAGCAAGATGATGACACAAAACACACCACCAACACAGCAAAGGACTTCATCAGGGGGAAAAAAGTAGAAGATTTTAGACTGGCCAAGTCCATAACCAGACCTTAACCCATTTGAATAGCATTTCACCTCTTGACGAGAAGACTGAAGGGATAAACCCCCCAAAACAAATAACAACTGAAAGAGACTGCAGTAAAAGCCTGAAAAAGCATCATAAAAGAAAAATGCAACAGTTTGCGATATCAGTGGATTGATGTCTTGATGCAGTTATTGCAAGCAAGAGATATGCAACCAAATATAATGTAGTTTTTACTTTAAGTCTGTTCCAATACTTTTTCTCACCTAAAAATTGGGTGGTCTGCTACCAAAGGTTCTAAGTTGTTTGATACATATATATATACATACAGTCAGGTCCAGAAGTATTTGGACAATGATGGAGTTTTTGTGATTTTGCCTTTATACACCACCACAATGGATTTGAAATAAAAC
>CM075028.1:16144362-16164973 GCA_037576675.1 Pangasius sanitwongsei
CCCATTGTCAGACCCTACGCTGGTGCAGTGGGTCCTGGGTTCCTCCTGGTGCACGACGATGCCCGGCCTCATGTGGCGAGAGTATGCAGGCAGTTCCTGGAGGGTGAAGGAATTGAAACCATTGAATGGCCCCCATGCTCGCCTGACCATCCAATAGAACACCTCTGGGACATTATGTTTCGGTCCATCCGACGCCGCCAGGTTGCACCTCAGTGATGCCCTGGTCCAGATCTGGGAGGAAATACCCCAGGACACTATCCGTCATCTCATTAGGAGCCCCGACGTTAACAAATAGAAACCTTTTAGAAAAGGGGGGGGGGTTCCAATAACCTGGTTGCATAAGTGTACACACCCCTTAACTAATACTTTAAAGCACTTTTTACAGCACTTTTTTGGTAAGATTCTACCAACTTACATCCAGATGCAAGTGTTTGAGATCTATGAAATTGTGAGGGGGTCTCCTGTGCACAGTCCTCTTTATGTCATTCCACAGGCTTTTGATACGATTTAGATCTGGGCTCTGACTGGGCCATTCCAAACTTTGATCTTCAAAGCCATTCTTATGTTGGCTTGGAATTGTGCTTTGGGTTCCCCAAATAGCTTGGTATGTGAAGCTATCCATGATTCCCTCTATCTTGACTAGAGCCTCAGTCCCAGCTGAAGAGAAGCAGTCCCATAGCATGATGCTGCCACCACCATGCTTCTCTGTGAGTATGGTGTTCTTTGGTTGTTAAGCTTTCTTTTTTTGCACCAAACATATCTTTTAGAATTTCACCCAAAACTTTCTTCCTTGGCTGTATCAGACCATAACTCATTTTGCCACATGGTTTGGTGTGATTTAGGCAGCTTGGATTTTTTTGTCCCATGCAGGGAGTGACAAGTACTTGCCAGATATTCCTGCAGCTCCTTTAATGTTGCTGTAGGTGTCCTGGCAGCCTCCCTGATAAGTTTATGTCTTGTCCATTTGTCAATTTTGGATGGATGTCCTGTTCTTGGTAATGTCACTGTGGTGCCCCATTTTCTCCACTTGTTGATGATGGCCTTCATGGTGTTCCATGGTACATGTAATGTTTTGGAAACTTGACCATTTTGTTTGAGGCCCATGGCTTCAGCTGTCAGATGAAACCAGGATGTCAAGAAAATCCTACAGAAGCAGCTGATCTTTATTTGGAGTTAATCAGAATCAATTCATATGTATGATAATTACATTTGAACATGAGTTTAAATGTGATTGATTAATTCTGAGCACAGTATCATGCCCCATTATAAAAGAATGTGCACACTTATGCAATTGGATTATTGTCACTTCTTTTCTTTTATTTGACCTAAATCGTTTCTATTTGTTTTTCACTTGAATTTTGATTTCTATTTCACAAAGGTAGAAAAAGATCTGATATAATTTATCTTGTTTTTTTTTTAAAAAAATGATAAAACCCTGCAATTTTAATAGCACTATGTAGACTTTTTTGTATCCACTGTATTTGTGGAGCTTTTGTTTTGTGAAACTATTACTATTTATTTGCAACAAATATACCTCCGTAGGCTCCTCCATGTTTAATTTTCTCTGACAATACCTCAACACACTGGCTTAATACTGGCACTGATTGTAGCTGCACTGTTTCTTTTCAGAGTGACCATCTCATGAACACCCTCATTGCAGTGGCTATAATAGTGGGACTTGTATTCCTGAGCTTGTCTATACTGACATTTGCTCTTTGTTCTCGGAACCCAGTGACCAACGTAGCTCTGATAAACCTGTGTATAAACCTTCTGCTGTTTCATATTTTCAGCCTGATCAAAACTCTTTTCCTGGCCCACATACATCCCCTGGTGAGTGTTACCACATACAGTACATACATACCACATCGCTGTTGAATTCTAAATTCTGACTGGTCAGAAGGTGTTGAATAATTGTCCATGTTTTCTCTAAGGAGACATTTATTTAACATTTATGGAAGGAGTCTTCAGTGTCAGAGCTTTGTAACAGTTAGAGGTAGAGCTGTAAATTTAAGTTTTCTGACAAAGGAAAGTCTTCAGAACAGAAGACTTTAAACTTTAAACATGATAAGCTGCGTTTTTTTTTCTAATTAAATATAAAACATTTGTTAACGTGCTGTTAGAGGAAAAGAATCCCCTTCATCAGTAACTCTGCTTCATCACATATGATTCAACATGAATATTTCCTATAACAGCAAACCACAAAGTGTATTATTCCTTCCATACACTGTTAGCTGGTGAGAATTAAGTTTTGTCTATTTCCAAATTATTGTTCGCTCTCATTCTCTCTCTCTCTCTCTCTCTCTCTCTCTCCAGCAACTGCGTGCAGCACTGGCTGGTGTCCAATTTTTTTTTTTAATGTTGTCTTTCGTGTGGATGCTCATTGAAGCTGTGCTGCTCTATATTTTTATGAAGAACCGATCAAAGTTCAGATCAAGCCAGGGGCAGGTGCTTTGCTGGAAATGGTTAACTGCGTTTGGATACCTTATTCCTCTGGGAGTGCTGGGAGCATCTGCTGTACGGTTTCCGAAGGGTTACATCGATGAAGAGTGAGTCTAACTTTTTGTCAAACATCGTTGGAGTATAGTTTATCTGAATTACAATGACACTTCACCTGAAAATTTAAATATTTTACATACCACAGTGAGGGTGAATATATCTGATTGGTCAGAAGGTGTTGATTAATTTTCTATAACAGCGACAGTAGTGTAGCTGCAAATCACAAATTTAAATTACTGTGTGTATTCTAATACATTATCGTTTCTATAGCAACAGCTCAGGTATGATGGAAGCTCATACATATATGGATTAAATCATTGTAATTGTTCATATGATGACATTTTCTGTAAAGAAATTTATTTAACATTTATGGATGGCGTTTCCAGTGTTAGCACTTTGTAACAATCAGAGGTAAAACTTTAAGTTTTCAGATATAGGACAATCTTCAGGCCAGAGGAATTTATGCATTTCTATTTCTCAGTAACATAACAAGCTATGATTTTTTTTTGTCTTATTAACTTTAAGAGAGAGAGAGAGAGAGAGAGAAAAAACAAGGCTGCTGAGGGAATGACACTTTATAGCTGCTATAAACTATATAAAAGTGAGAACAGGAACTAACTCAATTTATGGAGGTTCCACAACATTGACTATAAACTATAAATGCAAAACATGTATAGCATGTCATTCTTTTATAATAAACATTTTAGGAAAACATTAAACTTAAGGGGTTGTAACATTGCTTCATCACACCACCCTGTCACTCAGTATTTTACTATAACAGATTCACACACAATGTTGTATTCCTTACTTACAACATTTTATTTATTTTTTTTTAATTAACATAATACTGTGTATTTTGCTTTATGTAGATGTTGGCTAAAGGAGGATGGAAGATTGATCTTTATTTTTGCAGGACCTGTTCTTTTCATTGTTACAGTAAGTACTTTTTAAACCACATTTATTATTAAAGCAAGTAGCAAGTGTGAAATCAGGAAAGATTAATGTCTCTCATGGGTGAATTACTACATGTATCTTTTGTTTTATTTTACTTGTGCAGGTAAACCTGAGCCTATACCTCATTATCATCATCATCATGATCTTCACTTATAAACACCTGAAAAATGAGATCTTACAAATGAGGAACACTGCTATTAAAAATCTCATAATATGCGTAACGCTCAGAAGCCTGACTCAGCCCATCATCCTTGTTTGCTATTGGATATTCCTCTATATCCCCAGCAAGAACGGAGTTTTATATCACGCCTTCCAGTTGCTCAACTTCCAGCAGGGCACCTTCATCTTCCTCGTCCATTGTCTCCTCCACCAAGGGGTCAGCACTCACCCAAGAACTGCTTACCTGTCTCACTTAATGTCTTTTCACTTGTCTCACCTACTCTGGTACAATGGTGCTACACATAATTGGAGACAAAAATTTATGCATAAAATGTGATAAACTTTTAAAATATTTACATTTTGCCTTTAAGAATGAACAAACAATCTTTTGCTTTTGAATGGTAAGATTCGTGTTAAAGGATGTCATGCTTGTATGTAGTCTGACTTGTTAGAGAGCAGTATTTGTTTGTCTCTTCTAGTCAAGTTGACTACTTAGGCTTCTCTTAATCTATTTCCAGGTCAGGCAGAAGTACCGAAAGGTTTTGAGTGCTCTTTGCCTCTCCAACAATACAATATCGATGTCCGGCAGTGTCAGTGGACAACCTGAAGATTCACAGGATGACTAATATTTTCGGTGATATTCCTTAATAATACCTTTGGTAGTGAGGAAAGATGCTATTTGTGTGTTGTTAGTATATAGGGGACATGTTTAAACATGAATTATAAGTAAAGAATAAAACACTCTGAGTTTTAATCTTTATACTCATGCTGTTATAGTAAAATATTGAGTGACGGGGTGGTGTGATGAAGCAGAATTACTATTTTTTTTATATTTATGTTGTGAAACATGTGCAAAACAGTTCCTGTTATCACTTATATTATAGCAGCTATAACCAGTCGTTCACTCACCAACCTCTAGTTATTCTCTCTTGAAGTTATTAAGACAAAACAAAACAAAACAAAAAAAACACAGCTTGTCATGTTACAGAGAAACTGTAAGGTATAAAGTCAAGTCAAGTAAGACAAAGGACTCCTCTGTCCTGAAGACTTTCAGAAAACTTAAAGTTATTGCGTTAAGGCTAACTGCTACAAAGTGCTGGCACTAGAGACTCCTTCCATAAATGTTCACTAAGCATCCACTTACAGAAAACTTCACCATATCAATGATTACGGATGTTTTTAATCCATTTAAGTGGAGTGCCCCCTGTACAAATTCCTGTGAAGGAGCTGTTACTATTGAAATGACAATGTCTTAACCCTTTTCATGTTAACAAAAAAAAGCTAACAGCCTGTAAAAAGCAAATGCGCCACCTACCTTATGTTTAAACATAAACCTCATTGTTGTCTCTTCACTCAACTGATCTCTGTGCATGCTAAAATCGATCGGGAAATAGATCCTGACTCATTCACTCAAGTCTTTTCTGTTGGTTAAATTAATGCCTTTTTTTTATTAGGACATCTAAACATTTTCAAATGTTGTGCGCTGTCATCTGTATAGAGTGGATAAGCATTCCTCTCTGTTTTGATGGAGCAGGAGCATCGCAAACAGTTTCACAGCTGCCTTTATAATTACAAATTGAATTGATTAGGCTTATATATTTTTTTGCTACAGAAAAAAGCTACCAACCATTCCCTGTGTGAGGACATCACTCTTGGCTAGCAAGGTTTTTAACAAATTGACTTCATTTACAACTGTGTATGTTAAAACGACTCATTATACAACATGATCTTTGCAGGCAGACACCAAGGCCAGGTTAGAAAGTAATCTAAACAAAACATTTCCATATCATTTTGTGTTCTTCTTTTCCTTCATCTTATTTGTTTTCTTAAAATATAAATGTTAAATTTCTATATTCCTTGCAGTAAATCTCAATTTTGGTCAAAATTAGTTCTTCAATATTTTAAATAATTTTTACTACATTTGCCTTATTTGGTCTCCTGCCAATTCCCGCCCACCATCCAGCTCTACTAGAGTGAAGCCTAGCATATGCTTCTTCTAAGAAACATGAATCCAGCCAACCACATCTTAACACTCTTGGGGGAAAACACTGGATGGTTGTGTGGCATTGTTGGGTTTCAAACTTGCAATCTGCAACAATAGAGTGAATGCATTTCTGTTGTTCAATTTGGCAGCCCTTTCTTGGGTATTTTAGGTAACACAATATTTTACTTGATTTTATCTTTCAAAGTGTTTATTTTTTTCCTTTCTGTGGTAATTTTTAAAGGTCTACATCAACATGATATAGTCATATATATACTGTAAAATAATTTATTTTAAGAATGTTTTGGGGATGATAAGAATTTCATTTACCAATCTACAGTGGATATACAAAGTCTACACACCTTTGTTAAAACAACAGGTTTCCATGTGAGATAATGTGAGATAGCAACCAACAGAATTTGAGTGAAAAAAACAAATAGAAATGTTTTCGGAAAAACTAGGAAAAGAAAACTTACAAAACTTACAATAAACTGGTTGGACAAGTGTACATACCCCCCAACTAATACTTGTTAAAGCACCTTTTGCTTGTAATACAGCTCTCATTCTTTTTGGGTAAGAGTCTACCAACTTGGCACATCTTGATTTTGCAATTTTATTCCACTTTTCTTTGCAAATATGCTCCAGATCTATCAAATTGTTAGGGGATCTCCTGTGTACAGCCCTTTCAAGTCATTCCACAGGTCTTCAAGTTCGAGTGGCTTTATTGTCATTTCGACCATATAAAGCTGGTACAGTACACAGTGAAATGAAGCAACGTTCCTCTAGGACCATGGTGCTACAAAAAACAACACAGAACTACATGAGACTACACAGAACTAAATAAGACTACAAAGACATATACAGGACTGCATAAAGTGCACATGTGCAAATGTGTGCAAACAGCACAAGACAGTACAATAATTACTAAACAGGACAATTGGCACAGTAAAGGACAGTGCATTGCCAATCAGTACACAGTTCTTGGGTGGAATAAGGTACAAAGAGATATTAAAATATAATAATAATAAAAATAATCGTGCGATCTGCAACGATACGGTGAATGGTTTTCTGTTCTGCAATTTGGGAGCCCTTTCTTGGGTAATTTTATGCAATACATCTTGCGTTTTGGAAGTTCCTTTTAACCCTCTCCTGATCGATATTATTCGATAGGATTTAGCCTGGGCTCTGACTAGACTATTCTTGACGTTGGACTTTGGATCGGAAGGTTGAGAGTTCAAATCCCGGCACTGCCAAGCTGCCACTGCTGGGCCCTTGAGCAAGGCTCTTAACCCTCAACTGCTCAACTGTATAAATGAGATAATTGTAAGTCGCTCTGGATAAGGGCGTCTGCCTAATGCTGTAAATGTAAATTTATTCCAAAATGGCAAAATTCTTCTGATGAAGCCATTCCACTGATGATTTGGATTTGAGCTTTGGGTCATTATTGTGCTGGAAGTTGAAAAATTTCTTCACCTTCAGCTAACAGAGGCCTGCAGTTTTTTTTTGCCCAAATAGATTGGTATTTGGAGCTATTCATGATTCTCTTTTTCTTGACTAGAGCCCCAGGATGAAACCAAGAAGAGCTCAAGAAAGTCCTGAAGAGACAGCTGATCTTTATTTGGGGTTAGAATCACTTCACAGTGATGACAGTTGTATGATAATTACTTTTGTGATTGATTAATTCTGAGCACAGTCACATGTCCCATAACAAATGAATGTAAACACTTATACAACCAGGTTATAGTAAGTTTTTTCTTTTTTCCAATTGATATATTTTTCACTTTTGTTAGTTGCTATATCACATTAAAGTTGGAAAAAGATTAGATGATTTATTACTTTTTTACATCACAAAATCCTGCAATTTTAACAGGTGTTATTCCTTTGCAGATGTCCCTCATTTCATTTAAAAATGATATGATATAAAAATGTAACTGTTAAAGAGTTCATGTCTACATCATTGTTTTATAAGATGTAAAAGTGAAATTACACAATAATAAATTAACACTATTTCTCAATAATTGTGTGAGATTTTTTGTGTGAAAAATGTTGCAAAAAAATTAAACATTGCCTATCCTCTCATCTCTAACAGGGAATGTAAAAAAAAAAAAAAGCAAATGCAAAGGCTCTATACACTGTACACTATGCTACATGCAGACGTGTACATTTACACATTTGTTTAAAGAACAAACTATGTTCCATTTTTCCTGTACTGTTTTTTTTTTTTTTAACTCTATTATTTACTCAGACCTCATATCATCCGAGGACTGGCATTTGACTAGACCAGTAATTTTTACTGGTGCACACATTTACTCACTCAATGTGTTCGTTTAGGTGGATTCATAAAAGAATTCTACATTCATAATAAGAATAATTTATGCATTTACATGCACTGCTTATTTCATTCGTTTGTTTCTCTTTCTTTATTACTTACTTGTTTACTTACTTAGCACACTTGCCTGCAACTCTGTTTATGCAAAAGCTGCTTCACACCTCTATAAATATCATAATTTGTGTGCCGAATGCAAATTATCAAGATGTATAGATATACACACAGTCATTCTTTATTTTAAATTCACCAGAAAGGTATATTCAAAAGAAGTTGAAAAATTGTTGGTCTATTGAAAGTGGTGTGGTTTTTGGGCATAAAGGTTTGGAATATATACTTACCAAGTTAAAAAAAAAAAGACTAAAATTTAATTCCAGTAGAAGAATTATCATCAAAATGTAATAAATAGTAAGAAAATTGGCCATTTTCCTCACATTAGAATTTAAACAACTTACCACTGTGACTGGCTTATCATCAAATTTGGTTTTCATCAATTCTTCTTGTTTAGCTTTTCTTGCTTACAAATAAGGAATCTGTTTATTATCTGTTTATTGTGACTGTGACAGAGCAGTAAATATTTAATCTGTGACACAATTTCCATGTTGGAAATGAAGTTGGTGCTTTATGCATTTTGCTTCTCTTTAGTAAAGAACAGCCAAATGAAAGTACAAGTCTACATACAGTCTACAATTGTATATCAATATACATTATACAATCTACATTAAGCAGTAAATAGTAAAACAACCATTAAAAAATCTAAAGTGCCTTGATTATTCCATGCTTCATGGAGACCTTGCTACAGTTCTTCTATTTCTGCTGGTAAAATCCCAGAACAGCTTCCATGATGTTTTGTCTCTAGTGTGGTCTATTACTTAAAATACAAAAATCTCACTATAACATAGAAATTAAGACAATTAATTTCTGAAAATCCAATTTCTATATTTTGTACAGGAAAAAATAGGATAGACATTTTCAAAGTAGATGACAAGAGGTTGGTATAAAGAATATAAAGAAAAGTAAAAAATTAAAACAGACTCTACATGGCTAAAAGTAGCTGGACGCCTGATGTCTGTGCAGGACACTCGAGTTCTTCTACATCGATCTTAGCAAACCATGTCTTTATGGACCTTGCTTTGTGGATAGTGGCATTGTCATAATAATATTTATATAGCCTCTTTCTTCCAAAAAGAAGTTCAAAGTGACCACAGCACTTCCTTTAAGGTTCCAAATTTTCTAGTCTATATAGAAGAATATTATGTTCCATGGTATCAAAAACTGCACTAATGTCAAGCAACACGAGCAAGGAGACACAAACTTTATCGGAGGCCAGTAGTAGGTCATTTACTACTTTAACCAGCGCTATGATGAGGCCTAAATCATGACTGAAAAATTTCAAAAATGTTATTCCTATGCAAGTATCAGCCTAACTTCTGTGCTTCAACCTTTCCTAGGATCTTGGAGATAAAGGAGAGGTTTGATATTGGCCTAGAGTTGGACAGCTGACAAGGGTCAAGTTAGGTTTTTTAATTAGAGGTTTGATAACTGCTAGTTTAAAGGATTTAGGTACATAGCCAGTGCTAATGGAGGAATTATTTTAATAGAGGTTCAATTGCTTCTGGTAGAGTCTGTTTGAAGAAAGGTGTAGGTAAGGGATCTAGTACACAAGAGGAAATTAGTTTGGTCTGTTGGACAGGAGTAAAAGATTCAAATCACTCTGTTGACATGGTTATTCTGTTTTCTACATAGTTATCGACTTGTCTGACAAACTTATTACTCTGAATTGTTTGCCTAATATTTTGAATTTTATCATTAAAAAAAAAAAGTCATCACTACTATATACTCTTGGTATTTGTGCTTCTATGGTGGTCTGAGTGGTTCCTAGTCAACATTGCTACTGTATTTAAGAATTTAGGATTATTTTTTTTCCTCTCTATTAAGGTGGAGAAATATGCTGATCAGGCAGCACGGTTTTCATGCAGTTTGGAATAACACCAATTTAGTTTGATGCCATTTACATTCTAACTTTACAGTGGTCTGTTTAAAGGTGTGATAGTTATACCAGGTTGCTTTTTTTCTTGTAACATGCATATACAAGTGTAAACACTTCATGCGTTTAAATTTACACATTTGAACATTTTTTTTTTAGGCAAACCAGTAATCAGGGTCACAGTCCGTAGCAGAGGCTGAAAAATAGGCAGGCAGCATCAAAAAAGGGATAAGCCAGGGAAAACACAGAAGGAAGAAATAAGGCTCGGTAATGCACATGAACAAAACTTCCCAATGACAAACATGAGAGTAAAAATACACATACTAATCAGGAAACTAAACAGGCAACAGGTAGAAACAATCAGGATAACACAAGGGATGGAGGCAGCTTGATACAGCTACATAAATCACCCTCATCAAACTGGCAGAGAGGGTATCGCAGTGCATTTTCATTGTTAATGCTACATACTCATTTTGTCCAACAGAAATACAAGTTTCTTTTAAACAGTTTCAGTAGTTTCATTTGCAATAAGCCCTTTTGATGGAAGAGATCTAATATTTAGCATCCTGTATGATTTATCATAAAAATGAGATCATTTTATTTTAATTAGGTTACTAAAACAAACTTAAACTGAGTATTTCTACATTTTTGTTTAGCTTGGGGAAGACCAGCCTCAATATAGTGGAAACTGAGTAACGACAGCTAGTAGTTAGTGTTCAGGACTCAGACACAGTGTACGTTTTTAAGACTAGGCTAAAAACCTATTTGTTTAGTCAAGCATTTTGTTAATAGTAAAAGGTGCAGACCTAAGGGTTCATGGGCATGGAGTGTTTTTGGCCCACCCCCTCTTCCCCTGGACTGTCATGTTCACCCAGGTTTGTTGTTGGAGTAGCTGCCTACTTTATGTCCCAGGGTGCTCTCATGCCTGTGTAACCTTCTGGTTCTCTTTAGTTATCCCATCATAGCTAGTCTTGTGTCTAGATGTTTTAAAGCCATTGCGGTCTCAGAAAAACAAAGACAGAATGAGGTTTTTGGTAGAATATGGAAAGTTTGATTCAGAGTGGTTCAGCAGAGTTGTACGGAGTGATGAATCATGCTCTGAGTTGCATGGTGATGCCCCAGAGAGGGGTCTTCAAAGATCTGGTGAGAATTACAATAGTGAATGGATCTCTACCACAGTTAAGCATGGAGGAAGAAGGGTCATGGTGTGAAGAGCCTTTTCAGCTGCTGCTACTGGTGAGCGGCTTCACTGTGGAAAGTCAGTTAATGCTTTGGAGAAGATTGCAGAAAGGCTTGCTTCCCACAATTGAAGTTGTTTTCTAAAGAGGAATGATCAGACATTTTTCAACAAGAAAATGCTCCTGCCTAAACTGCAAACACCACTAAAAAAGTGGCTTGAGAACAAATCCATCAGGCTCATGGTTTGTTTATTTCTTGCCAATTTCCTGACCAATAATTTGTTAAGACCATTAAAAGCTTAATATTTTGCCATCGTCAGGGTATACCAGACTCAGAGACAAAGGTAAGAACCCAACACAAGTTTATTAGAGGATTTGGCAAAACAACAGGTATGCAAAGACAGGGTAAACACAAAGATAAGTACTCCAGGTTGGTGGATAACACAGTCACTGGGCAAATGAAGGAGGGAAAGGAGCACACACTTCATGTATCTTGAAGGAGACTCTCTGGCAAAAACGTAGGGAGACGTTGGGAACTTCCAATGGCCACAGGTACTCACAGATAAGAGGTCTATTTCTAGATGAGGCCAGATAAACAGTGACTGTGAGGTGTGTGCTTATATAGAGCGCTAATGAACGTGGTGATTGGGGACAGGTGGTGCTGGTTAGTACTCTGGGGAGAGAGGGCGCTGACTGTTGGTGAGAGAGCCTGGTGTTCCTGTGACAGCCATTCTGGGCTTTGCTCTTTTTTTTGCCCAGGAGTGTACGAGGATGACGGAACTTATGTGGGCATATAGTCAATGTGCTAGGTTGTGGCCTACTGGGTGCCATCTGGCCAATCCATTTGGCTGCTCTGACTGTTGATTCTGAAGTCTTGGATTCTGAAGTCCTTAGTCTTAATGAATGACCATGGTGGGGATCTGTCCTAAATCCTATCCTAGCTGTCTCACTGCCAGGAGTGAAGTTTCACAGAGGGATCAATGGCTGCAGATTGGAGTGATCACTTCAATGAAAGAACCAGCAGTGAATTGCTTGTGTGTACCATGTACGAGGGCACTATAAGACCTTGCATGACATTATAAGACCTCACCAGGATATTGACAGTGCATTCATATTTATGTCGGCTTGACAAAGTCGACATTCTGTTCTGCTGTTTAAGCTTATTATTATTATTATTATTATTATTATTATTATTATTATTATTATTATCTTTATATTTATGTGAATTTCTTCTTCTTCTTCTTCTGCTTCTTCTAGTTTCCGGACACTTTCTCAGTGCATAACTTGTCCCGCAGTTTTTGCTTCACCATCAAGAAACGTACCTCAAAACGTGCAGCCCCATTGGGACAAGTGTACTATTACTTCTCTCAGCATTCCCACATGTGCAAAACGTGAATGTTTTTGGCCTTTCCAGAATAAATGTGGAATAAAACAAATATCACATATCCTCTTGTACGTCTTAGGGAGTAGGCCAGGCATATACACATCGCGTTTCGGAATTTTCCCCAGAAATGTCCAGAAAATGGCGTTATTCTGGCCCCACTGACAATAATGGGAAATTCTGGACCCCCTCCTAACTCCCACACAGCCAGTGACACAGACATGAATCACGTGTGTTTGCTAGTAAGCAAGCTAACATTATGCTAATGGCTGTGCTTAAATAAAAAAATTATCTGTGTTTGCTAGTAAGTGAACTAACATTATGCTAACAGCTGAGTGTAAATAATAAAAGTAGACATGGTATGTGAAGGTTGGAGTGGAAGAACTCGAGTGTCCTGCACATATCCCTGACCTCGACCCCCCTGAACACCTTTGAGATGAACTGGAACACCGACTGCACCCCAGATCTCCTCGACATCCCAACATCAGCGCCTGATCTCACTAATGCTCTTGTAGCTGAATGAACACAAATCCCCACAGCCACGTTCCAAAATCTCGCAGAAGAGTGATGCTATTATAAATAAATCTGGAATGAGATGTTCAACAAGCACAAGAATATAAATAAATTAATAAACAGATTCCTAATAAACCAATTCCTTATTTTTAAGTGGAGTTACTTTTATTACAGAAAGAAGGAGTTTATTTACACCAGTGTAGCTGGATACTAGATGCTGTTTGTGTGTGTGTGCGTGTGGATCTGTAAACATTAATCATTTGCATTCAGCTCCCAAAGTATGATATGTTATTTTTAGAGGTGCGGATTGACTTTTGCATGAACAATGTTCCAGGGAAGCGCTACCAAGCAAATCGTTGTTCCTCTTTCAGCTGCTCCTGTTAGGGGTCGCCACAGCGGATCATTAGTCTGCGTATTTGATTTGGCACAGTTTTTTCGACAGATGCCCTTCCTGATGCAATCCTCCCCAATTTTTTTTATCCGGGCTTGGAAGCGGCAATGAGAGCAGACTGTTGCGCTCAACCCTAGTGGCTGGGGTTGGTTCCCTGGCTGGGAATCAAACCTGGGCTGCAGCAATGTGAGTACTGTGGCCTAACCACTAGTCCTCAAGGGACCCTTGAGTGCTAGCAAGCAAGTAAATAAGTAATTATACAATTATATTATCAAACAAATGAATGAATGAATGAATGAATGAGCGGGGCATGTAAACACAGCTATTACTATGAATGTAATTTTTTTTCTTAATACAATCTAATCGAACACTTGTAGTTTAAAATAAAATTACTGGTATACTCAAGGTCTTTTGGCAAAGAGTACTGTTAAAATATGACATAACCTGGTCTAGAGCATTGTTTTTAGAAGGCTGGTTTTAAAGTTCATGAGGATAAAAACTTGAAGGCCAAATATTAAGCCAAATTACTTGGTGGTTTACATGCAGGGTAAGAAATGAGCAAAGTTCTGTGAGTTTAGCTATTGAATTATTAATTTATTTTTTATCTTAAACACCAGAACCAATGAAACTCTAGCATATAACAGTAAAACCCAAACTACTGACATAGACCCTTATTGGTAGGAAGCAAGAACAAAATAGTGTTGCATGTATAGAGCCTTTGTATTCATTTTTACCACAGTATTTATTTATTTATTATATATTATCTCGCACAAATTATTAGGATATAGTAATGTTACTTTATTATGATGTTACTTTACAGTTACATCTTATAAGTTCATGCTGAAACTATACAATGATGAAGTCAAATGATCAGTTTAACAATTATCCATTTTTATAACAATTTTAAAATTAAATGAGAAACATCTTCAAACATTAAAGCACAAAAAAACAAATAACTTCAAATAGATTGCTACATGAGATTCTTATCATCCCCTAAACTATTCGTAAAATAAATGATTTACAATGTAATTTTATCAAGCTGGTATAGACTAGGGGTGGAAGATATGACTGTTTTAGATCATGAATGATTATGTCTACACAATCTTTTTTCAGAGGGGCCACATGTCCCATGATACTAAACATATTTTGTCTGTTGTGACATGGCATCTCAAATTGTTGTAACAAATTGGCATCTCAAATTGTTATATGGTGACAGACCAATGAACAAACTGATAATAACCAAGAATAGGTAGTTCCTTAGCTTGTGTTTCCTCCACATTTTATTGGCAACATGGTAGCATGGCTGATAACAAGGAGGATCAGTTACATGGACTGGGTGTTTGCAAAATATGCAAAGGCAAGATCTGCATGTAAACAGCACAGTAGCCAGAACAGCACCAAAGCAAACGAATGCCTTTGAAAAAGCCTAATTAGAAAACAAATAAGCACTGGAAAGGCATCGCTGATGACATTATACCTAACCAAGGATATAACACCCATCAAAATAGCCGAAAATGAGGGTTTTAAAAATAGCTGATCCTTTTTATGACTTGTGGAGTTGCATTCCTCTGAATGCTGAGAGAAGTGCAATACAAACCAAAGACACATAAATAGCATATTTAAAAAATGCTAAATAAAAAATGTAAACCAACTCAGTTAATGTATTCAGTATTTAAACATATTTACTCACTCTCCTGTCAATCACCTTTCAATTTCTTGCACTTTTAAATACTGGAGACATTAATAGAGGTGATGTAGGTTTTATATAACCTTTGATAAATTCACTATCTATGCTTAATTGTTTTCAGTTTAAAAATCATTGCTTACACTTTTTCGGGAAGTGCACTAGGCTTGTGAGATCATATGCAATATACCATTTTCCTATCCTGCCCCCTAACTATCGCTTAACGATGGTATCACCTGTGGCTTTGGAGGGGTGCAGGTTACAGCAATGCTGAGGTGGGATAAGAAGGGGGCTTGGCCAGACGTACTTAATGCATACCGTGTACACATTCTGTTGTTACAGTGGAAAAAATACCAGAAGCTGGTTGCAAGTTGGCTGTAGCTGGTAGTTGCTAGCATTAGCATTTGTTGATTAGTTAGGTTAGGACAAGTTAGGACTAGCTAATATCCTAACAAGCTATTACATGTAACTAAGAACATTATAAAATTGGAATAAAATTATATAAACTATGCATGTGTTCTTTGATGAACAGCAACAGCGATACTTATTGAATTCTTGTATTCTTATATAATTTAAGCCCCATTCATGTTTTGTGAGATAAGATGTTCTCACAAACTGTTTGGCTTTAACTGTTTGGTACTGGCAAGGAAAAAGTTAACATGCAGCAGAGAAAGTATTGCTCTGCTCTGAAAGTCAGACAGCATAGGCTATACAGATTCATATAGGACTACAAAATAGGCTAAAAGGAAACACATAATACAAGATGCTGCCCAATTTATTTTTTGATCTTAAGACGCCATGTTTGTCGACAAACGTTTCAATCGTCAAACTTGGAATCTATTGCGGATTCCTATACTATCGTCATTCGTCCCAAGCCTAAAGTGCACTTTATTAAAATTTGTTTGACAGGTACTTTGGCCTAAGGTCATTTTCACACTTGCATTTCCTTCCATACTTGGTATGGTTGGTGAAGTGTAAATGCTGTTTTCAAGACCGGGAGCAGTGCAGAGATCTGATCCCTGATCCTCTTGAAAACGGGAGTCATGCTACCGTCCGCAACAGGTGTGGAAGCTGTCCACACTCGGGCCCAAAAGCCAAGTAATGTGATTGGTTCAACTTGTCATATTACTCCTTGTTTCTACTTTACTGATGCCAAGGAAATGGTATTATGATTATTGCTACATAAAACCAGACTATCATAGCACTGCACACCGTAATTAGCTCACATTTGTGGTGCAAGCGCTTTTACTGCTCACTTGGGAATGGAGTGCAGACATGCGTATTCAGTATCTGTAACTTGCAAAATAGTCTTAAAAAACCAACATGAAAAATAATGATTATAAAATCGTGGATCATGATCCAGGCTGAAAAATTCATGATGTGATATTTTTGCCAGATTGGCCACCCCTAGTATAGACCTTTTAAAAGTACCACACAAAGTGAAAAATATCTACCTTGAAAACCTATGTGAAAGCGAAAACCAGCACGTAATATCTCTACCTAAAATACCCAAGACAAATAATACAGATGTAGTAAAAAATAATTTTAGATAATGCATCAGGAAATGAAAGCTGAAATTCTAATCTATCGTCTCATATTCATCTTTTGATCTCAAAACCAAATGTCTTTGATGTATAGCACAAACAAAAGAATCGGCCTTGTCTTTCCAGTACTTTTGGAGAGGACTGTAAATAACAAGCTCTAGAATTAAATGAATGAATCAGTGATTACATTCCCACTGATATTAGCATGAACTAATGGAGTGAAGAGACTCCGATGAAGCTCATGTTTAAATACCGACTCTTTATAACTGCTAGAACGTAAGTGATTCACGGATGTTCCACAACAGTAAACTGTAACCATAAATGGATAAAAAGTATGACGTCTTTTATAAATAAAAAAATTATCATCATGGACAAATTGAAGTGGTATAAGAGGAATAAAACACTGGGATGTGTTGATATTATAAAATAATCACGCCCTGTGTTACACATTACAGTGATGAAATAGTGGTGCGTACTTGAAAATGCCTGTATTGATTAATTTTTTTACTCATGTAAATAAAACCCCACATTTTCAACGAAGGAATGTGTTTCTGCTTTTGTTTTGTTGTGATATTAATTCAGCTATTGAGTATTGTTTGACATCTACAATTCTAGTATCGCTTTACTGCTTTGTCTCCTGAGTCTCGTCAATAACTGTAGTGGTGTCAGGCTTTCTATTGCAGAAAAGACCACACAGAAACTTCCTGTACTGCTTCCTGACCTGTAAGCAGAAGAGGATAAAGTAGTTGGACATTAGAACAGGTTATTAAAGCTCTCTATAAAGTTTGGAATTCTATTCTTTTACAAGAACAAAATGTAATTTTTCAGTATTATTTTTATTAACCCCCTTTGATAGTACAAACACTAACCGATATTTTTGTTTTTTTCTTCCTAATATATGTATTACCATGGTACCAGAGTAGCTGAGACAGGTGGAAAGACATTAAGTGAGACAGGTAAGTGGCTCTCAGGTGATGGCTGACCTCTTGGTTGAGGAGACAGTGGACGAGGAAGATGAAGGTGCCCTGCTGGGAGTTGAGGAACAGGAAGACATTATATAAAACCCCATCATTGGGGATATACAGGAGTATCCAGTAGCAGCCGAGAATGATAAACTGGGCCAGGCTTTTAAACATCACACGCATTATGAGATCCTTATCATTGGTGTTGCTCCTCTGCAAGTTCTCATTTTTCAGGCGGTACAGGGTGAAGATCATGATTACGATGATGATGAAGTACAGAATCATGTTTGACTGAACAGGAAAATAATAAAGAAAATAATTCTGATGAATTAAACAGTTGTTATACACGCAATACCCCAGAAATGATATAAATGGTATGTAAGGTGTAAGAGACACTGGCCAGGTTATGTTTCATTTTAGGCACTAGCCTCATTATTTTGAGAAGGTCATTTCGACATTTTCTACTATATGAAGTTTTGAAAAGCACATGTTTTCCTGACTATGATGGACTGCCGTTTCATCCAAGGTGTATTCCGGGCTCACACCCATTGCTCACAGGATAGACTCCGGATCCACCATGACCCTGACCAGGATAAAGTGGCTATTGAAGGTGAATGAATGAATGATTGAATGAATTAATTAATTTGAATTTGGCTGGTGTTTTACTTTTGCACATCTCAATCATAAGTAAAAATTAAAGATTTAAATATTCCATTCCAAATGCGTTTCATCTCAGACCTTTTGACAGCTGGTATCTGAACTGGACATGGAATTATTTCACACCTTCACTGTGTGAGAAAATGTATACATCATTTTGGTGAAATATATTTATGGTTAAAATCAAGTTGTCAAAGTATATTATAGGCAGAAATACCCATTTCTGTCCAAAACCTTTCTCTTTTTTTCTACTATTTTCCAGACTTTAGCCTCAGTGATTTTCAACAGGTTTTCCTAGCCTCCCTCACATATGTGGTTTAAATTCTTATTTCTGTCTGCATAAAGCATATTTTTTCATGGAATAGGATGTGTCTCATGGTTTATAAGCATTGCTACAAACAAGGCTATAGAACTCACTGCAACAATGCAAACTATAGGAATGTCAAAGGGCTTGTCTGCATCCTTTGTCCCCCAGCACCTACACAGAGAAAGAGACATATAGTACATATTCAATTTTAAACTGTTGTAATAAAATAAAAACAAAACTTGAAAAATGTGTGATCTTAAGCCATTGTGATGGAATTAACTAGGCACAGTAAAGGAAATGAGCAAACCCCACCCACTCTCCACACTTACTCTTCACTATCAGAATTGTCTGGGATGACTAGAGCACACACGATCACCACAACCACAGGAATAAGGTATCCAATTATATTTAACCATTTCCAGCTAAGCCCCTCCTGCTGATTCAATCTGATTTTCGATAGGTTTTTCACCAGTATTAAGAGCAGCACTGTCTCAATGAACATCCACACAAACCCAGAGATAAAGACGATCCATCGCACACCATTCAGAACCGCACATGCTTGCTGGAAAATAGAGAGAGAAAAAAATTGTGAGGAAATATACAGGTATTGATTATGATCTGCCAAAGAGGTATGCAGGTGGGAACAATACTCACTGGGGGTTGTAGATGAGTCTTGAAAGGTGTTTTCAGCAGGTCAAGAAGATGAAACAACAGGAGGTTTAAACACAGGTTTGTTAGAGCTGTATTGGTCTCTTTTGTGTTCTGGCAACAAAAAGCGAATGTCAGTAGACACAAAATCAGGAAGACGATTCCCACTCCCTGAGCCATGGACATGTTCAACACACGGTTACAATGCAAGGACACTGTGACTCCAAATAGTGTCTAGGTAAAAAAACAAAACAAAAAAACAGGGAGATAAACAAACAAAATGTAATATTCATGTAGGACTTCTATTGTAATAACAATATTTACACCATAGCACTGTCGAATTCTGGATTGGTCAGAAGGTGTTGATTAATTTCAGCTCTGACAGCTGAAAATCACAGATTTATAGTAATGCACTTATCCTAATATGTTATCATTTCTACAATAGGGATGTAAACAAAACCTAATGCATTATTTGGATTGAACAGATAATGTGTCGTAAACAGATACACATAGCTTTTAAAATTTATTTATTTATTTTTTTAGAAAGCTTATCAATTATGTTTATTAACACCTGTTTTTTATTAGTTTGATTAGCTTGCCCATTTATACCCCATTGTGACTGTGAGTCATTGCAAAGTCTTATTGTGCTTTGTTTCATTACATCCTAGCCACCCATCCTAGTATTTAACCACCCTGGAATTCATCAGATTTGTCTGAATAATAAATACACATTCTTCATGTTAGTATTTTTATTGTGATCATGTATCATGAAATTATCATTTTATTGTGATCAAAGTATCATGTTCTCTTCCAATGACTTTTCAAAGTCAAAATTAACTATTGGTCAGCAAGTAGTAAAAAAAGAAATCAAAATCTGAAAAATGATGCTTGCATAAGTATTCAAATCCCCCAGGTTCCAGAAGCACCAGATAAAAGATATATTACTTAATGATGACACAATTAACTTATAATTAGCCTTCATCTTTGAAATGTTAAAACAGCTAACAATTTTTGAATAAAAAAAACACCTCAGTTTAACTGTCATTGAAGAGACTGTCAGTCTGAAAGAAAGAAATGAAAATCAAGGAGCATTCTAAGGAAGATAAGGCAACAGAAATTCATAACTTAGGAATAGGGTGTATAATTATATCTAAGAGGTTGGACATCGCAGTAAGCACTGTTGGATCAACAGTGAGGAAGTGAAAGCTGCATTACACAGCTCAGGAACTACCTACATAAGGTAATCTCTCAAAACTGCAAAAACAAGACAGAGACTGGTGAGGGAAGCCACAGTGAGGCCAACAGTCACTGTGAAGGAGTTACAGAGTAAGGAGGCTGAGAGTGGAGTGAATGGGCACATTTACATTTTACATTTATGGCATTTGGCAGACGCCCTTATCCAGAGCGACTTACAAAAGTGCTTTGAAGTCTATCAAAAATACA
>CM075028.1:16165073-16182423 GCA_037576675.1 Pangasius sanitwongsei
GTGGAGAGTGATGATTCGCTGTGGCGACCCCTGAAGGGAAAAGCCGAAAGAAGAAGAAGAAGAAGAAGAAGAAGAGGAGAGTGTAAGGAGGGAGAAACTCCTGGGGTCTCATTTATTTAAAAGTAAAAGTCTATGCCTTTTCAAGAGCCCAGCAATTCCATTTGACTAGCTGAAAACTGAAAAAGGGAATGACAGTAAACAAGACAAGAAGAAATAATAGAATGAATAACAGATCTTTGAATTTAAAGATTGGGTTTTTTTAGTTTGGAAATAATTACCTTTCAGAGCTGAGTTTTTAATGTTAGTTAGCTACAGCTCTGTTCGTGTCTGGATGACCAAATATAATAACTTTTGTCTTTATACAGCATTATTTACCAGTGTTACCAGCTGCATTTATTGCCTTAAAGTCATTCCAAGAATTTACAACACAGATTATTGTCTGCACTTCGTCCTTTTGTTCACTAGATGTCACTAGCATGCAGTGTTGAAAATTCGAATGACGCTGGATTGAGGGCTCTAAAACAAGGTCATGACCGACAGTTTTTCACCCCTAAATAATTACCATGAACCCATCACAGCTTGTTTTGGTAACTATTATCATGAACAACTGTCTTCCTCAGAGCTACATGGATCCTTCAGGAGACTTCAGTTGATCTAGTGGTCATCACTGTGTTATAGTAAAACACAAGTAATTGGGTGGTGTGATGGAAACTGCACTTCACTGCACTGCAAAGTTGATTATATTCCTATAAAAGCACATCGCTAAGTGTTTTATTCCTGTGAAACCTCAGCACTTTTCCAGATTGTTTTCATCATTTTTTAAAATCATTTGTCATTAGATTAGATTTATCTCTTGTTTCACAAACAGTTGTTATTATTTAATGAGAAGGCTAGTGAGTGTACATACATACACATACATTTAATTCAGCTTCTTTTAGTAAAGAGATGCAGAAATGGATAAAGCAGCAGCTTAATTTTCAACATGAACATTGCATCATAGATAAAATGCTTACTGCTGTGTCAGTCACAATAAACAGATAATAAACTTCTTCCTTACGTTTAAGTGAGAAAATCCAAACAAGTAGATTTAATGATGACAGTCCAGCCAAGATGTAAACACTGAACGGTGGTTTAAATTCTACTCTGAGGAAAATAGCCAATTTTGGTCATGTTTTCCAGTTGGGTTACTTTTACTTCGTAAGTTTTAACAAGTAACAATATATTTTTCTTTCTAAACCTGATAATTTTACGTTATCATATCTTCCACACCTGTGTGCTCAACTACCACCTTTTACAGTAGAGGAATCAGTAGAGGAACTATTTTTCAATTTCTGTTGAATATATCATTGCAGTGAATGTAAAATGTTTTCGTTCGCGGAAACAAGTGTAGCTGGATACTGGATGCTGTGTATATCTGTAAATCTTAATCATTTGCATTCACCCTAAAATTGAGGCAAATCATTGTTATAGGGGAGTAAACAGCTTTTGCATAAACAAAGTTCAGGAACGTGTGCTAACCTGTTTGTAAGTAAACAAACAAACAAACAAATAAGCGGTCCAGGTCAGTGCAACTGTTACTATGGAGGCATCCAACCTTGTCTGACAGTTTTAGGTTCTGAATGAGTTAATATGTGCAAAAGTAAAAATGACTGGTCTACTCAGATGATCGGAGGCCTTTTAACTAACAGTACAGTGAAAATGGAAATTATGTGAAGTTTATATGGTTAAAGACTGAAGTTAAAGAGGAACTCAAATTTTAAGTCAATTCATTTGGCATGCTGGTTTACATTTGGGGTAAATAATTTAGGGTATATCTGTGGGGTCAGGTATTGAGTATCAAGAGGCATAACACAAATTATAGAAGCATAATGTTATTTTATTATAGTGTTACTTGAATAATGGTACTGGAATGAAATGAAGGATATCTTTAAACATTAAAGTGCAAAAAACGAATAACTTTAAATTTATTGTTACATGACATTCTTGTTTTTCATAATATTTCATAAAATAAATATGTTTACAGTATATAAGAATATATCAAGTTGGTAGACCTTAAGGACAATAGACCTTTTACCACAGAAAGTACCGCATAAAGGAAGAATGGAACACTTTGAAAAAGAAAACTAATTATTAAAACATCCTGTTACCTAAAATACCTATGAGAATTAAAAATCATATTATATATTGCTGAGTCTATACACTATACATTCTGTAGATGGGTTTTAACTGTTTTACTCTGGCCCTGCATCGAATTCACAACAAAATTGTGTTTTTCTGCCATTAATATACTTTGATATCCTTACTTTAAAAAACAAATATACAATATTTTGCCAAAATACGTGGAAATTTTTTAACCTTTCCTTGACATCTGCCTACAAAGATCATGTTGTATAAGGGGCCAGGTTAATAAATGCAGAGATAAAAACAGTCAGTCTGCCTGAAGATGTCAAACACCTTGCTAGTTAAGTGTGATTTTTTTTAAATCAAAATTTGATCAGGTTTGTCACTGTGAAATGGACATAAGCCTAATCAATTCAGTTTATAATCGCCGGCTCTCAAAATGTCCACGATGCTACTGCGCTATCACATCATCAAATAGTAAAGTATGACAAAGTCACATTACTGAGATATAACAAATGGATTATAAAATATCACTAACCTTTTTGTGTTTTTATTGTGACTTTTACTTAATCTTTTCATAATCTTAGAACAGAGTGGTTTTGAATTGGGAAAATATTGAAGATTTTTCTAAACCCTCTTGTTATTGTTATTGTTTTGTTGTTTTGCTATAAGAAATGAATTATAGAATGTTATTCATGTCAGTAATTTAATGGGTAGTCAGTTGTACTGAGTCTACCTAGCCTACATACAATATTAGCATAGAATATGTTGATGGTGGATTTGGAGATGATTTTTAAAATTTCTGTTATTGAAATGTCATTTACTGATGCCATGAATAAGTATTCTACGGATATAAAAGGTTTTTAACCCATCCCTGAGGATGAAAATCAATAAAGCCAGTGAAAATATGTGTTCCATACATGTCATTAAATAAAGGTGTTCATGTCATTCTTGAATAAAGGATAAGCCATTGCTCTTTAGATAGAAATATTTTCCTTCACATGTAGGATTTCTAGAAATATATAATATGTTGGGGATTTTATTTTAATAATGGCAAGAAATCGTAGACAAGTTGGAAGTACAAATATTTAAATAAAATATCAAAATTAGATAAAATCTGGCTATATAATTTTGTATATGATTTATTGAGTCAATTTTAATTTATGTATAAAATCAATACATAATACATAGAATTTATACTGCCTTTGACTGCACTATGGTGGAACAGTTGTTCCTGTGTATTTTTTCCACCTGACGGAACTACGAAGCACAAGCCTTGGCATGACCTGACATGGAGTAGGTTTGTCCATAAGCATATGTTGCCATAGTAACTCAGCTTACAATTAGTTTTGTTAGTGAAATAAAAAATTGCCAGAAATTAGCGGGGCTTTTTGAAATAAGTTAACTCGCTTCATGCCATACGCCCCTGTTGTAAACTTATTATTCTTTACAATTTGTCAGGGATATTTGGTTATAAATGTAGAGGTGGGTGGGGCATTTGTTTTTTACAGTCTGTCAGCTCAGACTAACATTATAACAAGTTAAGATAATTCCAGCTGTGATGATAATGACAACAGAGTCATTGAACTGAAATTTGAAATCTGAAAATTCTACAGTCTATAATCTACAAATGTTTGCCCTCTTTATATATAAAGTAAATGATACCACAGTGCTGTTGAATTCTTCATTAATTTTCCATAAATCTGACATTAGTGCAGCTGCAAATCACAGGTTTATATTAATGCGCTCGTTCTAATATGTTATCGTTTCTATAGGAACAGCTCAGTCACAGAGACTCGTACCCTGGACACTCCACATAAACAGATTAAACAGTGTATGTAATCTTTCAAATGGTGAAGTTCCTGAAAAAAGATTATTTATTTACATTACTTAATTATTTAACATTTTATTTAATTATTTAACAGTTACAATGATTGAGGAATATCAGTGTAACCTTGATATTAGTTGTCCTGTGAATCTTCTGTTTGTCCCTTTACACTCCTGGACCTGGTTACTGGATTGTTGAAGAGACACAAAGCACACAGAACCTTTCGGAACTTCTGTCTGACCTGGAAATGGATTAAAAGAAGACAAAATAGTAAAGTACACTCAAACACACAAAGGAATACTTCTCTCCAGAAGGTCATATTCTATTTTAATATTTTGTTTCCTAATAAATGTAATACCATTGTACCAGAGTAGGTGAGGCAGGTGAAAAGACATTAAGTGAGAAAGGTAAGTGGCTCTCAGGTGAGTGCTGACCTCTTGGTTGAGGAGACAGTGGACGAGGAAGATGAAGGTGCCCTGCTGGGAGTTGAGCAACCGGAAGGCGTTATATAAAACTCCGTTCTTGCTGGGGATGTACAGGAGGATCCAGTAGCAAACGAGAACGATAAACTGGGTCACGCTTCTGAGTATCATGCATATTATGAGATTCTTATCAACAGAGGTACTCATTTGCAAGATTTCATTATTCAACTGCTTAAGAGTGAAGGTCAAGATGATGACAGTAGCGAGGTAGGGGACCAGGTTTAACTGCACAGGTAAAAGAAAATAAATGCTACATGTAAAAAATATTAACGCCTTTAGATTTTAGAGTTGCTACTAGCTTCAATAAAATGTGATACTTACTGTAACAGTGAAAAGAAGAGGACCTGCAAAAATAAAGATCAATCTTCCGTCCTCCTTTAGCCAGCATCTACACAGAGAAAAATACATGGTAATATAAAAAAAGAGAAAATCATGTAAGTAAGGAATACAACACTGTGTTTGATGTAAATTGTAAAATACTCAGTGAGTCACAGTGTGGTGTGATGAAGAGGACTTATTGTTACCACCCCAACTATTATCCTATAAAGATTATTTTCCTATATAGTACATGCACAAAGGTTTTATTTCTATTATACCTCAGCAATTTGCCAGTGATATAATGACATTATAGTTTTATTTTGTGAAACATCTACAATGCATGTCAGTTCCTGCTATCACTTGTGTTATAGCAGCTATGACACATGTTTTTATATAATTTGTTTATGTGGAGTGTCCACTATACAAGTCCCTGTGAATGAACCATTACTATACAACAAAAAATACATTAGAATTAGCGCATTTATGTAAATCTGTGATTTTGCGGTTGCACTGCTGTCAATGAATCAATGCCTGCTGATCAGCCATAATCCAGAACTGAACTGTGACGTGCTACTTTAAAGTTTAATAAAATTTTTAACATTCAGGTGAAGCATAAAAACCAAGCTCTAACCATGTTAAAAAGAAGTCACACTCACTCTTCATCAGTGTAACCCTTTGGAAAACGTACACCAGACATGCCCAGTACTCCCAGTGGAATAAGGTATCCAATAACAATTAACCATTTCCAGCTAAGCACCTCCCCCTGGTTTGATCTGATCTCTGACAAATTCTTCGCAAAGGTGTAGAGCAGCACAGCTTCAATGAACATCCACACGAAAACAGACATTAAAAAAAACCACTGAACTCCAGCCAGTGCTGCACGCAGTTGCTAGAGAGAGAGAGAGGGAGAGAGAGAGAGAGAGAGAGAGAGAGAGAGAGAGAAAACAATCATTAAGGAAAAGACAAATCATAATTCATACCAGCTAACAAGGTTTGCAAGTAATGAAACACTTTGGGTGTGCTATTATAGTAAATAATTGTGATAATTTAATTTTAACACCTCAAAGTTGATTATTTTCTAATAACAGCACTATTGCCAACTATTTCATATTCTTATTAATAAAAGAATGACATGCGTTACATGTGTTATCCATTTATAGTTACATTTACTGTTGTGGAATGTCTGTGAAACAAGTTCCTCTTATCAGTTATGTTATAGCAGCTATAAACAGTCCTTCCCTCACCAGCCTCTCTTTTTCTCTCTCTTGAAGTTAATAGGAAAAAAAATACATGCAGCTTGTTACCATCATGTTACTAAGAAACCACAAAGCATAAACTCCTCTGCCCTAAAGATGTTGGAAAACTCACCAGGGGATGTATGTGGGCCAGGAAAAAAGTTTTGATCAGGCTGAGAAGGTGAAACAGCAGAAGGTTTATGCACAGGTTTATCAGAGCTGCGTTGGTCACAGGGTTCCAAGAATAAAAGGTGAATGTCAGGATAGACAAGCTCAGGAATACAAGTCCCACTACTATAGCCACTGCAATGAGCGCATTCATGAGACGGTCACTCTGAAAAGACACATTCCAGTTTGTATCAGTGACAGTGTTGAGTGTATGCCACCTATATGTTTAATTTAGTGTTTCTTCGCGTTTTACAGTGAGGGAAATTAGTATTTGGACACTTTTGTTTTTGTTATATAATATAGTGCATATATCCACTTCAAATTTACACATAATGTCTTTTGACTTTGTGCTTACCCATATGAACAAGAAGTATGTATTCTAAGCAAAATTGACAGTGAAAACTATTCAGACACTGTATATATATATATACATATATATATATATATATATATATATATATATAATTCTAATGCAAATTGCAACTGGTGTCATTATTAAAGACATTGTTCCATTTGTTGGGAAGATTTGACACAACAATTAGCAATCATGGTGAAGGTGTAGGAGCTTCCTAAAGTACTCAGGGACATTACAGCACTCGAATGGATAAAGCTACAGAGCCATAGCAATGATCTTAAGCATCCGTGTCAGTATAATTGGTTTGATAATACAGTATGCAGGTGAAAAGTTTCTGGAACCACAATTAACACCGAGGCATGGTAAAAACACTAAACTAGGGAGTTAGAAAGCTGGGAAAAGCAGGGAGATGGAGCAATGTTCTCAGTAGAGCAAGGAGGCAGAGAGGAGCCAGTTTGGTCAAAGCCAGAAGACTAAGAGGAGCCAATGTGGTCGAGGTCAGGAGGCAGAGAGGAGACAACGTGGTCACTGCCAGGAGGCAGAGAGGAGCCAGTTTGGTCGAGGCCACAAGGCAAAGAAGAGTGAATATGTTTGAGGCCAGGAGCCAGAGATGAGTCAATGTGGTCAAAGCCAGGAGGTGGAGAGTAAGTAATATTGGCAAAGCCAGGAGACAGAGAGACCATGAAGCCAGCGAAGCCAGGAGGCAGAGAGACTTTGATGTCGGTGAACCTGAAAGGCAGCTAGACCACAACATCAGTGAAACTGGGGCAGAGCAAAGACTTTGGCGAAGGCTAGGGGCAGAGCAACATGCTTGGCAAAGCCAGGATGTGGAGAACCCATGATGTCAGCAAAGCCAGGGGGCCAAGTGAACCTATGTCCTCATTGGAGCCAGGATGCAGACCAAGGACCTCAGAGAACCCAGGGGGTAGAGCAACGTACTCAGCAGAGCCAGGATACAGAGCAAAGAAGTGAAGTGACGTGAAGTGTAGTGAAGTGACTTCACTTCAAAGAATGTCACAATAAGAGCAGACCCTGACACCACAATATAGCTGCAAAAGCAGTGATCAGGGGGCCAATTACTTTATGGTCCCACCCCTTAGTGAGAGAGGAAGACCAGAAGCCACTGGGATCATAAGTGTTTGTTCCTAAGATGATACTAAATTTGATGGCAATACATCAATCTGTTGCTAAGATAAGGTTACATTTCCTGTTTGGCTATTTGTTAATGCATTACAGACAAACCATATTGAATATAAAAAATCTGAGAAATACTTTTTTTGGCATGGTTTGACAATACAGTTGCTCAACTTTCAAGTTTGAGGTATAAGTACCTGTGTACATGTAAATACTGATCTCTTACCCTGCATGGGTCAGTCTGCATGATGAGAGCAAAGGTAGACAGGTGATCACAAGAGCACACAGTGTGAGTGCTGTTAGTCTGTATGATGCTACAACCTTCTTCAAGCCATGTGTCTGTCTTCCAGTACACACAGGAGAGAATGCCTTCAGGGTCTAACTCCTAACCAGTGGAGAAAGGGGAAAATTAAACAATCTGAAAAGTGATTATCATGAAAAAAAAAGTTTAAAAAGACAAATTACTTACATTAATATGTTTGAAGGTGATTTTGACTGGTTTGGTGAGGTTGGTGTTGGCGGTTTTGGGAAGTGAAGCTGACACCACAGTAGACATCATGGCTTTATTTGTGCTTGTAACTGTCTTAAAGAGGGTAGCTTTCAGGATTTTTACCACATTGGTGTAACTCATGAAGGCCACAGCATATCCTCAAGTTATAATAAAATTGAAATTAAAAATAAACAAAGAAGATAAATACATTAATTAATATTAAAGGATTACATTTATTATATAATTCTTCATAACATACAATTCTTCTGATCTTTCAGATAAATGCTTCCCATTATTCCTTTCCATCAAACTGCCGTCTATTTTTAACAGAAAACAAAATACTGTTGCCATTTTACCTACATATTACACCTCGCTGTTTATTACCCCAGCCCTTTGATTAATGGATAGATAAGAATAAGATATGAAAAATGATGCTCAGGGCTTTGCAAAGTTTGTTTCAGGTTCTTAAATCAGACATTAAAAGTGAAATTTAGCCAGCAACTAAATTAATATATGCAAAGGATACTACCATACCATTATTGTTTTTTGAAATCTCAACAAGATTGATATCCATAGAAGCATATCTTATGCTGAGTCGAGGAATTTCACTCAAGGAGATATTAGGTCCAACCACCGTGAATACTTGAACCTCTAGAAAGATATAAAGTCACTGAAGTTTTAGCTGTCTTCAGTTGTGAATATAGTTTCTTATTGGCATCGTAAATCAAAGCATACACTGAAAATGTTAAAAAAAGTTTTTTCTACAAAGGAATTGTCTAGTAGAAGAAATAGAATTCATGAAAAAAATAACTTTTATGTTCACAATTGGTTGGTCTACAATTTACAAACGGCTTTCATACCAAAATTTTGGAGAGATAAGCTGATGTTGCTCTCAGGATCTCTTTTCCTCACCAGTGTAGACACTAGTTGCTTGGTTACATTCAATACAGCATCTCCATAGGACGTAAGAGGCTTTTGGTCAGAAACATCAACTATCACACGAGTCGTAAGATTCATTATGATGTTCAAATAGTTCTTCACAATCTATCCAAAAGCCAGAGAGATATCCATGAGTATATATACAAATGAAATGACCATGTGGTACAAAAACACACTTATATTTACAATTAAGGAACTAACAGCAAATATGTCTCACCTCTTGTGGTAATTCTTGAGGTATGTTATAAGGAATTTGATACAGGAAGTCCAATGTGCATGGTCCTGTCAAATAACCCTAGATAAAAAAACAAGCTATTTTTAATGCTATTAGCATCTTTTTAAAAAGAGGTTTGCATATTTAGAAACAGTATTTAGGGGAATCAAAAATATACTCATGAATCATTCTGTGCATAATTGAGTCAGTAAAATGAAAATGCCTTAAAAATGTTAGCCATTTTGTGATTTAAAAAAAAGTGCTTTATGTAATGTCACTTCCTGCAACTGGATAAAGCTGCTTTCATATTTATCGGAACCCCACACAGACTTGCCCAAACAGCACTCTTCCTTTCTTAACTCTTTCCACTCCTATTCATGTAAATAAAGTACTGTCCGGAGTTTGAAATGTATCTTGTAAATGCATAGGCTGCCTCGCGTTTCAGCACATCCAAGAAGTAGTACCACTCACAAGCAGCACATTACACACTGAATAAGTTGCAAGTTTGCATTACAAAAGGCACATTACACACTGAAAAGTATGCCTAAATAGTACTGTACTGTATGTAGTAGTATGTGGTATGAGTTTTGGGACATGGCCCATATACTTGAAACTCATTATCTGTCATTATCTTCTGCCATTATCCTTGTCTCCACAGTATTACAGAAATGTTATGAGAATAAAAACGTTATACTTGAAAGATACTGTCACAGTTACCAAGTACTAGGTGAACAGTAACTCCTGGTCAGGGATAGCCATTGATCTGGAGCCTGGTTCAGGAAAACTGGGCATGAGGCAGCCCATACACAACAGTCCATCACAGGGCACTTAGAACACACACACTCACACTCTCATTCATTAGAGGAAATTTAGCGTAGCCAGTCCACCAACTGGCATGTCTTTGGGAGATGGTCAGAAATCAGAGAAGCCATAGTGATTGCCAATAGCAAAACATAATTTGTCTACAGGATCAGAAAACAGCACAGAGACAACAGAGTGGGCTTGCTGATTAACTTTAGGCACAACAATGGTGTGGAACTTTTTTTTTTTTTACTATGTTCTGTTTTTCTTTCCCTGACCATGTTCATTTTCAATTCATTTCTTTTACAGCTTGCAAATACATTTCATCTGATCTTTTCAATTATTTTATACAGTTGCTAATATTTCTATCCTGGTCATGTAGCCTGACACTACATGTGCAATAGGTATATACAGGTGTCTTACTATGCATGCGTCAGTCTGCTTGATGAGAGTGAAGGTACCCAGACGATTACATGAGCACACAGAGTGAGTGCTATTGGTCTTTGTGATACTACAGTAATTTGCAACCCATCTGTTTTCCTCCCAGTACATGCAGGAGAGAATGTTGTCAGGTGCTATCTCCTAGAAAAGGAAGAAAGAATAAGCAATCTGAAAAGTTATTCATTCAATTATATATATTCACTAGCACTTTATAATGGTCGGGTTGTGATCCAGGTGCCAAGCAGGAATACACCCTGCTCATCTTACACACATACATTTACACCTAGGGGCAATTTAGGATAGCCAATCCACCTACCACCATGATTTTGAAATGTGGGAGGCAATTGCAATACCTGAAGGAAACCCACATGGACAGGGAGAGAACACATTAAATACTGCACAGCCAGTAAACAGATCTTGGGTTTGAAGCATGGAACCTGAATCTGTGAGGCACCAACACTGTCTGCGGTGCCACCATACCACCCCAAACCAAAATAGCCAAATTATTAAAAAAAAAAAAAATTCTGAAAAATACTTAACAACAAAACTTTTAAAGTACAAATAACTGACTTGGATGTGCTTCAGGGTGAAGTTGACAGGTTCAGTTAGGTTTGTGTTGGTGGTTTTGGGAAGTGTTACTGACACCACCATGGACATAATGGTTTTCTTTGTGTCAGTAAATGTGTTGAAGAAGGTAGGTTCTAGTATGTCTGCCATGTTGGTGTAGCTCATGAAGGTCACAGCAGCTGGTCCTGAAGGTACAATAACATTGAAGTTCAATTAATAAGAGAATCTATATAAATTAAGTATAATTTCTAAGTGACATTTTAGAAATCTGCTTGCTGAACATTTATGGTTTCATTACGTAAATACTTGTTTAAAGGAGTTTTTAGATAGAAAAAAAAGATATTGACATTTATCTTCAGCTTCAACTGAGTGATATGGAGAATGATAGTGGAAGTGCAATAGGTGGAGAACTTGCACTAGACACCCAGGCACTAAAAATACTAGTGATAAAACAGTAAGAGATGGAAACAAAAGGAGTGAAACTGAGATAGGACTACTAGTTAATGTCTGCTAGCAAATGCTTGTTCTCACTCATATAACTAGTAGTAAGATGGCTAGTACACAGTCTGCTAACACAAAGGTACAGTACATAATCATGTAATATTGCTAGCTAACATCATAGTAGCTACTTGTTGGAAACCTCAGAGTTTTTTTTTTTTTTTTTTTGCCCAATGTAACACTGAAAGACCTGTAATTGCTCCCTGTTTGCCTTCTGTTGCTCTTCTTGTTGGTGCAGTTCTTCCTCTGTATATTATGGCTTGAACATGTATGGTTGGATGTCATGGTGCAACACTAACCCAAAAAATCCTCATCCAGTGAGTCATTTCTGTCACTTGAGTAATCAATTCACTCCTTTGCAATTTACTTACGAAGACAAGTTACTGGTTATTAGCAGTAGTCAAGTAGCTATCTTGCTTCCCTGAACATACTGTTATGTCTCATTATGTAGCTCTGGCCCTACTCCCCCCTCCCCTCATTCCCCCTTTCACCCAAATATCCACCGTAACTGTTGTAGTCTTTCAAATTTTTCATCCATCTCCAAGATACATAATCAGGAGAGGTTTTCCCCAGTATTTAAACTGGGAAATCGCACTCCTGTGGGCCCATCTTCACTGTAAGACACGAGTAGCCATGTTTATAACAGATATAATGAAAGGAGGCTGGAGTATCCCATTATCTTCAACCCGACATCTGTTTGCAGTTGTCTGGATGTATGGGATCAAACTTCTCTTTCTCCTATTGTATTCTCATACTCCCTGCTTTTGTTTTTATAGGTGCATATTGCAAAGTATGGTTGACCTATTGCTTCATGGTTGTTGTCAGGTATTTCCCCCTCGGGCCGAACACCAAGTGCAGAAGCGCTCAGCTTGCTTAAGCACCCATAGCGCGACAGCTCGCTATTCTGTGTTCTCATGTGTTTTTGTTTGTCCTGTCATTGGTTGTCTCCCTAATGTATCACACCTATTTTCAGTTCAGGTGAAGTATTGTTTAATGTTTTGCTGCCTAACTTTACAGAGCCTTTTGTTTCCATGTTTGCTACTGTGACTCTTGATCTCCTTCTGTCTCTTGGTTTATGTTTTTGGATTACCCTCATATTGTTGTTTGTAGATTGCCTGACCTCTTCCTCTTTCCTCTTTCCTGTTTCTGTCTTTGGATTCACATTTTGGATTTGTCTGCCTGCCTCTCTTACACTTAACTGCAATTGCATCCATCTCCACTCGCAGTTCATGACAGTTGTAAACCAGTTATTGGGTGAGAAGTACAGAAATAAGTGAGCGAATAAACAAACAAACAAACAAACAAACAAATAAATAAATACTGGACAAAAATGTAGAAATTAATAAGTATCTATTTATTGGTTTAATGCATTTCATCTAGTATGTTAATGAGCTCAGTTATCCAAGCCTAAAACAAACCAGCTTTATTTATTTATTTATTTATTTATTTATTTATTTATGGTACTGTTGAAAATGAATATGGCAAGTTTGCTATTTTAAGTTTTAGGTAGTTTTTAAGTAGTTTTTAAGTAGTTTTATATACATGAGAATGAATATTATTGTGTTCTTTTTGTGAAATGGTTATCGTTTAAAATATTGTAATTAATAATTAATGGTTTATTTTGGTTTTGCTATGCTATTGGACATGCACGAAAAAAAAGAGAGATCATGGAACTCAGTAAGGAATTGATTGGGTTTCCCATGGGGGAGTGTTCAGTAAGGAACTGATTGGGTTTCCCATGGGTGAGTGTTCAATAAGGAACTGATTGACAGGTCTTATGACATATCGAAGTATTGGAAGGAAGAGAAAGGAGAGCGCGGGAAGACGGGAACAAAAAGAGAGAGAGGACGGTGAGCGAACGTCATGTTGGACACAGTTTAGCATGCTTTGATAAACTTTGGTGTTTAAGTACTGGCCCAGAAAGTTTAGAGCTGTTAACCCGGCTACAGTGGGTACCGTATTCTGAAAAAAAAAGTGACGTGAAGGGGAAAAAAGGCAAACACAGAGTAAAGTGCGGAGCCGTGGACAATTGCCGCTCCAGATGCCATTTTCATGCTCGTCGGCTGTTAGGTCTAAGGACACCTGTTGATTCACCACCAGTTGGATGCTGAGTGGACAACTGAATGGTGCAGGGGCAATGTTCAAAGTTCCACCAGTGATTACATATTGGAGTACGGGACTGAGTACTCCAATATGTTATATGGTTAAAATATGGTTATATTTTTGTTGCCGTATTTCCAAGGATTTACCTTTATTTAATTATTTATTTAATTATTTGTTTGTTTGTTTGTTTGTTTGTTTATTGATTTATTTATTGATTGATAGATAGTTAGGGGATCTCACAACTGTGGACAATATTAAACATGTAAAGGTCACTACTATACCTTTGTTTTTCTTTGCAATTCCAATGAGATCGATATCCATAGAGGCATGACTGGTGATGAGTTGGGGGGTTTCTCTCAAGGAGGTTTCAGGTCCAACTGTGAAAATTTGAGCCTCTGAAAATAAATAAATCAACACTGATCAATGTTCAAAAATAATACAAAATAATAATAATAATTAAATTGTAAAAAGAAACATTAATGTAAATGTATAAGATGTACCACATAGACATAGTGTTATATAATTTACTAGCAGGTTTCATACCTAAAGATTGGAGAGAGATGCTGATGGAATTGTAGGTATCTGTTTTTTTCACCAGTGCCGATGCCAGTTTCTCAGCGACATTCATTAAAATATTTCCATAAGAATTTGGATTATATTGGTTCATCACACGAGATGTTAGATTCATTATTGTGGTCAAGTATTTTTGTACAGTCTAGCAGACAGACAGAGAGATTCCCATGAGTATGTAAATGTAATAACCATGCTGTTCATAAAAACACAATTACAATCACAAAATCACAATTAGAAAATAACAGCACTGTACACTTCTCACCTCCAGTGGAAAGTCTTGAGCTATGTTATACTGAATTTGGTTCAGGAAGTCCAATGCACACTGTCCTGTCAAATTGAACTGAAGCCAAAACTGAACTGTTACTAGCATATATTTTAAAAGGCAATTAAATTTAACACAGTTGAATGTTTTCATGTTTCTCTAATTCTATCTTATTTTAATGTAGGTAGACTACAATGAGCCATTAAACAATTCTCATTAAATATATTACATTACCATTATTAATGAAGTTATTTGGTTACAAAGTATCCTTGTAGTGGCACTTTATCAGTATATGAGTGTGTTTTAAATAATTATTTTACATAATATTTCATAGCCAGAATTCTAGTATGATAAGAGTAATAGAATACTACACAAATCTAGTAATTCTTAGTGGTGATTATTTATCATGTAAACATTATTTTAAACTAAATATTTGCTACTGTGAAGCCACAATGTGCCACCCAAAAAGTGTATATGCATTGTACATATATAGACAGCTCTTACTATGCATGGATCAGTCTGACTGATGACAGCTAATCTTGTCGCGCTATTACAAGAGCACACGGTGTGAGTGCTGTTGGTCCTTGTGAGGTAACATGTATCCCACGTGTATGTATTCCAGTCCATACAGGAGAGAATGGCCATGGGGTCTAACACCTAACCAATGGAAAAAAATAAAACTAAAAGTGATTGTTAAAAACATTACAAAGCAATTATTAATTATTGAATTCTGGAAATAATTAAGTAACCATGATGTGTTTAAGGGTGAAGTTGACTGGTTTGGTGAGGTCTGTATTGCTGGTTTTGGGAAGTGTTGCTGACACCACATTGGACATCACTATAGTCTTAGTTGCACTGGTAACTGTGTTGAAAAAGCTGGGTTTAAGGAGGTCTGCCATGTCAGTGTAGCTCATGAAAGCCACTGCAGCTGATCCTGAATTTGAAGAGAAAATATATTTTTCTTAAATTCTACAGTAAGCTATCAAATTCCATGATAGAATATACTTATCATGCATGGTTTTATAATCATTAGAGATTTAAAGCAACCAAATGCTGGGAAAGAAAAAATAAGAAAACAACTACATTTTCCAGTGGACAAGTTTCACTGAGCAAGGGCTATATGGCTGGATTTAATACAAATAAACTTGTTATCACAAAACAATTACTAGGATTCAACTTTTATAACTTTTGGAAATGGAGTGACATTTTTTCATCTTTCTGTAGAGAAACTTGGATACTGGCATTTTTTTTTTTTGCCATTGTAACAAAACTGACATAGTACATTATACATGACAATGTTATTTCTGTTATGCAGCTCCTGAATCCAGTTTTTTTTCACCTATGGCATTTAAAAGTGTGGCAGTAGGGGCGTGGTTGAGACCTGTTTGCAAATGGTGGGCGGAGTTCAGGAGAAGGAACAGGTAATTCCAGGAACATACACCAGTGGAAAATTAGTGTAGTTCATTTTGCTCAATGTGTGTGTTGCAGTGAGAAAGAGAACCAAGAAAGCCCACTCCTGCCTCTCATGTCCTCATTTCTCAACCGACCTACCCAGGGTGCTACAAAGAGTTTCTGTCTCCTAAGAGGTGTACATTTTTTCCTGTGGAATTTTTTTTGTCAGTGGGTTGGGTGTTAATCATACGTTAATCATATCCATATATTAAAACATGCCCATGATGGAGTGCAGGCAGTGTTGGTAGAAACATTTGAGATGTTGATTTCTCATATAATCTTCTTTTCAATTTGATGTCAAAAGGTTTTTACCTGCCTGGGCAAAGTGGTAGATGGATTTCTGCAAAACAAGGTGTTTATGAGAGAGAAGTGCAGTTTTTGCTTATCATGGTATGGTCCTCAATCAAATGTTGAAGACACCACCAACAGTGTTGTTACTCTTAAATAGATCCTTCTTAACCTCCTTGATCATCAAACTGAAGAAGATAGGGAACAGTGTTTGCCAGCCTTACTGATCCCATTATTGATGGAAAATACCCCCAAAAGTCCCCGCAAAGTCATCTGGCCACCAGTGAATGCAAGGCAAGATTATTGCCAAAGCTTGTAAATTTTAGCTGGAGTGACTGGTAGCAAGAAGAGGACAAAGAGCTCAAAGAGGTCAACAATATTTCTTTGAATGGCTATGCTAAAATAAGGGACAATGGAGATGAAGCAAAGTCCTGGAAATCTATTGGGGGAGATTTGTGCATATTTGTTGGCATGCACAGTCGCGTATACATGAATAGCTTTACGCTTGACTATGAAATAATATGCTAGAGCTGTAGACATTAAACAGCAGGGAAGCTAAACACGATGGGAAAAATTGTGGCAGAGGTCTCTGAACTGGAGGTGTGGAACATGGAAGAGCATTGGCTTAAGTTCATACAATGTTTTATGGACACCAAAAAAATCTCCATGTAGGCAGTTGGACTGTCAGAGAGCCCTGGCTGCACAATGTGCAGGAGGCCAGCCAGCATGGAGCACATTCTCTGTTCCTGTCAAACAAGTCCATCAAATGGGAGGTTTCAGTGGCAGCATGACAAGGTGCTGGCCCAGCTGGCTGTTGGGTTGGTGCAAGCAAACAACAAAGGAACAAACCAAAATATCAAATAAATGAACCATGCTTCATCCATTTTCTATGACCATGTGAAAAGGTAGGTAAGGAGCCAGGGAGCACAGGGGAAAAGATGAGGAGACTTTGCAATTATCTTCCCCAAGGTTCAGTCCTTGAGAATAATCTGGAGCTCAACACCCTCAAGACAGCGGAGATGATAGTGGATTACAGGAAGGACCCAGCCCCCCACCCACCCGTCATCCTCTGTGACACTCC
>CM075028.1:16193479-16224565 GCA_037576675.1 Pangasius sanitwongsei
AAGAGGATTTATGCTGATATTGCCCAAAAACCCTATTTTGTTCAGGCGTTTCCAAACTTTTGGAGGGCAGTGTAGTTGTTTTACTTTTTTCTGAAATTTGCTTACATTCATGTTCCTTATTTGCAGACAGACAATACATTCTTTTTAGCCCTTACATCTCTTTCCCTTTTCACTCATTTCTACCTTCTATTCATTCCTTTCTTCTGTTCTGTCTTAAAACATGAAAATTGAGCCTAATGAAGCATGTTCAACATGGTCAATCTGCTATTTTGGCACTGCTGCACCTTTTAACGTAGCTTTCTATACCAGTCATTCACTCATTTTTCTAGCGGTGTCTTGGTGGAAACACTACTAATGAAAAAAGGTTAGGATCCTCAATGTGTCAGAATCAGTCATAACAAATAGGAGTCATATTTAAGGTGATTCTTACAGGATTGTAAATCAAACTGAAAAACACACACACACACAAAGCATATAATTATGCTAATGATAATTAATTAATTTTGTTGTATTTTTAAGTAACCTAATGGAATAAAAAATAAGTAACATGACATTTGACATTTGACAGCTTGACATCTCTTTAAATAGCATTTACTTCAAGTCACTTTGTAGCACTGGCAAGACACTGGAAATGGAAAGCTCTGCCTTACAAACAGATAACCAAATGCAATAATCACTCACTTAGTAGGTGATAATTTAATGTTTATACCACAGAACTGTTAAATTCTGGACTGTGATTGGTCAGAAGGTGTTGATTAATTTTCTATAACAGCAGCTCTGACAGCAGTGCAGCTGTAAATCACAGGTTTTTTTTTTTTATTAATGCACACTTTTTAATACTTTATAGTTTCTATAGTAACATCTCATTCACAGGAATTTATCTAATAATTAGTCACTAATTGGCAAATTGCTGTGGTATAAGAGGAATAAAAAAGTTCAGGATGTGCTGTAACAGGAAAATAATTGTGGTGGTATTATCATAAAACAGCATGCAGTGGTATTAATTGTGGTATTATGTCAGATTAATTCAGGTAATAAGAATTGTGTGTTTTCTATTGACTTCTGAATTCTAGTATCGTGACTTCACGGGGTGTCAAAATCTCTTGTAGTGGGTTTGGGATTTTGAAGCAACGAAATTCACACAGAAACTTCCTGTATTGCTGTCTGACCTGGATGTAGGAGAGGATAAAGCAGTGAAATAGAGCAGAATAGGTTAATGAAATGGACTCAATGACCTTATTAGTACTGAAGAATTTAATTTCATATCTGTAATAGGAGAATAAAAGACTTTCTAAAGAATTTTCTTAATAAGTTTTCTAATGAATCTTTTTTTTTCTAAATTTTGTTTTCTAATATGTTATGCTAAGTCTTTAAGTGAGACAGGTAAGTGGCTTTCAGGTGATGGCTGACCTCTTGGTTGGAGAGACAGTGGACGAGGAAGATGAAGGTGCCCTGCTGGGAGTTGAGGAACAGGAAGACATTATATAAAACCCCATCATTGGGGATATACAGGAGTATCCAGTAGCAGCCGAGAATGATAAACTGGGCCAGGCTTTTAAACATCACACGGATTATGAGATCTGTATCATTGGTGTTACTCCTCTGTAAGTTTTCATTTTTCAAATGTTTTAGAGTGAAGATCATGATGATGATTATGATGAAGTACAGAATCATGTTTGACTGCACAGGGAAAGAAAAATCTGATGAATTAAACAGCTGTTGTAGATATCACATATAGCAATATACCAGATAAGATAGGAGTGGTAATTTCATAGTAAGAAACATTAAACCATTTGACTCAAAGTTTCATTTTTGATATTGGCCCAGACCAGCATACATATGTGGTTTGAAGTCTTAATTTTGTCTTCAAAACAGAACTATTATTTTGCTTCACTGAATAAGATGTTTAATGGTTTATATGTTTTGCTGTAAAGAAGTCTGTAGTACTCACTGCAACAATGAAAAGTACAGGAATGTCAAAGCTTGTGTCTATATCATGAGTTCCCCAGCATCTACAGAGAGAGAAATTTATAGTATATTTAATTTAAAACTTCCAAGTTGTTGTAAAAAAAATTAAGAAACAAAAATAAATGTTGAAAAAAGTTTGAAGTTTAAAGTTTAAGTGAAGTAAAAAAAAAAGCAATTTAAAAGGCATTGTGATGAAACAGAGCTAAAAGTCTCTGTTTGACAAAAGCCCATCCAGTCTCCACACTTACTTTTCATTAATGGACTTTTTTTGTGGAATGGCTAGTGCACACACGATCACCACAACCAGGGGAATGAGGTATCCAATCATATTTAACCATTTCAAGCTAAGCACCTCCCTCTGGTTTGATCTGACCTTTACCAGGTTCTTCACAAGTAGGAAGAGCAGCACAGTCTCAATGAACATCCACACAAAAGAAGAGATAAAGAAGAACCATCGGATACCATTCACGACTGCACATGCTTGCTGTAAAGAGAGAAAGAAATGGTGAGGAAGTATCCAGGTATTGATTTTGACCTGCTAAAGGAGTGTGCAACACTCACCGGGGGTTGTAGATGTGGCTGGAAAAGATTTTTGAGCAGGTCGAGAAGGTGGAACAGCAGGAGGTTTAAACACAGGTTTATCAGAGCTGTGTTGGTTTCATTTGAGTTCCGACAACAAAAAGAAAATGTCAGTAGACACAAGGTCAGGAAGATAATTCCCACTACCTGAGCAATGGACATGTTCAACACACGGTTACAGTGCAGAGACACCGTGGCTCCAAATAGTGTCTAGGTGAAAAAACAGGGAGAGTAACAAACAAAACTATTTTAAATAGGTGGATTGCAATGATATAATGCCATGTTATAATGTCACTTTCCAGCCCTGTGCCTCAGATGCTGCCACAGAGCTAATTATGTTTTAATCGATCATTTTCAAGTTCCCATTTCCCATTTCATAGACTTTGTTTATTCAATGGATCAATTTTTCTTTGATAACAGGTGTCCAGCTGCCGTGAACAACCTCAGTGTACTCTCCTGGGCTTGCTCTCTCACCTCATCCTCATCATAAACAAATGCTCATGGACTTGTAGTCAGCACTAGGTACCTCTACTAGTGCCATTTTGAAGATGTTCCAATGTACATAGTAGTCAAATAGAGCCAAAAAATATGCAGATACAATTTTTACATAGTGTGTGCACTGGTAGCCATCTGTTCTAGACATACTGGCATAAGTTATTGTTTCCCATTTTGGACACCATGTTGGTAACTCCATGATGGCACAGATTGCATAATAAACAACTGTGCAAGTACAGTCTCTTTATATTTTAACTTTATAGTGGTACCTGTAACAAGTGACGCTTTTTTCACACCGTGCCATCACTCTGTTTTTTTATCATAACAGCACCTCACACAGTGTTTTATTTACTTATGTAATTATGATACATCTATGCCACTCAATTTTAGTAACCCGGAATATTTTTATGCTGATATGTCATTCATTCATTCATTCATTCATTCATCCATTAATACATTGATCTTGAATAAGCTTTATTCTGCTTACGGTGGTGATGGATGCTAAATCTGTCCCAGGAAGATGATACGTGTCACTAGGAAATTGTTGTTTGTGGATAAGCTACACTTGATTTGCATGTTAATTAATTGCCTCACCATTACAACACAATTCAAGATTTTAAGAATTCTTTTGTAATTTAACATTTGGGATATCTTGACATCATGTTGACCAAATTTAGCTTGAATCTAATTAAAAGCTTATTTAAAAGCTTAGGACCTATAAAAATGGACAAAGTTAAAAATGGCTGACTTTATGTTGGCATAGTTAATGGATGTGATTGTAAAATCTATCTGTCTTAAGGGAGACCCTTATGCCTACCAATTTTGGTGCATATTGGTGAAACTGTACAATATAAAATAAGAAAAGTGTCAAAGGCAAGGCCCACATCCAACCTTTTTGCCAAACCCTGATGACCACAATTTCTAATGTGTACCAAGTTTTGTGAATTTTTACACATGCTATGCGTGTCATCACAATATTTAATTGTAATTTCTCCCTTATTTGTTTCATTCATGGAGCTACTTTGTTGTCTTTAGTCTAACACTGTTACTAGTTGTCACCACTACTGGGAGCACTGCAATGCAGGAGTAGTTGAAGATTCAAAACTTGTCTTTGAATCAGTAATGAATAGAAGAATGTTGTGAATGCAACAACCTTTTTCTCCTGTTTACACAGATGTGTAAATGCTTATAACTACAAATATAGTCCAGGAATGGTGAGATAACATCATAGTAAACAGAAACCTGCTGTTAAATTATATTTTTGCTTGTAAATGTACACTTAAAAACCGAATGGACATGTATGCTAATCGCTACTAATGTAAGTAATGAAGATAGGCTAATGATTAGCCTATTATATGTATTTCAAGATGTTCAAGATGGTAACCGTTATATTTTAGGTCATAAAATGCTTTTGTGAGACTCAGAAATAATTTCTGCTAATAGGCTTTTATTTGCTTGTTCATGTTATTTTGTTGAACTGTTTTAAGCTTGTGAAAAAAGCATAGCTTTGCCCATTTCATTTGCAGTACTTATTTACATAAGTAAAGCAATATTTGTACTCCAGATGTTTATAAATCTATTATTTACTGTATTGTTGTTTTTAGTCAGATTTACTGAAATAATACAAGTGAAACATCTTGGTTAGGTAAACTGTGCAATTCATAGTAAGCTAATGAACGCTAAGAAATACTGTACTGCATCTACTGCAGTTTGTCATTTGAATCTGAATCAATAATGTAGAGATGTCCGCTGTGAATGCAACTACTGTATCCCATTTCATTATTTCTCCTGTTTATATAGGTATATTCCCGAGTACAATGTCTCCTGCCTGAGATGTATAACATATGCATCTAAAAAATGGCCAAAGTTTTGGAAAATAATACAAAAAGAGGGTTCTTAACACCCTTTGTGCTTGGAGCCTAATAAAAATAAACAAGTGAAATTCTTAAATAAATAAATGAGATGTTACTAATTAGTGCATATTATATTTATTTGTTAGTGATCCAGCCTAATACTTATGAATTATACATAATTCCCAGGTCCTTACCTTACATGGAACAATCTCCATGATGAGAGCAAACACTGACAGGTGATCACAGGAGCACACAGTGTGAGTTCTGTTAGTCTGTGTAACAGCACAGCCATCTTCAACCCATTCACTTTCCTTCCAGTACACACAGGAGAGTTTAGCTTCAGGATCTAACTCCTAGACAATGGAGAAGATGTGAAAGGTAATTATTTAAAATTATTATAAAACTTACTTAGCATAAAAGAAAGCCAAGGTCATCCAACATACATCAGTATGTGTGAAGGTGACGTTGACTGGTGTGGTGAGGTGTTTGTTAATGGTTTTGGGAAGCATCGCTAACACCACAATAGAGACCAGTGTTTTCCATGTGTTGGCAGCTGTGTTGAAGAAGCTAGGTTTCAGAATGTCTGCCATGTCGGTGAAACTCATGAAGGCCACAGCAGCTGATCCTGAAGTTACAATAAAATTGAAAATTGAAATTACAAGAGAAAATCAATATAAATATTGTGGCCTTTTCTTAAATTTGACTGCTGGAAGCTATAATGATAACTTAATTCTATCAGTACTTGAGCATTGCACATGACGTTGCTGTAGATGAATCAACATTTCTGCATATTTCAAATTAGGAACAATGTGAAGCATGCATGCAGCAGTAGTGTACGTGGTTGTGTACTGACCACATTGGATTATCTTTTACAGTCACACAGTAAAATGTTCACAATTGACTAGAAACACAATTGATCTCCAACCTTCAAACTACATCAAAACTAAATGAGCAAAGTGTGGAATGCTGTAGTTTTATAGATATCCACAGAAAGGCCATAAAAATCATTTCATATTAGTATGAACAAGAAGTTTTATTGCCAGGGGATACTAAATCAAGGTCACAAAATCAATATTGTTTTTATGCTGTCTGTTTGCTTTTCTCGATGGAATGAAATTGTTTTGGTTAAATTGTGTTCTAATTTACAGATAACTTTTGCACCATGTAGAGTGCAGACGTTATGGATTTTGCACTCTTTGCTTGTTGCACACCTTCTTCATATGGTCATTGAGAGATCTCTAAAATAAGCAGAACTTTCAGACCAACTAGGGGTCATTGAAACGGTAATGAACATGACAATGTTACAACCTTTGTTGTATTTCTGTCCATCCTGTGTTCTATCTGTGTGTCTATATTGGTGGTGGGATGGATGGCTTTTGTCTGCTCCTCCTTCATGCCCAGCCCACTGGAACCCATCTGGTTCATGTTTGTGATTTGTTATTGGTTGGACAGACAGTTTTGGATGTCTACTTAAGGCTCATCATTCCACTTCCCCATGCAGATCACTGCCTTTGCTTTGTTTCATGTGTTTTTTGCTATGTGTGCCTTCTGTGTATGACCATCTTGTATAACAACACACACCAATACACACTTTTGTAAAAAGCACATTGTAAATAGTGGTTACTAGGGAGTTAACGCTGTTTATGTTTCATCCATTTTCTCTTGGTTTTAGGTTAGTTATGGACTGAGGGAAGAAACTGTATTTTTGGTTATTTTTGTTGGCTATATTAAGTAGTTCATTCTCTGTATAATTACAGGGATTTTGGTTCATTATTATGGCCTGACTGGCTTCTGAAGTGGAAAACCACTTCTTGTTAAAAAAAAAAAAAAAAGAAAAAAAAAAGAGAGCGAGAAAGAGAGAGAGAGAATAAATACATTTTTGTATGTTGCAGCCTGATCTAGACTGGGTCGTGACAGACAGATATCTCAGTATTAAACATTTCAGTGCCAGTCAGACTCGCAGAGGGCTCAGAGCTGCAGTAGACTATCAGTAGCAGTTTCACAGCAGTCTAGCTTGTTATTTTTGTGTAATTGGTAAATATTGTAAATAAACTGTAAATATGAGGTTATATTTGATTATTTGCATTTATTTATGAGGTGAGACTGAGAATTAAACATGAAGAATCAGAAGAAAAAGATAAAACAGGACACACATACAATAACACACACCTGTGCTTCCACTATTTAAAAAAAAAAAAAAAAACAACTAGCTGCCACAGTGGATGGATGCTGGTAAGGGCTAAATTTTTACAGTAGCTTATACCTTAGCCTATTGAAGTTTAAATCATTAAAGGGCGCAGAAACAAGTTTGTCTGAGGAAAAACTCATAAAACAAGAATGGCATAACAGCTTAATAATGTAATAAGATGTCTTCAATTTATTCAAAACATGCTTTCAAAAAAAATTCCCATTACTAAACTGCAATTTCATGTTATCTTCCTCAGATGAGGAGCAACAAAATGCACACTTTATTACCATATCCCCTTCACTGATGGTCAGCTGATATCCTGCTTCAATTTTAAAATGACTAAAATCCATTTCAGTCGCTTCTTCAAAGCCGATATTAAAATTCACTTACTCCACCTTCGAGGAAGGGAAAGACATAATATTGTTCATGTAAACATCACTATACCTTTGTTATTCTTTGAAAGCCCAATGAGATCTATATCCATAGAAGCATTGCTTGTTTGGAGTTGGAGGATTTTATTGAAGGAGGAATTCGGTTCAACCACCATGAATGCATGAACCTCTGGAAAGATATAAAACAGAGATCAACTATTATAGAGTACATGGATTGTTCTGCTGACATAATGCAACAATTGACCCCAAAACACTTAAAAGATTAATTGATTTTACTTCAGAATAAAACAATAAAGTGATAACTTTGATAAGAACATGTATTTACAGTTATTAATTAAATTATATAGTAATGTGAATTTATAATGTTAGAAATCCAGCTGCAGTGTTATATATATAATTTAATTTAAATATAATTTATAATCAGTAGCAGGTTCCATACTTAAATTTCGAAGAGACAAGTTGATGTTGTTGTATTTGTCTCTTTTTGTCACCAGTGTAGACACCAGTTTCTCGTTTAGATCCAATATAGCTTTTCCATAGTACATCAGATTATTTTGGTCAGTAGCATTGTTTTTCACACGAGTCATAAGTTTCATTATAATATTCAAATAACGTTCCACAACCTAAAGGACAGCCAGAAAGAAATGCAATGATTGCATATTCAAACAATATAACCATCTTGTTCAAAAAAGCACTTATCTTCACAATGTGGAAATAACAGCACCAAGTATGTCTTACCTCCAGTGGTAATTCTTGAGTCGTTTTGTACTGAATTTGATTCAGAAAATTCCTTGTGCATGGTTCTGTCAAATTAACCTGGGCAATAATTAATTAATTACAATAATTTCAGAAACAATAAAACAATAATTATTAACATTGTGAAAAATTGATGTGCATTTTTGGGGAGTCTAAAATGTGTGACGACAAAAGGCACAAAGCGCTCCTCACATGACTGCAGCCGTGGTACTGAACGGACAGCACCGGTTCAGTCCCACCATTTTGGATAGCATTAGAGCGCATGGCTGCAAGGGGGCAAAGAAACTCAACTCGGCTGGCGGCCAATGTGTGCAGGGGCGGTTCCTTACCCTCTCCCTAAACCAGGAGAGTCTAAAAGGGGCCAGTGGCCACTCTCAAGAGGAGAAAGGTATGGTAAAGCAATGCTCTAACGGTTCTCTCCCTCTCTTTGCTAGAAGCAGACATCAGCGAGGATGAAGAGCCTGGACCCCTGCACGCTGACCCTCGCCTACCCTGAGAGTGACCGCCATGCCTCCTGGGTCCAGCCGCTACACTGCTGCCCTGTGTCCGCCGCTCCCAGCTCCAGGAGCACTTTTCCCCCACTACCGCCTCCTGTTGCCTGTGTTCTGGCAGTGCTACAGTGGTTGAGGATGTGGTCGTGAATACAGACACAGGCCACGACCCCTTGATGGACACCATGTTTCAACACCTTCTTCAAACCAGCCTCCAGCAGAAGGCGGTGACCCAGGAGCTGGCCCAAAGCCTTCGGATCGCAACCCAGGAGCTCCTAGAGCTGAAGAAAGGCCCAGCCGCCACTGCCGTCCCTCTCCCTGACCCCTGCCGAGAGGCCCGGCACCCCTCACCAAACTTTCCAGAAACAACAACATCAAAGCCTTCCTCCTCACCTTCGAGATCGCCCAGTGTGAAGGTTGGCCCGAGGAAGATTGGTCCAGTGATCTCACTCCCGTTCTCTCGAGGGAGGCCCAGTTGGCCTATCATGCGCTCCCTCCTGATGAAGCCGCCCAAAATGAACTCCTGAAAAGCGAGATTCTCCTACACTGCAGCCTTTCCCCAACCAGAGCAGCAACAGAGTTCCACCACTGGTGCTACAACCCTAAAGCTACCCCTCGTGGCCAAATGGATTCCCTGCTGTGCATCTCCAAGAGGTGGCTGCAGCCTGAGACTCACACTGCCTCAGAGGTCATCGAGAGGGTGGCCATGGCCGGCTTCCTGAGAGCTCTGCCACCTGAAGAATGGTGCGTAGCCACAGACCGGTCAGAGTGCCCATGCTGAACCCTGTCCACTGCCAAAAGCACCTACAATGGGCACGGGAGCGTCAGAACTGGACCATGGAGCAATGGAAGAAGGTGGCCTGGTCTGATGAATCACATTTTCTTTTAAATCAAAAGGATGGCCGGGTGCATGTACGTTTCTTACCTGGGGATGAGACAGCACCAGGATGCAGACATACACACCAGATGTGCAGCCCCAGATTTCCTTCTCTACTCTGACTGGACTTTGGCTGTACCAGATCCTCTTTCTTTGGCTTCCAAATCTTCCAGCATCTCATGCACCCCTGTCACAGATATGCTGCAGCCTATCTACAGTATGTAAGCTACTGGATTAGTTATGGTCTTCTGTGCTCCCAGGAGTGGCTGCATAAATAAAACGTTTATGCAAGCCCAGGACCATGACCCAGATACTGTATGCGCCCTTTTTTTAGGTTGGTGGGATAGCACTAGTGACTCATACCTAAAACCCCTCTCTCACGCTATCACTCAGACTGTAGATCAGCAAAACACTTAATGTTCCAGGGCTCCCTCATGCCTGTGTTAGCCTCGGGCTTAAGCCTCCCTGGCTGCAGCTTGTCAAGCAGAAGCGTAAATGACTGTCTCACCAGGAAATGTTGGATGTATATTTTGTGATGCTTACTGTGCATACTATGTTCAATAAACTGGTGTCTTACCCTGCATGGGTCAGTCTCCATAATAAGCGTAAGCGTACCCAGGTGGTTACATGAGCACACTGTGTGACTGCTGTTAGTCTGTATGACATCACAGCCATCTTCAATCCATTCTGTTTTCTTCCAGTACACACACGAGAGACTGAATTCAGGTTCTAACTCCTAGCCAAGAGACAAAGGAGATACATCTTAAAAGTGATTATGAAAAGTTCATTTAAAAATATTCTTGACCAAAAAACCAATTATATATTATATATAATATTATATATTACACTGATGTGTTTGAAGGTGACATTGATTGGTCTCGTGAGTTGTTTCTTGGTGGTTTGGGGTAGTAAAACTGAAACCACAGCAGACATCATGGTTTTCTTTGTTTGGATAATTGTGTTGAAGAAGATAGGTTTGAAAATATCTGACATGTTGATATAACTTATGAAAGCCACAGCAGCTGATCCTGAAAGCCAAAATTAAATCTTCATCATTATGATATCATTAAATAAAAATTGTAGTTTATGCATAAACAGCAATTTTGCTTAATTTTACAGGGTGATAGGTCGTTCAGAGAAGTGGAATGTACATTTTTCCAATCTTACCATCTCTTCAATTAATGCCTTCTTTTTCTACATATTGTTTTCAGACTTAATATTGAACCCCATCTTAATTTTTTTATGCTTTTTGACTAACTCTCAAATGCTGGTTCTGAAAGTGAACCTTGCATATATTTTATTAAAGATGCTAAAGTATTATAGAAAGTGCTTTGATTTGAAATTGACATGCCCCAAGTGTTAAAGGGGTAACGTTTAACCAGACACAATATACAACGTGAAACAGTTACTACTGCACCTTTGTTATTCTTTGAAATCCCAATGAGATCAATATCCAGAGAGGCAGGGCTTGTGATGATTGTGGGGATTTTGTTCAAGGAGACATTAGGTCCAACCATGAATACTTCAACCTCTGAAAAGATAAATTTAGATTAAAGGTTAAAAAGATATGTTTTAACCTTTAGGGTATACAGTCTGTCATTTATTTCAAATTATATTTGCAAAATGTTCAATAATAAAAACAAAGAATTAAGAACTAGACAAGGAAGGAATATTTAATGTAAAAGAAGCAGACTTGAAGAAGTAACTTTTATCTACAGTTTTAGTTGTAGAAATGTATATGTAGTGTTACATAATTTATAAGCAGGTTCTGTACCTAAAGTTTGGATAGAGATGTTGTTGAACATGTAGTTATCTTTTTTCTCCACCAGGGTAAACACCAGTTTCTCAGTGACTTCCAATACACCATTTCCAAAGGATATTAGATCATTTTGTTCAAAAACATCTTTTGCACGAATCATAAGATTTCCTATTATGTTTAAATAACGTTCCACAAGCTGTGCAACAACCAGAAAGACTCACATGAGTACATACAAAAAACAGGAAAGTATTTATATTAACAATTAGGATTAACAAAACAATTTATTAACAATCAATCCCAGCACCATAGATGTCTCACCTCCTGTGCTAAGCTTTGAGCTATATTATACTGAATTTGGTTCAGGAAGTTCTTTGCACACTGTGTTGTCAAATTACCCTAGATCAAAAACAACAGTTAATTTCCTGAACATGAATATTTCATTGCCATCCATTAATGTATCCTAAATTTTTACATTGAGATGCATAGATGCAAAACCATGTTCAATCAATGTGAAATCTTTACTTTGACATTTTATGGATTTTATAATTATCTAGACAGCTACCAAAGTAAGGACTAACCCAGCTGTGCATTTAATGTATTAGTTATATTGAAAAATAAAATAAAAAAATAAAAAATAAATAAACAAAAAAGGTACACTAACACATCTGTACAAAAAGGTAGATTCCCTGAATTCTCTGGATGCCTGAAACATACAAGCATGATCTGGCACCAGAAGCCAAGAAGGACAAGACCGACCACCACATTATCTTCCTAGACCTTGCAAATATGTTCAGCTTAGATTGCATCTATGTGAAGCATTCCACATCTTCCAAGTTCCAGGGACCATCACAATGCAGGCAAAGTTAAACTGTCAGGACCTTCAACTGTGCTTTACAACAGCAGGATTTACAACAGCATGGAAGAGCATACTCAATGTGTGCTTTAAGTTTTTCTATCTTGAATTTGTTTCTCTACTGGTAAGGTAGGATTCTGACTTTGTGTACTATCAGTCTGTGTAACAGTGTGATGTGTAACAGTCTGTTAGCCTGTGCTAATTAGTTCTCTCAGGTGGCTAGTCAAGAGTAGTTTCAGTCTCCCTTAAGGAGTGAATTGTGGTCAGGGCTTACTAAGATATATTGAAGGTTATCCAATACAGTCAGAAGCATATTTCACAATGGTTAGACACATAAATTTAGATAGAGTGCCAAGTTTAGTAGTGTTTATTTCTTCTTGTTCAGTTAAGTGTCACCAGTTCCCTCTCAGCCCTATTTTCACTAACCCCACTCCTGGCTAGGCTGCAGACATTTGACTCAAACCCATCTCTTTTGTCGCCTCTCACAGACCCAGAAGCTCTCATCCACAATCCAGAGGCCAAACTACCAGAAATCTCATCTACCCTCCTATGTTGTCTCAGTCTCAAACAGTGGTGGTAGTTAGGCTCTGGAACTGCCAGTCTGCTGTAAAGAAAGCTGATTTCATCTCAGCTTTAGCTTCCCATTTTTTTCTTGACTTTCTGGCACTAATCTGAGACCTGGATCTCTCCACAGAAGTCAGCTACACTGGCTGCCTTATCCTCTGCTAATGCTTTCTCTCACACTCCACAAGAAGTTGGCAGGGGTGATGGTACAGGTCTGCTGTTGTCTTGGAGATGGTGATTCACAATTCTCTCCCTGTCTCATCTCAACATCTCATCCTTTGTTTTCCATGTACGTAGTTACAGTTACCTCCCCGGTAACCTTCTCATCATTGTCATCTACCACCTTCCTGGTCACCCCCCCTTTCTTCCTTGAAGAAATGGACATGCTCCTCAGTCTTTTCCCTACTGACAGCAGCCCTCTTACTGTCCTTGGAGACTTCAACCTCCCCTCTGACAAGCTCCAGTCCTCTTGCCTTCTCCCTCTTCTGTGCTCCTTCTCCTTAACATTCAACAGTTGCCCTCCCACACACAAGGAAGGAAATGCCCTGGATCTTGTCTTCAGCCCTGGATCTTGCCCCTCCAGCTACAGACATCAGTGCTACCCCACTCCACATCTCCGATCATCACTTGGTATCCTTCACCATCACTCTCCATACCCTGTCTAAAATAAGCTATAAATACTTCTCTCCCACTCATAAAAACGTCCACTCTATCTCCTCTTCCTCCATAGCTTCCTGCACCCTATTGTCCCTTCCTGACCCTGACTCCTTTTCCTCCCAATCATTGGAGTTAGCCACAGACACTTTCCTCTCCTCACTTTCCTCATCCATGGACCTCCTCTGCCCTCTATCTTCTAAACCCAGGAAGATTTCCTGCCCTGTTCCTTGGCTATCAGATGTGATATGCAGCAATCAGAGAGAATTAAGAACAGCAGAGAGAAAGTGGAAGAAATCACAACTTGACACAGATCTTGCCTCTTATCATGATCTCCTGTCCAAATTCTCATCTCAAGTGATTCTGCTAAGACTACCTTCTACAAGGAAAAGCTGGAAACCTCTGCACAAGATCGTCGCAAGCTCCACAACATCTTTTCTTCACTAATTTACCCACTGGCTCCTCCTGCTCCAACCTCCCTGACTGCTGAAAACTTTGCCACCTTTTAAGATGAGAAGATTGAAAAAATTTGCCAGACCTTCACTTCTATCCAACTCCTACACTACACACTGAGGATTCTCCTTCTCGTTTGTTGGCACATTTTCCTAAACTAGCAACAGAAGAGATCCTGCAAGTCATCTTGTCCTGCAATCCTACCACCTGCCCATTGGCTCCAATCTGATGCTCCAGACCATCTCTCAAGACCTCCTCCCCTTCATCAGCACTATCATCAATGGCTCCATAACATGTTGTCATGTACAACCTCATTCAAGATAGCAAGGGTTATTCCTGAAGAAACCCACTCTGGATCTCACTGATATCAGCAAAACTATCTACAATCAACTGTCACTCTATCTCTCACAGAACAACCTCCAAGATCTTAACCAGTCTGGCTTCAGACCGGAACACTTCACAGAGACTCCCCTTTTGGCTGTCACTGAGAAGCTACATGCTGCTAGATCAGCCAAGCTGTCTTCTGTCCTCGTCCTCCTTGACCTTTCAGAAGAGTTTGACACAGTAAACCACAAGACTTTCTTGTCCACCCTCATGAGAATTTGTTGTGCAGCATGGCAATGGTTTGCTTTCTACCTGGAAGGTCTGTCATATCAGGTGACATGGAGGGGATTCACATCTGCACCCCACAGACTCTCCACTGGTGCCCCACAAGGCTCAGTACTTGGTCCTCATCTGTTATCCCTCTATACGCTTTCACTCAGTGCGGTCATATCCTCACATGGGTTTTCATACCACTGCTATGCGAATGACATTTGACTCATCCTCTCCTTCCCTCCCTCAGACACTTATGTTTCTGCTTGGATATCAGCATGTCTGGCAGGCATCTTATCATGGATGGTAGCTCATCAGCTGAAACGTAATCCCAGCAAAAATGAAATGCTGTTCATCCCAGATGATTCATCCTAATGTCAAGATCTTGCAGTCTCCCTGGAGAACTCTCTGATCTTTCCTTTGGTTACTGTACTCATCCTTGGGGTAACTTTGGACAATCAAATGTCCTTTTCCTCTCACATTGCTAATCTGACACACTCATGCAGAGTTCTCCTTTGCAACTGTTCCAGAATGCAGCTGCACAACTGGTTTTCAACCTTTCTAAGTTCTCTGACACCTCCCCATTGCTACACTCCTTCCACTGGCTTCCTGTAGCTGCCCGCATCAGATTTAAAACACTGATGCTCGCCTACAAAGCCAAAAATGGACCAGCACCCACTTATCTCAAAGCTCTTATCATATCCCGCACTGCACCACGCTCCCTCCGATCCTCTAGCACTGCTCGACTGGTCCCACCTTCTCTCAGGGAACAAGGAAGGCATGCATCAAGATTCTTCTCTGTTCTGGCACCTAGGTGGTAGAATGAATTTCCCTTAGATATCTGAACAGCTTCTAAAGACTTAACTCTTCGTAAAGTACTTAAATTAACACTTTAAAAAAAAGAACTTTGAGCACTTGTTACTATATCACCTCCCCAACAGAGTTTTTAGACTGATAATATTCTTAGTTTGTGGCCTAGCGAACCAGTATCAGAATGTATTTATTGATAGAGACTTCAAAGCACTTTTGTAAGTCGCTCTGGATAAGGTCGTCTGCCAGATGCCATAAATGTAAATGTAATGCAGGGGTTGGAAATAGGCATTATGGCAGAATGTACTATCTCACCATTGGCCTTCACAATGGCCATGGAGATCAACATAAGGCCCTCAAGATGGGTATTTGGTGGAGAGAGAACAAGGGCTGGAATTCATCTGCCACCAATATAGATGGGCGATATGACAACACTGACTACTACTACAGCATGCACCAGGTGACTAATTGGAGAAAACATCAAGTGGGCCCTAATGGAAATCAAACCCAGCAAGTAACAAAGCAAGGGTGTGCGAAGTGACACAAAGATCTTCATTGGCGATGACCCAATTCGAACAGTTTCAGGCTGTGTAGCGGCTATGTCACATCACCAGTCATTGATGCAGTGGGTTTCCCTGAGTTTAATCAGGTGCTGTCGGTTCAGGGAAGAATCGTGGAAGATCAACAACAGTTGACCCCAATTCATACTACACTAAACCAGCTGTACTACACTAAACCAGTATTCAACAGCTGACCACCTCTCATTTTCTTCTAGGTCACAACAGCAACTCATTATTTTAGAACACGAAAAATACAGAGGCAATTGAGTTAAGTGCCAAGGTTGCCTTCTACAGTGTTCTTTTTACTTCTTGATTCAAGAAGCATCACCAATCACAACAACAACTTATCTAATTGCTTACCAACCTTCTCTCACATGGGTTACAGCTGTCTGGACTCGTATTTCATGAGCAACATTTTTGATCATCCATCCAAGGATAAGAAGGTGGGGGAATGCCTTCTCACTCTCAACCAAGCAGCACAAAGTGCAGTACAGTTGTACAATGCAGCATAATATAGTATGTACTTGAATTTCAAATGCTGGCAGCTGGAAGTAGGTGGAAGAATGTGTGCTCAAAGCAGAGCCTTGGAAAAAAAATACAATGTCTGGAGAAGGAACTAGAACCCATGCACAGGGCTTGTGCTTCTACTGTGGTGCTTTAACATATCTCATTGTTCAGGGTCCAACTTGCCCACCAGAGACACATCCACCTGAGAGGCATGAGGAAACTTAACCATGTGCTGAGTGAGTCCATTTTTTTAATAAAAGTTGTTCTACACCATTCCAACACAATCTATTGTTTCAGCATTTCTCGACATGGGTGTTGTGGGACCAGAGTCTGGCCATGGAGCTCCAAATGAAGATCCACCACTTTAGACCCTCATTTATAACAAGATTCTGAGCTGGTCAACTTGCTGTCACTCCTCCTGCCTCAAACTTCCAGTGATCACAGCGGCACCCACAACCATAGAGAGCCTGGAAACTGAATCTCAAAACAGAATTCTCTCCACGTTATGTAGAATTTAAGGAAGTTTTTTGGCAAAACCAATAGACTATATGACTGCACCATTAATCTTATACCCAGATCCCATTCCACCACAATCACAGGTGTACCCCTTTAGGTGCAGAAAGTGCCATGGCGGATTATAATCACTGAAGTTCTCAAAATAACCCTAACCTTTTTTGGCAAAAAAAATTAGGCCTCTACCCTTGTATTAATTATTGAGTTTTGAAACCAGTGATACATATAGTTATCCCTTGCCACTGGTCTCTGCAGCTGTAGAACAACTCAGAGATGCCTGTATTTCAGTGGCGGACGGTGATTTTTAAAATAGGGGAAGCAGCAGTGTCTGTTACTGAGGTATATATCAATGTAAGTTCTGTTTCAGTTGATGGTCTGGCCTTCTGTTTAATTCTCAGGCTCTCCACATAAGTAAGAGCACCAAAGTGACAGCTAAATGTTGATTTATTTAGATATATAAATAAACAAAAATTCCAAACAAAAACTCTAAAACAAACACAAATAATTAAACATAAATTTATACTCACAATTTATTTACAATATTTACCAATTACAAAAATTATAATAACAAGCTGTACTAGTTGTGTAAATCTGTTAGATTACGCTAATGATCACTACTGCAGTCCCAAGCACTCTGAGTCTGGCACTGATATGTTTTAGATGTCAGTCATGTTCATCAATGTTCATTACTTCCAGACACCTTTCCCCAACAGAATGTAACTATGGTATTGGAAACAGGGAGTTATTGGCAGTGAGGTTTGAGCTGTTGCATAATTCGCTGAAGGGAGCACAACATCCTTACATCATCAAGACTGATCATAAGAACCTAGATTGTCATAAAATTGCCAAATTATTAACCGCCCCAACAAACTAGTTTTCTAGATAAGTAGCGTCATTGGCTGGAGGGAATCTACATGGATCACAAGAACTTAGAGTATACTTCTTCTCAAGGTTTCAATTCACCATCTTTCATTGCCTTGGTTCCAAAATCACGAAGGCAAATCCCCTTTGTTGTATCCACCCAGTACCTCCCAGAAAGGGGACTATAGAGCCTATTCTCCCTGAATATTTTTTGGTTGGTGGCATCACATGGGACACAGAAAGATAGCACAAACACAGGAAAACCAACCCCCACCACAATGTCCTGCTGATAAACATATGTGCCTTCTTTGTTCCAGGAGAAATTAATCACCTGGTGTGATGGACAACCTCACCACTCCATCACTCAAACACATTAATTGAGTTTGTGGGGTAGCATTAGATGTCTAAGTGGATGCACACGCTAGTTAACTATCAATAACCATATTCCCGCTAATACCTTGAACAATACATCATTACAGTGATACTATTAGATTTAAAAAAGGAAACCTACAACTACATTTTCAATGAAAACAGTAAAGTTTATTTATAATCTCCCCTGCTGGTGGGGAAAGCATGCCAGCAGGGGAGATTCATTCCAAATGTTAAAAAATATTGTTTTCTGTGTTTAATATTTTGTGGCTGTATTTTTCAGTATTGAATGCATTCATAATGAGTGTATACATGTTATGGGATTTAATTTATTATTTTTCTCTTATAGTTAAAATGCACACTTCCAGGGGAGGAGGGGAACTATATTGCTTTGACTGATTACTGAAGGAAGGCAGCTGAGGGTTGGTTGTGACCTCTTGTAAATATTTATCTTTATTTTTACAAAGTAATTTTTTGTTATTATTCTCACAGTCTTTTGCATTTTGGACACTGTACAATAAATTCACCTCTGGGAGGCGTCTGAAGGACTCTTTGCATCTGTGCCATTTTTTAAAAAAAATTTGGAAGAGTGATCCATATGAAACCTTGACTCAGTTTTCACTAGCTGCTATTCATCCTGGTATGTATAAAACATTCCAATCCCCAAGCCATCAGAACCCTGAACTCATAACCATCAACTCCCTTCAGCTCCTCTGCATGTGACATTATGCACACACACACAAATACACACACACACATACTGTATATATAGAGGACAGTGTATCAGGCCAGGAACCCCAGGTCATATCTCAAGTATGGAAATCATTTATAAAAATGTTGGGAGTTTTGGTAAGTTTTATCCTCTGGGTACCACCCTCAAGCCAATGGCCAAGTAAAGAGTGCCTAGCAAGAAACAGGGCAAATCCTCAGAACTTTCTCTGCAGACAAAAAAGGCTTAATATATTCCTTGGGCAGACTATGCCCAAAACTCCCTACAACATTCTGACACACAACTGACTCCCTTCCAGTGTGTGCTCAGTTATAAGACATCTTTATTGCTATGGAATGCTACTCCTACTGACATTGATTCCCTCCTACTATAGACAACTGGTTTTGCCAAAGTGAACAAGTATTGAACACGTTGCACAACAAACTAAGACTTTTCCCTGATTGATGCAAAGGGAAGACCACTAGATATGAATCTGAGGACAGAGCTGGGATTTCAACTAAGGACCTCAGTGTAAGGCATGTTTGCAGAAAGAATACCCTTAAATACATAGATCTTTTTAAAAAAAACATTTCAACAAACCAATGATGTCACCTACAAACCTGACCTGCAGCAAGCCCCCTCATTTCACATCTCTACACTAAAACCCCTAATACCATGTCCCTTAGTGGAGAAAACCCCAACCACAACCCTAAGCTCCTCGTGATATTGACCTCCTATATCAGGCTGCAATATCTCATAGACTGGAGGTACTGTATATGAGGCAGAGGACAGAATCTGGATTCATGCAATAACATTCTTGTCCCCATGTTATGCCAAGAATTCCATGGCGACACCCCATTTATCCACATCCAATGTATAGACCTCGAAAAGTACAGCTCCTAGAGTTTATTCTTTGGAGGTACTGTCATCTTTCCACCCACTGCTGTTGCTTTTGCTGTTGTGGTACTATGTGTTTAATTTTAGGCACTTTGATTCTCATTTTTGGCCTGATTCATACTGTTTGCTGATCGCCTGACTTTTACACATTTTTGACTATGTTTTTGGACTATTTGCTGATTGTGGATTTTTTTTTAAGAAACCTCCATTTACATCCAACATGTGCCACATTCCTGACAGCCTGAAATATTTTATGACACTTCCACATGTGTACTCATGGATAATGTTGTTCATAAAAGGTCAATGAGGTCATGATTATGATTCTACCATTTTGCCCCAGACAATTTAAGAATGCATCCTTTAGTGTGAACAATCAAACTACCAGCTACCAGCTGTTATAAATAGGATTCACCACTCAGGAAAATGGTTCAAAGCTGCTACACATTTAGCTACACTCTGAGACATTGAAATGATAGCCAAGGAAGTGCAGGATGAAATAAAGAAGAGAACATAGTACAGAGTACAATATGCCATTTTTCCCCTGATGATCTCTTACCCTGCATGGGATAGTCAGCATGAAAAGAGCAAGCATTTGCATCTGTTGACAAGAACACACAGTGTGAGTGCTGTTGGTGTGTGTGACTGTACAGAGACCTATGTCCCATTTGTTCCAAATCCAGTCCCAGTGTGCACAGGAAAGAATGCCCTCAGGGTCTAACTCCTAAGAGAGAGAGAGAGAGAGAGAGAGAGAGAGAGAGACAGAGAGAGAGAGAGAGCATGATTATTAAAAATTCTGAAGCCATAAAAAAATCCAAAAGATAATTAACTTACGTTGATGTGTCTGAGGTTGAAGTTGACTGGTTTGGTGATATATATTTCAGGGATAATGAGAAGTGCTGCTATCACCACAGTGGACATGATGGTTTGATTTGAGTCAGTAAGTTTGTAAGAGAAGCTAGGAACCAGAATGTCTGTGAAGGTGGCAAAGCTCATGAAGGCTACAGCAGCTGATCCTGAAGTTACAATGAAATAGAAGTTGAAATTATACTTTTGGGTTAATGCTTTTAATACTTGGTTGGATGTGTAAAGTTCAGTAAAATAAATATGTAGACTTACTGACTTTTTTGCATGCATAATTTATGTGATGCAATTTACAAAAGATAGGATAACTTGAGGCTGCTTCATGTTTCTAGATCAATTTTTGGTAAAGTTTAATCATGTAAATTTAAATATAAATGTATTTGTATATCTATTATTATTATTATTAGTAGTAGTAGTAGTAGTAGTAGTAGTATTGTTGTTGTGCTGTTGTTGTATTTATGTATAGTAAAGTTGCAGCAAACCTAAATGTGTCAAAATTAGTAAACTTTTAGTGAATGTTGACAAGTCTAATCTTGATTAATGAGCACTTCAAATGTACATTCAGTCACATCCAATTACTTTGTTTCCTGCACGGAAACTCAAATTATCAAAAATGTACAGTTATTAGAAAACGAGATTACATCATCATAAAGTACTGTCACACAACATCATCTGATCTTCAATAGGTTCTAAAATTAAATGGAAATCTAACACGAGGTAACAAACAGATCCCATCATGTTATTATTATTTATTTATCAGATGTACATTGAGGCTGGTACATTTGTGCTCTATACCATTTAAACATGGATTCTGAGCTGTTCTTTTTGTCCGTTAGTGGTATTCCAGTTAAAAGAGTAAATATTCATCTGTTTTCACTACATTTTAAAATAAATAAGGAGTTATTAACTTCACAGCACTGTTGAATTCTGGATTCTGATTGGTCAGGAGGTGTTGATTAAATTTCTGTAATAGCAGCAACCTGAAAATTACAGGTTTATACTGTATATGCTATAATAATAAGTTATTTGTAGGACATATATGGTGCACATTATTATGCTCCACATAATAAATAATAAACTGATTATTTATCAAAAATCCTTTTCTTTAAGGAGATATTTATTTAAGATTTATGGAAGGAGTCTCCAGTGTAAGCATGTTGTCAGTGGTCAGTAGTCAGGGGTAAAACTGTAACTACATTTTCCTACGTATTCAGGACAGAGGAGTTTAGGCTTTGCAGTTTCTCTGTAACTTGACAAGCTACATTTTTTGTCTTCACTAATGAAAAACAGGAAACAGGAGCTGACTTGTTTTATTAACATTTGACAATAAATGTAACTAGAAACATTATGTTGTTCATTAATAAATGAAATCTGTGATTGTTGGAAAATTACTGTGGTATAAGAGGATGAAAAGTGAATAACATTGATTATCTTGTTACAATGGCACCTCTCAAGGGGTGGGATATATTAGGCAGCAAGTGAACAGTCAGGACCTGAAGTTGATGTGATGGAAGTGGGCAAGTGTAAGGATCTGAGTGACTTTGACAAGAGCCAAATTGAGATGACTAGAAGAATGGGTCAGAGCATCTCCAAAATGGCAGGTCTTGTGGGATGTTCCTGGTATGCAGTAGTTAGTACCTACCAAAAGTGGTCCAAAGAATCGCAACTGAGTGCCCATGCTGACCCCTGTCCTCCACCGAAAAGCATCAGCAATGGGTATGCAAGCATCAGAAATGGACCATGGAGCAATGGAAGCAGGTGGCCTGGTCTGATAAATCACATTTTCTTTTAAATCAGTTGGAAGGCTGGGTGCGTGTGCGTCGCTTTCCTGAGGAAGAGATGGCACCAGGATGCACTATGGGAAGAAAGCAAGCCAGCGGAGGCAGTGTGATGCTCTGGGCAATGTTCTGCTGGGAAACCTTGGGTCCTGGCATTCATGTGGATGTTACTTTGACACGTACCACCTACCTAAACAGTGTTGCTGACCAAGTACACTCGTTCATGGCAACTGTATTCCCTAATGGTAGTGGCCTCTTTCAGCAGAATAATGCGCCCTGCCACACTGCAAAAATTGTTCAGGAATGGTTCGAGGAACATGACAAAGAGTTCAAGGTGTTGACTTGGCCTCCAAATTCCCCAGATCTTAATCCAGTCGAGCATCTGTGGGATGTGCTGGACAAACAAGTCTGATCCATGGAGGCTCCTCCTCACAACTTACAGGACTTAAAGGATCTGCTGCTAATGTCTTGGTGCCAGATACCACAGCATTTACATTACATTTATGGCATTTGGCAGATGCCCTTATCCAGAGTGACTTACAGAAATGCATTGAAGTGTCTATCAGTAAATACATTCTGATATTGGTTTGCTAGACTAAGAATACCATCAGTCCAAAAACTCTGTTGGGGAGGTAATATAGTAACAAGCACTCAGACAATAAATTTTTTTTAAGTGCTAATTTAAGTACTTTAGGAAGAGGTACGTAAGTAAAAAATGACAGTGGTTAACAGATTTCTTCTAGATCGTGTGGCCCTATAGTGGTTTGTTGTATCACAGCACACCTTCAGAGCTCTTGTGGAATTCATGCCTTGATGGGGGAGAGCTGTTTTGGTGGCACAAGGGGGAACTACATAATATTAGGCAGGTGATTTTAATGTTATGGCTGATCGGTGTAGATATATAAATGATCAACCTTGGGTAGTAACAGTAACTCAGCTTCATTATTTTCATATAAGCACCACAAAGTACTGTATTTCTTATTTGGATTGTAGAAATACAGTAATAATATTTGCTACTCAAGGCAGATTCAAAGCCTGCCTGATGTTGTGCATTATATTACATTACTTTGTCTTTGTGTCTGTTGTCTTCTATTCGCTCTAAGACAAAAGCTATATCGTGAGACACTATTTAATTAATACTGATTAATACTGCTTGTAAACATGACCCCAAGATTGCGGTGCGCAGTTAAATTGCCCTTTGGAAAAAAATGACAGTGGTTAACAGATTTCTTTTAGGTCATGTGGCCCTAAAGTGCTTTGTTGTATCATAGATGACTTACATGTAAGCTTTAATTTAAAACAAAAAAATATCAGGGATGTAATTTAGAGTTACTTCTTTTTCTTCATTAGGAACTTTTGAATGTGATTTTTAAAAAAAAAGAAATGTAGTAGCTATAATATCTACCTGCATAAAAGTCAGCAACTTTGGTAAAAGTTTGGTCCACAATTTTGGTATAGCTATCTAGTATAACCAGCTGTTTTGAAACTCATGATCCAAACATTATAAATTCATTCCAACACCATGGCACTAAAACACATTTATATGTGCCTCCACAGTTAACCAGGAACAAATGTAAAGGCTACTATACCATATTTCTGCTGTAAATACCAACTGAGTTGGGCTTCCTGAGGTCCGGTGATTATGACGATTTGAGGCACTGCTTTTAGGCTGATATTAGATCCACCCACAAAATTTTGAACCTCTGGAAAGATATTAATAAAGAGTCAGTGGCATAAAAGTACATTTAAAGTATTCAAGGGAAAATAAGTATTCAGACACTTTTGTTTTTGTTATTTAATACATGCACCATGGCCAAAAGTATGTGGACATCTGACTATCACACCTATATGAGCTTGCTGGAGCCATCACATCACTCCGCATTCCATAGGTAGCGCTCTCCTGGCATCCACCAACCCCAGATTCATCCATCAGACTGCCAGAGAGTGAAACATGAGAGTGAGCATTTCTACTGCTCTGGAGTCCAGTGGTGGTACTTTACACCACTCCAGCCCATGCATGGCATTTCGCATAGTGATGCAAGGGCTGGGTGCAACTGCTCAGCCATGGAAACCCATTTCATGAAACTCCCCACATACAGTTCTTGTGCCAGTGTTGTTCCCAGAGGCAGTTTGGGACTCTGTAGTGAGTGATGCAACAGAGGATAGGCGATTTTTTGTGCTACGTGCCTCAGCACCTGATGGCCCTTTCTGCGAGTTTTCATGGCCTACCGCTTAATGGCTGAGATGTTGTTACTCCTAGATGCTCTATTTCACAATAATAGCACTTACAGTTGGTTACAGTTGACTTGTGGTAAAGGTGGCATCCTATGATAGTGCCATGTTTGAAGTCATTGAGCTCTTCAGAATGACTCATTCTACTGGCATTGTTTGACTTCATGGCTATGTTCTTGGTTTCATGCACCTGTTCGGAATGGGTGTGGCTGAAACACATGTACTCAGTAATTAGAATGGCTGTCCACATACTTTTGGCCACATAGTGTACTTATAGTGCCTATATCCACTTCAAATTAACACATATTTTCTTTGATGTTGTATTTATAGTTTTAATTTAATTAAAACAATTAAACAATTAAGAACTTTGAATTAGATTTACAGATTTTCTTCCTTTGGAATATTTGAAGGTGATTCTAAAAGAGATATTGTGGTAGCTATAATATCCATCTGCATAAAGGTCAGTAATTTTGGTAAAATTTTGGTAAAACTAGCTGTTTAGAACCCCTTATTACAAAATCATGCCCCTAAAACACATGATGTCCAGGCTAGTGCCTCCCCACAGTTAACTAGAAACAAGTTACTACTATACCATGGTTGTGCTCCAAAATCTCAATGAGATTGATATCCAGAGAAGCATAGCTTGTAATGAGTGTGGGGGTTTCATTTAGGTTGGCATTAGATCCAACCACAAAAACGTAAGCCTCTGGAAAAATATGAATTAAAAGTCAGGGTTGTACCAAAACCTCTTTTAAAACATACAGTATATTATCTTATTGGCATCTCAAATCAATCCCATGTAGAAAATGCTGAAAGAAAAATTTGGGCCAAGAAACTGATATAAGAAGAAATGGTGTAAAGAAAATTAGAGTGTATGAAGAAAAATTAATGTGAATATATAGTACTATGCATGAAGGGGTTGTGTGTGTATAACCGAATATGAATCCTTTTTTTCTCCTGATCTAAACACTGCATTACTTAAAAAAATATTTCTACATAAACTAAACCAAAATTCACAAAAGAAATAGGCTTTTATTTATTTGACTCAAATATGATTCCCCTCATCACTTCCCAGCAGAGCCGTCACTCCATAAGGCCCACACAGACCACACATGTGCACATGGCTGCATATCCCTTCTGAGTTCTCCAACAAAGATTTATTTAATTTTTTTTTTTTAAATATTACTTTGTATGTTCATTGCATGTTTTTGGCATTCTTCATCATTAAATTAACATCTTACCAAAAAAATCATATGGGCACCATAATGAAATGGCACTTAATTTGTTATATTCTATATATTGTGTTAATGGAATTGACTATTTTTTGTGGTGTTTCAAAAAAAGATTATTTGTATGATATTCAGGTTTAGGCCACACCTGCTCCTTGTTTAAATCTGAATACAGGTGCAGCGTTATGTAGGTTTCATACCTAAAGCTTGGAGAGAGATGTTGATGAAACTGTAAGTATCCGTTTCCTTCGCCAATGAAGACACCAGGGCCATAGTCATTTGTATTTTTAAAAGTTTATAATTTTTAAGAAAGTTGTCTTGCTCTGTCCTCCAAGTTGGAAGATGGATGTTGAATATTATGGTCAAATAATTTCCCACAGCCTACCCAACAACCAGGGAGATTTCCATGAGTACATACAGTATCCAATTCAAATGACCATCCATAAAAGCATGTTTACTCACAATTAGGAAATAACAGAATTAAATATCTCACACCTCTCCTGTGGCAGCTTCTGAATTTATGGCATTATGCATATTCATCATCAACTGGTACAGGCAGTAATCTGTCAAGTCAACCTAGATAAAATAATATAAATTAAAAATTAAAATAGTAAACAATTAATGTTTTGAAATCAATTCTTATATCAAAGATGCACATTAATGCAATGCACTTGGAATTTTACTTTCTGTGAAGGGACCTTATGCCTAGCCATGCATGTTTATCACATGCCAGGAATTTGTATATTAATAAATCATCACAAGGAGAGGATTTTAGATAGAAATAAGTCTTACATCACTGATGGGTTCAAAACACACAATATACAGTACTCAAGGCTGTCTTAAAGAAATATGGATGGTTAAAAAATAACATTAACCCAAAGACTTGCCAATTAACAGACAAGGTCATTATTATCAATTAGACAGCCAGTCTTGCTGAGTATTTGTTTTAGCTAGCTAGAAAATATTAGCTGACTAATTAGCTCTGTGGTTTTTATGTGTTTGTATTTTGCAACTTCAAGATAAAAATCAATTGAAGCATAATTGAAGCATATTTAAGCATATTTTTCCTTCTCTGCTTTGTGTTTTGTTCTCCACTCTAGATGTTGCCTTGCTACCTAGCTATTGTTAGTTATCTAGTTTGCACTCATGAGCTGTTCTTGCATGACCATCCTGGCACCATAATGTAGGTATAATCACTATAATACACAGAGCTGCCAAGAGCACCAGAGCACTGACATTAAAAATTAAAAATCTACAATTCTTTTTTGCTTGTTGTTTCTCACTGTTTTTGCTTGCCAACTATATGGGTGGCTCTCTGCTTTAGAGATTTTAGTGCAAGTGTCCTCAATAGGCCAGAATTATTGTTCCAATAATGCGTTTCCATAAATATTTACTCAGTGATCAATTAAAAATATACAGTATATTCAATGAATTATAGATTTGAATTGGTCAGGTGATGATTAATTTTCTATAACAGCAGCTGACAGCAGTGCAGCTCTGAATCACTGGTTTATAATAATGCGCTTGTTATCTACTGTTTCTATAGTAACAGCTTATTCGCAGGAACTTGTATGGCAATCGATATAGTAAAGTTTGCTTTAAGTGTATTATTATTCTTTTTTTTTTTTACATTTATGGAAGAAGTCTCCAGTGTGAGCTTTTTGTAACAGTCAGAGGAAAAGCTGTAACTTGAGGTTTGTCAACATCTTCAGGACAGAGGAGTTTATACTTTGCAGTTTCTTAGTAACGTGACAATCTGCGTTATTTTAGCCTTATTCACTTCAAGACAGAAACAGAGGCTGGTGAGGGAATGACGGTGTGATGAAGCTATAAATCACACCACCCTGTCACTGATTATTTTCTTAAACCAGCAAAACCCCAACTGTTTTACTCCTTACATAATCTCTTACCATGCATGGGTCAATCGCACTGATGAGAGCAAATGTAGTCAGCTGAAAACAAGTGCAGACAGTGTGAGTTCTGTTCATCTGTGTTTGGAAACAGCTGCCATCCCATTTAGTCTCCCAATCTAAACAGGATAATATCCCAGCACGGTCTCTCTCCTAGCCAAGTAGATAATGAAATATGAAAGGTTTTAAATAATGCTATGTATTAAAAAATGTTTAATAAATAATACATTATCTAAAAATCTATTTGAAATATGAGAAAAACCAAAGAATTTACTTTGCTGTGTTTGAAGGTGATGTCGAATTTTATGGGGGGCAACACATTGGTGGATGTGGAAAGTGAGGCTGAGACCACAGCGGACATCAGGGTTTTCTTTGCGGTAAACGTTGGGTTGAAGAAACTAGCTTTAAAGACGTCTGCCATGTTGGTGTAGCTCAGGAAGACCACAACAGCTGATCCTGAAACGAAAAACAAAAATTAAAGAGCCACTTCTGCCAAAATCTAAAATTTAACCATTGATACACCTGGTGTAAACATGCCTACTTGCATCTTACAGTGATGAGGCAGCGGGCTCTGTAGCAAGATTTCCCTGTTTGAGTACCAGGGAAACCCCCTCCTGATTACATATCTTGGAGGTGGATGTGAAATTTGAAAAACTATAATGGTTACTCTGGATATTTTTTGGAAATGATATTGGGAGAGAAGGGGAAAATGGGGACAGTGCTGACTAAAAAAATAATATGTTCATGGAAGTGAGATAGTTAGTTAGGGAGAGGGAGTGACAGAAATGACTCAACAGATGAAGACTTAGTTACTGTTACATAGTGACATCCTGCAATACATGTTGGAGCCAGAATACACAGAAAAAGAACCGCATCAGTGAGAAAAGCTGAGTGTCAGGAATGGGTGGCAGAGGCGGATGCAAGTACAGAAAAATGTTTATTTACAGTGAAACAGAAGGAAACACACAGACTAGGAAACAAGAATGAGAAATAAAAAGGCTAGACAGCAACATGAACATGATACGAGGAAATGGTGAAGACCGACACAATGTGCTAAACAATACATGATTTAAATAACTGTGAAAATCAAACAACAATGTGATTCAGGTGCTCTGCTCATGTGACATGGTGCGTGCAGTGAACATGTGACATGCAGTGGCTTATGGGTGCTGTAGTCCAGCACCGTATTGGCACTTCCATGGCACAGAAGCAGAGAGCAATTGTAGGTCTTTCAAAATTTCACAGCCAAATAACTGAGGTTAACAGTAATATTAATAGTAATATTACATCATCATTTACCTTTGTGTTAACCTTACTAGCCATATTACTAGTAGTTACATGCATGACGGCAAGCCTTTGCTAGCAGAGATTAGCTAGTTGTCCTTCTTCAATTCGGCTCCTTTTTTCTGGGCATGGAGCTTCTCTGGTCTCTGTTTTGTATTAAATACAGACAGAAACTCTATTTTCTTTAGTATCTTGTTTGATGGAAATCTCAGTAACTCCACTTTCAAATCATGAATTCTGCTAACCCGCAGACAGTAAGCAATACATTCCCATGCAACAGATCACTACATACCATGACAAATATTGTATTAAATTCTAGTTTTATGCTGAAATTTCTCTTTGAGGCTATGTGTGCATTAAAAGCTACCACAAGTATCTGAGCACATCTTTAAAGGAGATACAGTTTAGACAGATATATTTCTGAAAGTTAGTACAGTACCTGTTTTCCTGTCTGAAACTTCTAAGAGATTGACATCCATAGAGACGTCCTTTGTGATGATTCGGGGGGGTTTGCTGAAGGTGGTATTAGGTCCAATTGTAAATATTCGAACCTCTGTAAAGATATAAATCAAGAGCTTTTTTTAATCAAGTCGAAAATTAGACATTGCCAGAAATGTAGCCCTGGATGTTTTACAGTTTACAAGCAGGTTTCTTACCTAAATTTTGAACAGAGAAGCCAATGTTGTTGTAGGTGTCTGTTTCCTTCACCAGTGTAGACACCAGTTTCTTATTTACATTCAATAAATCATTTCCTAAGGATCTTAGATCAGTTTGGTCGGCAGAGTTGTTTATCATACGATTCGTAAGATTCATTATTGTGTTTAAATAACTTTCCACATCCTACAAAACAACGAGAGAGACACCAATGATTATGTATTTAAATGCAGTGACAATCCTGTCAATTAAAGCATCCCAGCACCAAATACCGCTCACCTCCTGAGATAAGTCTCGATCTGTAATGTTCTGGATTTGGCTCAGGAAGTCCCGTACACACTTTACTGTCAAATTAACCTACAGCAAATATGATCAGTATTTAAATAAACACTAAAATTAATTACCTTCGGTTATTAAAAATCAAAAAAATAAAATACTAAGGAGGAAATACATTACAAGAAAAAAAAAAGATAACATCTGTTTAAATATTTTACAATTATTTCTTTACCTGGCATTCGTCAGGCAGAGTCACACTGCCACCTGAAAAACACAGTGCATTACACATCTGCAAAGAGTCCAGCAAACGTTCCCTAAAGTCTGCCTGTACTCATGCCTTTTCTTTCTTTCTTTCTTTCTTTCTTGTAAGCATATTTTACTATGAATTTACTATGAATTTTACCTTTTGTATGTTCAATGCCAAATCTTAAAAAAAAAAAAAAAAATCTGTTTCTTTACAAGAGATACACTCTGAGTGAATCCACAGTTCTTTTATGGTTTACTTACTGTAGAGTGAAGTATCACATGCTGTAAGAGTTGTTAATAACAACACAGTGACTCCTGGAATGAAAGACACATGAATATATGTTGTTTCTGATATCTTTTATAAAGTGTAAAAGTGTAACATCTCCAATTTTAATAAGACAAAATATAAAATTCACAGAATCAATCTAATGGACTAACTTTAACATTACCTTTATACTGAAGAGCCAAACAACAACAACAACAACAATAATAATAATAATAATAATAATAATAATAATAATAATAATAATCCTACAAATATATACAATGTGCAAAATAAAACCTTTTTTTTTTCACAATACTGTATGTTTGCTACAGTTTTTTATGAAAATACAAATAAAATATAGGATTTTTTGTTGCTTTGTTGCTTGTCTTTTTAAATAAAAAAAGAAATGCACCATTTCCATTATTTAGTTTGGCTTTTCTTTCTAACTAGTGACAAAATAAAAAGGGGAGACATTAAACACTCACAAATCACAAGCAAAGTCCCCATTTAACAGCTTTTTCCCCCAAAAAAAGACAATCATGATATTTGGTGTCTAAATCATTCGCTTCCTTTTACTCTGTTATTTTAGGAAATGTATACTTAGTAGAGAAAAACCACTATATATATATATATATATATATATATATAT
>CM075028.1:16229556-16243360 GCA_037576675.1 Pangasius sanitwongsei
TCCATTGTGGTGGTGTATAGAGCCAAAAATGTTAGAATTGTGTCAATGTCCCAATATTTATGGACCTGACTGTAAATATAATGTTAGGTGAATAAGCCGAAGTGTGTGATGTGTGTTACCGGGTGTTTTTTAGGTGGGAGACGGTTTTATCCAGCCTTGACAAAGCCCGTCTGAGATTTATGATGATTACACAAGAAAGGAGCAAGTTGATCTGTAAGAGTGATGAAAATAAATTAATCATTATAGTCACACTATTACGACTAGGCAAGGATGTAAATTTTAATTTCAAATTTGAATATTTGCAACATGATCCACAAATATATAGAATTTGTATATTAATAATGTAAAAACTGTGTAAAAACACAGTGATGTGGTGTGATGGAGCTGAGTTACTCTTACCACCCTGAAGCTGATTATTGCCCTATAACTGTCATGTAATTCCACTTTCAGCGCGCGCTATGGTTTTTGGCGCACGCTGTGTGGTTCCCAGTGTGAATCAGCGCGTCTGTGTTTTTATCACTGTCCTGTCCATGTGCATTTTGTTTTGATCTGAGTCCTGTCTCCGCCCCTACCCTGTCACTGGTTTAGTGTCCTATTGTGTGTTGATTGTTCTCAGCTGTTTTGTATTAATTTCTGATCAGTTTGCCTATTTATATCCTCATGTGTTCCCTCGTGAAGTCTGATTGTGCATTTTCTTGTAGTTATGTCAGAGCCTTATTTTCCTGATTCCAAGTCCCATGTTTTTCTGAGTTTTCCTAGATCTGTGTTCTCTGGTTTTGACCCTTGCTTGTTTTCCTTTTTTTGCATACAGACATGCCTATGTTAACCATGTCTGCCTGTGTATCGACCCAATGATATTTGGACTGTCCTCGGTCACTGCTGCAAATATTAAGTTAATTAAACAATATACATTATAAATACATCTGTCGTAAAGCACTGTCTGCTCGATGCATCTATATTTAGGACTTACAGCAAGAATGCAAGACACAGGACCCAGAAAGATCCAGACACTGGTGGTCCTAAGCCAGCAACTGCACAAAGGTAAACCAGAGGTTCTTAAATTAAGACAACTTTATGTATAGTGTCAAAAGATCATGACCATATTATGGTACAACAGATGAAAACTAAAGCTTTAACCAGAATCTTACCGCTCATCACCGTAGACTTCAGGACACAGTCCAGAAGTCACACCCACCATAGCCAGGGGGATGACGTATCCAATGATAATCATGCATTTCCAGTTAAGCACCTCACTCTGCACTGAGCTGATCCTTGATAGGTTCTTCACAAAGATGTAGAGCAATACCGCCTCAATGAACATCCACACAAATGCTGATAAAAAGAGGAAGTGTATGACACCAGCCAGCACTACACACAACTGAGAGACAGAGAGAGAGAGAGAGAGAGAGAGAGAGGGTTTGGCCTTTTAAGATGCCTTTAATGCATCAGATTTTCATATTTACATGTAAATTGAAATTGAAACAATTGTCAATGTAGAAAGATAAACCGTAGAAAAGACTTCCTATATACCGATAATGCCAGCTAAAACCAAGTTGTAGAAGATTTTTAGAGATAAAACAGAGAGCAGATGGTCATGCTTCAACTGGTGGCAACTACATGAACCAGACTCACACTGATGACATCATCAACTAAGAACAAGTCACATTACTTAAAACTGCACATAGAACATCGTCAGTAGGTGGCGCCAATGTACAAGTGCAGAATACCAAAACACAATGTCTATAGGGCAAGAGAGACAGAGAGAGAGAGAGAGAGAGAGAAAGGCACAGGAAAAGACAGAGAGAGAGGAACAGACAGAGACAATGAGAGACACAGAGAGAAACAGAGAGACAGAAAGAGAGAGAGAGAGACAGAGAGAGGAGATAGAGACTGAGATAATATTTTTAGTTGCGGTTGTATCAGAAGTGACATGATTAGTTAAATAGAGTCGTGTGTAATTAAAGGCACGTGATCTCGATATATATACACCTGTTCGTGGAAGAACCCAGAGTTTATTAGAAAGCATATTTAAACAATCAGCATCATGAAGACCAAGAAGTGATCAAAAGTAGTCCAAAAAAAAAGTTCTGGAACATCAATCAATTAGGCTTTGGTTATATAAAAAAATTCACAAACTTTGAACATGAAAAATAGAAAGAAAATGACACCACTGTGACTCTGCCTAGAGGAAACTGTCAACCAAAAGTCAGTGAGTGGGTAAAACGTGGGTTAGTCAGAGAAACAACAAAGAGGCTAAAGGTAACTAATCCTCACAGTGAAGCATGGTGGTGGTACCATCATGCTGGACTCTTGGTGTATTTATACTGAGATCATATGGCACTTTCATTAATTGCAACTCCATTCATCTAATTGTGTAACTTCCGATGGTAACTGGTCACAGCAACAGGGTGAATACTTACACAAACACAACTTTTATATTTTTGAATTATAAATAATTTTGCAAATTATATTGATTTCCACACAATTCAGTATTCTGGGTTATTTTATGTATATTCATAATGAATAATCCCAATTTAAGCTCCTAATTGTAACATTACAAAATGGGAAAAAGTTATGCACAACACTGTACATCTATAGGGCCAATGGTGAATATATCCTGTCTTGTATGATTCCTCTAACCTTAAGCTCGAACTTCTGCTATGCAGAAGCAAAAGTGTGCAAAGTGTCAATGAAGGAGAACCGTGATAGTCCGGTTTAACTTGTATGTCACAATGTAACCAAGGTGAAACTAGTTTAAGAGTCAAAATTGGCAATGTTTTTATTTTTTCCTTGATAAACACTAATTGTAGTGAGGGTAATTAAAGAGAGGTAGACAAATACACATGTGACAAACACACATCAAGTGACTATATATTAGTAATTACACTTACCTGAGATTTTTTTATGTTCTCCAGGTATTGTTGTGTGAGCAGGAAAACCAAGTGAGCAAGAAACAAGCTTACACACAGGTTGATCAAAGCTGCGTTGGTCAATTTTGGGCCTCGCTGGCAAACAGCAAGAGTTAGTATAGTCAAGATGAGGAACACCAACCCCACGGACACAGCCACTGTGTTAATTAGCTCCATGACAGCATCACCAGTATCATCCTGCAAATCAAGTACTTATCAATTTCCAATACATCTGACAAAAGAAAAAATTAAAACGTCACCTATTTTTAGGTTTTTTTTTTTAATTACAGTAAACTCTGGAATTATTGGATTCTCTTAATAAGAAGGAGCAAATAATCCTTGTATGAAATAAATATTACGCAGGTTAAAATTTTACATCCAAAAAGTTGGTGAAACAATTTACTTTGACTCTCTCAGAAATGTCAAAAGTATTGACATCCAATAATTTATCTTTCTTTTTTTTTAATTGCTCTCAGTTTTAAGAAACTCAAACGCAACTACTGGTGTCAATTCCCAATCTGAATCCTTCCCAGACATTTTATGGATTACTGTGACTCGGATGTTTACCCCTGCTTGATTTTTGACTGCAATTTTCTCTGCTGTTTTGGATCGTTAATAATAATTCCATCTTCACAGAAGAAAATGGCAAGGGAGGCAAAGAAGAACTCCATGATCAGAGGTACAAAACTGCACAGGGCCCAGTTTCTCAAAGACATTATAAAGTTAAGATAATCGTAACTAGTAGTCTTGATGATGATCTTTCTGCTTTTGGGAAACATAGTTGATTCTTGTTTTAAAACCAAGTTTGTGAACTTTTAAAACCAACTATTGTATAAGCAACAAACATAATTTAGTGCTTGAACTTTACCAACCCTCACTGGAACTATAATTGGCTGCATATGTTTGTGCTTAGATTCAAAATTCAAACTTTTTTTTTTCTGTGAAAACCATCAGAATGATAAACACAGTGTACGGTGTTCAACAAAAAGCCCCAAAACTGACTGTAACAAATTGTGGGTGAGTGATGCTTTAAGTCTGTTTTGTGAAGATTGAGCTATCATGAGTTCTACTATGTACCAGGATATTTTGACCCAAAATGTGGTTGCTTATGCCAGGAAATGTATACATGGCTGTACATGGTTGTGAACTTTAACAGATGGACCTGTTACCATATACTAAAGAATGTAAAGCAACTTGAAATGTACTACATGGAGCATTGGACCAAGATCAAGATGAGTTCCTACTTTTTTAAACATTTTTTTAAGATGATCATTGTTAATTGCTAAACACTCACAACTGTCAATTTTTTTAAGTCTGTTTTATGAGGAGTAAAAAAGTAAATAATACAGACTTCTAAGCTGTGAAGTTTTAAACAAATTAAAAAAAATAATTCCCAGGATCGATTTTGCTTTTTTTATCTGTTAAAAAAAGCTGCGCTGAAAGCATACGACCACAATTAACATGTTATACCAACTTTGACCACAAGCGGCAGCTGTATTTTGTCTCCTTAGGGGTGATTTCTACTTCTGTCTGCATGTATTGCTGATCATATCATGACATCGAGTGTGGACTTTCTCAAAGGGTGAAGTCTTTATACTTGCACATAACTGAGCGTGTCCACTAAGGGACAATGTTGCATGAACCACACAAGAAAAAGGCAAGCAAAAATCAGCGAAAACAAAAGTATAAATTTGCTTTGAAAAGTGCTGGGAAAAAAACATTGCATGCTCACTGAAAGCATTTCTGAAGTTTATTCTCTCTTCTGTATTCAGCAGTATGAACTGGACCACGTATCAAAGCATGTCAGTTTAATTAGTCTTTAAATAAAGAGGACTAGCAACAATGGAATACTTATTTTTTAACTGGGTTGCTGAGGTTTACATCACCTACACTGTGTCTTAACTGGGAGACTGTTAGAAGAAAAAGAAAGGAAAGTGTGTGATCCTGCAGGATTATAATGATATCCAGGCCTCACACTTTATTCAACAATTATTATACACACTTTATATTCACACACACCCCAACATCATGAGTCTAATTTTCTATAAATAGTGTGATCATATTGCCGTGTGTGAAGCAAACATGAAACCCAGGGGGAAAAACTTGTGTTGTTTATTTATAGCTGTCTGATGCAGGAGTTTGATCATCGAAGAGAAATTGCATTAAAGGCATTTGAGTGACTAAGTCTAAACTTGTCATTTTCAAACATTTTTCATCAGTTTCTGTCACAAGATATCACAAAAAAAGATTTTCATTCAAAAAGTGGTTAGGGAGCACGAGCACATCCCCAGCCTATAGAAGACGAAAAGTACTGGTAGAAAGAAAATTAGTTTTGTTTATGCTTAATTGTTTAAAACACAGAACCGGACACGCCTCCCTGCTAACCAATCAGCAGTCACCTGAAGGCTGCTTGAAGCACAACACCATGGTTACACACAATGCACTGTTAGCTTCTCTAAAAAGAGTCATTGTGTCTCTCTGCATGCCACGTTTACTCATAAACCCCCTCTCTGCATCACAACTCAAATACACATTAACATAAAAGTATAAACCAGGCCTGACCCTTCATGAAGCCAGGTTAAAAAATATTTTGGGGGAGTTAAATGCTTCTTACAAGCAATACCACTTTTTTTGACGACAAGGGGGAAAATCATGCAAAATATTCATATTATTCGTGAAAAAGAGGAAACTTTCCTATCAGGCTAATAGCTAAGAGCTTTCGTGCTGTTTTAGCAGCAAATAAAGCTGCCTTTTACCCCAAACAAGTTTTGCATTCCATCAACCCTTTTGATGTAAAAATTGGAAAATTATTTTTATTTAAGTAAAAAGAATAGACATTAAAACCATACATATATTTATGGCATTTGGCAGATGCCCTTATCTAGAGCGACTTACAATTATCTCATTTTTATGCAACTGAGCAGTTGAGGGTTAAGGGCCTTGCTCAAGGGCCCAGCAGTGGCAGCTTATCAGTGCTGGGACTTGAACCCTCAACCGTCCGATCAGGAGTCCAACGTCTTAACCACTGAGCTACCACTTCCCGCACGCGTCCCACATACATTTCTTTGTGACTCTATTGGTCGCTTACCTTGTCTGGGTCAGTCATCATGATGAGAGCGAAGGTAGAAAGGTGAACACAGGAGCACACTGTCTGAGTGTGGTTTTTCTCTGTGATGCTACAACCATCTTCAACCCATTCAGTTTCCTTCCAGTACACACAGGAGAGATTTTCTGCACGGTGTAGTGCCTGGCCAACAAAAGGTTACTGTAACACCTTATTTATCATAAGTATCATAAGTATAAGTATAATTATCATTTGTACTATCCAAATAAAATAAACAAAAAACTAGTCATTCTTGTCAGGGGTCATCACCTAAACTTTGTAAAGGTCCAGCTACATTGTTTGCAAAAGTCTGGTTAAGCGACTATCATGATTGAATGGCGACATCAATTAGATTTTGATACTTAACTATTAACACAATGTTCTCACTAGAGTTATATGAGCATTCATATTTAAAATTAGTTAGCTTTACAAAGCTATAGCTACTACCATTTCTCATAAGAACACTGGACAGGCCACGCCTATAAGTGACAACAGTAGCAGCCGTTACATGACTGGAAGAGACACAAGGATAATGATATGATATGATTAGTTAAACATAGGATTATGATTAATTTATGTGTATAAATAAGACAATTTGCTCCGCATCCCAATCCAGCCTTTACAATACTCACACTCTCCTGATTTCTAACACACCTCTCTCTATTGTGTCTATTTTCTCTCAATCCTTTCATTTTCCTAAATTGCTCTGTTTGCTTGATTTTGAACACAATATCTACTTGCTATCTTAGACTTCCTGCCTCTGATTCATGACTTTTTTTCATACATTTATCAGCTATCAGTATTTTATCGAGTAGTATGGATAAATCCGCTGAAATTTGTCCACCAGATGATGGTCTCTGATCTACAGACAGTGCGTAGACTACCTACTAAACATCAACAACCATAAATGGTTGACATGTTAGTGGATGGTTGGTTGATGGCATGTGAGCATATCAATGGTCTATCAATGGTTTGAAGGGTGTCTACAGTGGACTATCCAAATAGCATTACCAAATAAACTCATCTGATATGATTAAGTCAGAATCACTTGCATCGTGTTTGAAGGTGAAGTTGACTGGTTTAGTGAGTTGTGTGTTGGTGGTTTTAGGAAGTGTTGCTGACACCACATTGGATATCATGGTTTTAGTTGCCTTGGTAATTGTCTTGAAGAAACTAGGTTTCAGGATGTTGGACATGTTGGTGTAGCTCACAAAGATCACTGAGGCTGACCCTGAAAACAACAACAGTAATAATAATAATAATAATAATAATAATAATAATAATAATAATAAAAGCTAAAAAAGTCACAATTTGGAAATTTGCATTGAATTGTGAATTGAATGTGGTTAGATTTCATAATATAAACTGAATGCCGATATCGAAATAACATAATTTATTACAAAAACAGACACAAATAGGAAGTGCACTGTTCATTTTTAGTAAAGAAATAATGAAACTATACTATTTAAAAGAGATAGATAGATAGATAGATAGATAGATAAATAGATAGATAGATAGATAGATAGATAGATAGATAGATAGATAAAATCTGAATAATATCATATAATAGAAATGCAAGGTTTTAGACAAAAATGCAAAATTTGGAACACAGAGTCCTCGTTGTATGAGGTAGATAATGTGTGCATATAGTATTCCACATCTTTTTCAAGAAGACACAAAATGGGTGTAGCATTTAGCATCTCACACGCCACACTTAGGAGGAATTTTTTTACCACTTATTCATCATTTTATTATTGTCAAGTCTCTCTGTGAGTTTTGCCTTTTATGGAGTTTTGTGGGCATGACTAAATCTAAATCAGCTTGGACATTGTTAATTTACAGCTAATTTTCACTGCTCAACATATACACATGAATATGAAGAAAATTACAGAAAATTACAGAAAATATTTAAAAACTGTCAGAAATTGTTTTGTTCAGTTTGACCTATGAAAACAGGCTCAATAATTAGCTGAAATATACAAAAAAAACGTCAGATGCAAGACTAAGCATGAAAAGATTACTACCGTACCATTGTTGTTCTTGGAAATCCCAATGAGATCAACATCTAGGGAAGAACCGCTTAAGTTGAGCAGGGGGATTTTATTCAATCTAGTCTGATTTCCAACCATAAATACTTGAGCCTCTGAAAATATCCATAAATGAGATTATAATCTACTGTAATTAGTAAATTATGTAGAGTAACTTTAATATAAACTTCTAAAAGTTCAGTGTTATACATTTAACGTAGGTTCCATACCTATATTGCTAAGTGAAATGTTCGTCATATTATCGGTCTCCGTTGGTGTCACTAGTGAAGACACCAGTTTCTCAGTGACAGATAGTACATTATTTCCATAGGAAATTATCGCTTTGTTGTCAGTAAGATTTGTTATGGTAGATGTCATATTCATTACTGAGCCCAAATAAAATTCCACAGTCTATCAACAGCAAAAGAGACATTCACTGATTACATATCCGCATGAAATGATCATCCGGTAATTCAGGAATCAGATAATTACATCACAAATATGTCTTACCTTCTGTGGTAGTGGTTCATCTGTTTTGTTTAGAAGTTCCTCAAGATCGTTCAGAAAGTTCTGTGCACACTCTGCTGTCTAGAACAACAAAGTGAACTAAAAGTGCCATGTCATTTCCATCTATTCATAAATGTTGTAAATGTTTTAAAAATCAACTGAGCACATTGCTAAAATGTTAGCCTTGCCAGTAACATTGCTTTTTGAGAAAATTGACGCAATATGGGCACAATATAATACTACCAGTTAACTACAAATATCAGTGCAGTGATCCTACAACTACAACTACTTTTTTTTTTTTTTTAATGTAGCATTTCCAGTAACAAGCTACTTGCCAGGTACCAGCATAGCACATCAAAACTAGCTAGCTAAATATTTTCAGAAACTAACAACCAAATGTAGCAGAGTACAGTATCTATATCTTTTTATTTTATTTTACAAAATCGTTCTACAAAGCATGTCCATTTTATTTTGTGCAAAAATTACCGCACAATAAAATGAAATCATCACACTTGATTGTTCTCAGTTTGATAAAGTAGCTTCAGTGTAGTAGTGAAACTAAGAATATGCTGCCAACTGATGTATTGATGGTTAAAAAAATAATAATAAAAATACTGTGCAAGATGCCATAGCGTTCAATCCATTATGTAAACCATTTACATCAAGATTTACAACCACCAGAGATGAAAAACAAGACAGACAAAATACTAATAATTCACTTAAAAAAATTATGTTATAAAGCCAAAAAGTGACAGGACTGTTTCATTCAGTCTTACCTTGCAATCATTAGGCACTGCGAGAACTGGAAAAAAAAGAGCGTGAGGTAATAAATTATAATTTTGACAGTGTCTCAATAGCTGAATTAGATCATCTTTTCCTCATCCTAATTCTAGTGATAAACACTGCAGAACAGTGCACAGACTTCACTATGTGTGGTTTTTAAGTTTTTTTGTTTTTGTTGTTTTTACGCAGAGCTCATACCTGTGCATCCATACTTCTCATTATGTGATGAGTTTGCAGGCACAACTAAGCCAGGTTCACACATACAGCTGCCATAAACAGTACCACACTGAGCATGCTCTCCACAGGAAGAATTGCTGCAGGAAGAATGACCTGCGGACAGGAGAATGACACTTAGATCAAACAAATAACCAAACTGACCTCTTTTCCAGTGATAATAACTCACGTCATTGCAGCTTCAGGCTACAGTGAGATGATCTGTGAACATTTGTATGTTCTCGCTTTAGCTACAATACAGGTACAAATTAATATACAACAAGTCTATTGGTTTAATTGTTTCTATTTTTAATGTTCAGAAAATAAAATAATGTGTTGAGAGACTTCCAATGCTGCAACCATTCATTTTATCATGACAGTTTTCACGTATCAACTCATCAAATCTATTTAAATGTTGGCTTATTTGTTTATTTTGTTTGTTTGTTGACTTTATATATTTATTCCTTTATTCATTGGATTTATTTATTTATCTGATCAATTTATTGATTGATTGATTGATTGATTTGGGGGATTTTTGTTTGTTTGAAGCAACAAAGTAAGGATTTCAGGGGTTTCAGTACTGCAGTATCCAGAACAAAAATATAAAATCCAAAATTTTTGACGTTTTTCATATTTGCATTGTTTCCAAACAATATTAATTATATTTTAATAACATTAGTGCTAACAGTCATAACCATAAAACAATAATTAAAGCTAGTTTTTTAAAACTCTTAAATTATTGATTTTTTTATTTGTTTCAATATAGCAGTGACATAGTGATTTCAGGGACTTAAGGGTTTTAGAACTGCAATAACTGTAGGAATAAAAATGTAACATGCCAACTTAATAAAAATATATGGATTTTTTTTGTTTATATGTTCACTGCTTGTAAACAAAGTTGTACAAACTATATTAATTGTATCTTAATAATTAAACAAGTGCTAACAACTGTAACCATAAAATGAGCACAAATGCACAGAATGAACTGATGAGAATATATAACAAATATCAAAAACATTGATACATTTTCTTTAGCATAATCAACGCAAGTTTTTCTCACGTGTAGCGTAAGTGGCTTTGGTAGGCCGGAGGAAGTAGACAGTGTATCCTTCGTTGCAGGTCATGTAATCCGTGTAGTTGATGCTTGAATTACATGTGAATAAGTTGTAATTGTAACTCGTTAAGTTTCCATAGCTGTTATTCAGTGCCCTTGCGCAGGAAGAGACTACCTGGTCTCCACCTACACCAACGAAGCGGTACCATCCTTCCTTCAGGTTACTGTCACTTTTATTACAAGAGATGGAGCAAAAGCCAACATTCCGCCACGGCTCAGATATGTTTCGATAAGTTGTACATGAAGCTGTGGATGAGATATAAATATGTTTTATTAATGCGGCTAAATTATAAGTGTTTCAAAGAGAAATCTTTTACTTGAGACTAAGATTAAGCAAATTTACACCACAGCGCTGATGAATTCTCTATTGTGGTTGGTCAGAACGTTATTGTTTTATGTTATATAGTTTCTATAGGTAGAGCTCATTCACTTGTACAGCAAAGCTCCGCATAAAAAAATTCATTCAATCACTGATACAGTGTTTTATTCCTTACTTCATAACTCATAGCTCAACAAATTCAAACACTTTTATTTTTCAACTCAGTGATAGGAATCGAACAAATCATTCACTAATGATGAATTCAAATAAATAGATGGATAAAAGAATGTTTGTTTAGTCAAATTTGAGCTCTAAAGTTTCCTGTAATGGACACTGTTTTCTTCTGGCTACAAGTCAAAATAATTTGTGTGTATAATTAAAGGATAAATAAATGAATAATAATAATCAAAACATAAAAGGTAGCGGGTAATGTGGTAATAGACTAAATCAAAAGTAAGTAAAATGATACTTTAAAATTAAAGGAAGGATATAAATATGCACAAAATGGTAAATATTAAGCTTTTAATGGCCTTAAAAACAAATCATTGGTCAGAAAATTAGCAAAAATTAACAACAAATGCATTCCTGAGACTTCCTGTGCCATCATTTGCTCATTTATATATATATATATATATATATATATATATATATATATATATATATACACACACACATACATACACAGACATTATTAAACTTACAGTTTTGAGCAGTGCCGATGTTTGTGAGTACTGTCAGTAGAAGCATGGCAAGCCCTGTTAGTAATACAAAAAAAAATCCTGATAAATTACTAAATTAAATTTTATGCTGTGTCTTTTCTTCGTATAGATTTAGTTTAGAATGAAGAATAAGGAGTGGACACTCACATGGCCAAAAAGAGCTCATCTTTCTCCTTGCTGCTCGGTACTGACGTATGGAGAGACTGAGATTGTGGACAAGCTCAGGTCTGTCCGACTGAACAGTGGTGACGACATCATCAATACAAGGACCAACAAGAAAGCAGCAGTAGCTGGGTGTGGCTTCTCTCCAATCTTTGTGTCTTTGTGTTTGGCTTTAGAGAGGTACTGTAAAGATTTTGAAGTTTCCTCAAATCACCTTAAATGTAAACTGTGGAAATTTTTCACTGAACTATTTTACAATGCTAGTTAATAGGAGCATGCCATAGTCTGGCCTGGGTTTCGGTCATAGTGGCAGAAAGACGCGTACCGCAGATATTTATGACAGTGCCGTATTTTCACTTTCCACTGAAGCAAACAAAGGCTCTTCTCTTTAGCCAGAAGAAATCTGCATATATTCCAGGGAAGTCAGACAGACCATAGTCAAATGTTGTGGTTATGATGTTGAGCCTGATTCTCGCTCTGTGTATTTCTTTGGATTAGCACCTTTAGCTCTACATAGTCGAGTCGTCATTCTCCTTACATCTGGAAATATAAGCCTACTTTCCTATACACACACCATTCATATCTAAACTCAGGTGTTGACTGTGATAATTCTGTGTCAACTATAACAAAAGTTTCCCATGTTCCATTAAATCTAATAAACTGCAGCTTGATGGTGGTGGGCCTTCTCTAATTGAACTTCAATTCCCAGCTTCTAAACCACCCCACCTTCTGCAACATGTGACTGCTCTGCCTGAATATTTACTTGCAAATGATTTTCAATCAATTAAAGATTCTTATAATACCCATGCCAATTCTCCTGATGGGTGCAACACAAATGTATGCACCCTAAAAAAAAAGCATGATTGGGAGACTACATGTTTAAATTCTGATGATTCCACAGCCTGTCATGGCAGGGAGTAAAGAGAGAAAATTTGGCTGGCTTCATGTGTCTTCAAGAAAAATGGGGGAAAATACTCATGCCACAGTCCTTGCCTGTGTCCAGAGGTACCAGAGGTAACATCCCTGTTATTGGCAGATAATGTTTTTAGCACCTTCTGAACTGGTCCTCTGACACAAACACACACACTTGATCGTTTCACTGCTGGGATGACAATCATCATCTCCAAGTCTGAGGCTATGGTTCCCCCACAGGAAAGAGTGGTATTCTCCCTTCAGGTGAGGGGAAAGACCTTGCCTATGGCGGAGGAATTTAAGTACCTTAAGATGGAATGTGAGTGATGGAATGTGAGATTGACAAATGGATCATATCAGCTGCACCAGTGTTTCAGTCGGTATGCCAGTCTGTGTGGTGAAGCGGGAGCTCAGTTTGCGGGTAATGTGCCTATGGTCACAAGCTGTGGGTAGTGACCAAAAGAAAAATATCACGAGTACAAGCAGTTCAAATCAGGTTTCTCTGCAGGGTTTCTGGGCTTACACTTTATTATAGGATGAGAAGCTTGACAGAGAAGTTCCTCACCCTATAACCTCAGAGAAGAGCTGCTGCTCCTCTGAATTGAGAGAGGCCAGTTGAGATGATTTGTGAATTTTGCAAGGATGCCTCCTAGTCAGCTCCCAGTAGATCTGTATCAAGCACATCCCACTGAAGACACTGGGGCAGACCCAGGACCTGCTGGAGAGATTATATCTCACAGTTGACCTGGGAATATCTTGGGATCCCCTAGGAGGAGCTATAATCTGTAGCTATGGATGGAGAAGTCTGGACTGACCTTCTCAGCCTGTTGCCAACCTGACTCCCACCATGAAAAATGGAAGGAAATTGAATGAAATTATGAATTAATGAATGATTTCAGTCCTTCAGTGCTCTCACATTGCATTTCCTAGTTCTTCCTTGAATACGGTCCCAGTATGCCCCATATACACTATATTACCAAAAGTATTCGGTCACCCATCCAAATGATCAGAATCAGGTGTCCTAATCACTTGGCCT
>CM075028.1:16243460-16253469 GCA_037576675.1 Pangasius sanitwongsei
CCTTGTGGACAGCCTTCCCAGAAGAGTTGAAGCTGTAATAGCTGCAAAAGGTGGACCGACATCATATTGAACCCTATTGGTTAGGAATGGGATGGCACTTAAGTTCATATGTGAGTGAAGGCAGGTGACCGAATACTTTTGGTAATATAGTGTAGTACTGAACTTCAATAATGTTAGTGATTCCTCTAGTTCAAGTTAATTCATAGTTCATAAATCATCTCCTTGTCTGTCATTTTTAGTTTAAAAAGACTATGATTTCTAGAGCTATTAGATTAGTTTTGGTCCTGTTCATGCTCACCTCATGAAACTATCCTGTGTGTTGAAGCATTTCATTCAAGATCACTAAAGCATTTTTCCTGAGGTATAGAAGGAAATACTACACACATTAACATTATTTTGGATGGAATTACTCTGAGTAATCTGACTTGCTGTTCATGTTTCCCAATCGCTTCTCTGAGAACTCAGGTGGTACATGCTGTAGCTCTCTCCCAGCTCCCCAACACATCAGTACCACAGATTCAACAAAAATGTGGACTGTCTAGGGTCCAGTATGAAAAACACTGCTTTAGGGAGTTCAGTCTGGTCTCCAATGTGTTTGTATCTTTGGCAATAAGCCATAAAGTGCATCTCTGACACCATGCCATGTTAATGTGCCCACACACAGACACTCGCCCCCTCCCTCTTCCCTAGACCCTTTACTTGATTTGTTTCTGTTCAGCAGGATAGTCAAATTAGCTTCCCAGTGCAAACTTCCTCTACCTCTACCGAAACCACTTCTCTCAGAAATCTATCTATCTGTCTATCTTATTTTTGGATTAATCTATTGACTTTTTCCTTGATTTGTTGGGTTATACTAATTACAATATTACCAACATTTGTCAATGTCAATGACAATGTCAATTTTATTTATATAATACCATAAAAGACAACATAAGTTGTCCATAAGCAATAAAGTGCACCTCTGACACAATATCCTGTTAATGTGTAGGAATCACTGAAACAGTTTCTTCAAATTCATAGAAGGCATACGGTTTATCCATAAAGGCAAATATCCACTGGCTGTCTCGCTAACTGAAACACTCATTTTGCTAAATTCATTTGATTGCTGTCATATTTGGTGTGTGGATTTGAATCCAAAGCTTGAAGTCATATTTTTAATAGGAATCAGAGAATCAAATCTTCATGGGATCGACTCCCAGCTGCTTCTATGTGAAATGACTTGACTAGTCACACAACAAGCTATTTTTTTGATCCAGTAATGCTGAAAAATGCTACAATTTTATTTTTAGTAATGTAAATATTTTTAACAACTTAAAATTATTGATTCTAATAGACCATCATAGACCAAACAATCAATGAATTAAATTCATTGCCAACTATTTTAATGAGCAAATTTGATCAATTTTGAAGATTAGTTGTTACAGTCGTACTTCAAGTGCAAAATTTCAAACCACTTTTCTCTAGTTCACATGCGGTCTAGTTAAATACAGCCATGGGATCTTTGGCCACATTGGAATCTTTTCTCTCTTTGCCAAATACTGAAAGCAAAGCAAACTCAGAAATGAGTGTTTTTTGTTCACCTGGATAGTCAAATTAGCAAAAAATCAACACCCAAAAACACACACACACAAACCCACAAAAACATCTCCTCTCACATACTCTCTCTTTCTAGTTGTTCTTCATTCTGTCATTATGTAACCTCAAAGTAGCAGGAAAAACATCTTCCTACAAGAGAATAATTTATATATGCATTTGCATTTATATTTATATACACAACAGCTTATCTAGTACTCTATATCAAAAACACATCCTCATGCTAGTTCACAAGTTCAGGGACTAAGAGCACCACTGAGCTAAAAGCCTGTTGAAGGAGGATGAAAAGAAAACACACCTCACTGAATATGTGTTTTTTTCAACATTTAAGGGAATGTTCATTATCAGAACCTTATAGCAATATGGATTTTAAAAAATAGGATTAGTTTAACCCTTCCTACTCCCAGAATAATTCTGTGTGTGCTTGTGTGTGTGTGTTTTCATGCTTTTGATGAAGTGTGGAAAACAATAATAAGTATAAAGAGGGTCAATAATAAGTATATAAGGACTCTATGATAAATAAATAAAAAATAATAATAATGATGATTTTTATTTCATGAGGCCATAATTATGGTGGCAGATATTGTATTATGAAACAACGTTAATAATTAGTCAATTAATTAGCTTGTCACTGTAACTGCTTTTTTATTGAGATTTATTAATTTCATTGTTTGAGTCACTGAATGTTTTTGGTAAGCATCTAGAGGCTTGATGATGGTGTTCATATTTATGACAAACCACCCACACACACACACATATATACACACACACACACACACACACACTCTTGTAATTTATAAATCTGACCATAACCTCAATGATAACTTTTCTTTCTTCTTCTTTAAACAGGACCATCTGAAAAGGATATGTTCACACACCTAGCTGGTTTTGGTTCAGATTACTGTATATAATCAATATACTATAATATGAAATAATAAACTTTATTTTGTTTATTTATTTATTTATTTATTTATTTAAAGCACTGGTTAAAAATCTTAAGCACACATGAAGAAATCTGACATATAATGTATTATTAAAGAAAAATAGACTGTATGAAACTAAACCAAATCAATATTTAGTATTATACCTTTTTACCTTTAAATCTGTATCACTTCTCTCAGGTTTACTGAAACTGGCTGTAATTTTTCCTGCATCTTGATTTTTTTTTTTTTTTTTTTTTTTTAATTTTGGCCGCTTCACTCACTTCTGTTTCTGCAGGAAACCACAACAGCTTCCTTCACAGGTTTATGTAAAAAAGTGCTTGATTACTGAATATCGCACAGATAAAAAACATTATTTTGTTTGTTTGTTTGTTTGTTCATTTAAAATGAAAAACTTCAATTTTGCTCTTTGCTATTAACCCAGCAATGGATAAAAAATAAAATAAACACCAGACACAACATACTTAAAAAGTGGTGCTGAAGGCAGAGGCATTTCTATGATTGCATACAAATAATCATTATCATGTTATCATATCATTTAAACGTCGTATGTGTTTAAATAAAGATGCAGTTTTAACCACATTCTTATTATGCTCACGTGTACATGTACATGTGCGTTTCCATTCAGAACTATCCTGTTCCCAATTCACAACTCATAAGTCAATGTGACATTTGCATGCGCATCAACAAACCAATGAAGCAGCCATAAAATGAGATGTTATTAATATACACAAGCAACAAGAAAGCATGAAACTGTACAAAGGAAAAGTTTACAATGGATTGTACATTAATTCAAGTTTGAACCTGCAGCAGGTTTAATATTCTGTATAGAGCCCAAAAACTGTGTGTTCTCTCAGGTCTGTTATAGAAAATTAAGGCTTTCTGACCAATCAGAATCCAGAATTTAACACTGTTGGCAGTGGGGGCGTGGTCAAGCTTTGGCTGTGGACAGAGAGAAGGCATGTCGAACAGGTAGGTAATGCGAAATGCTTATCGCCTGTGTGTTATTAGCCTGAGTTTCCTTATGTATGTCTTTTGTGTGCCTTCAGAGCCTCCTGTAACAAGCCAGAGAGGGAGAGCCGACCAGCACAGAGCCGTGTGTGTTGAGAAAGAGAGGCTTTGGTGTTTCACTTGATTAACCCAATGTAAAAGTAGGGCATCTTCACTTCCTTAAACCAAACCACAGTTGTTCATCTTCAGTGATTCTAATTTTCATCTTTGTGCAGCTCATAACTGTTTATTAAAATAACCGGTGTGCAGAGGACAGAGTGAGTAGTGATGCGTACACTGAGGTCATCTTCACAGTTCTGGATAATGAGATGTTAAAGGTGTAGAGCCAAGATGGATTAAAAAAAGACTAAATCTAAAACTAGAAACTGTAATATACTCAGTCTCTCACTTTTTCCTGCTCAACCATAGAACTGCTGAAAACAGGAACTTGTTTTATTTCCATTAACACACACAAACACTCAAAATGGTCATTGTTGGCTAATTGTTGTTAGGAAAATAATCAACTTCAGGGTGCTACTGGAGCATCATACAAGTCACTACTACTACTACTATTGTCAGAGCTGCTGTTATAGAAAATTAATCAACACTTTCTGAATATTTACTGTAAAATGCTGAATAAATGCTTGAAATTTCACTTCATAAAAAGTGCAGTAACTAGTGATGGCAGTCAGTTGGATCGATAAAGAGTTCATTACTCAAGGATTTTCATCTCAGTGTGTGATAGTGACAACTGATGGTCAGAACGATGAAGTTGTAGTGCATCCAGCTGCAGGCTGCTGTGGGGTTTCTGGGCTACAGATCATAAATCAGGTGATTCCAGTGATTTGAACTGTGTACAGAGCACCAGCACAGATAAAGAAATGGATTTGGGCAAAACACAACAAAGAAATATTGAAATATAAAAACCATCAGAAATATATGTGGGAGGAAAAAAGGATTAGTAAGAAAGCTAACATGTTTTCTTCTGACTGAACACCAGATGGAGAGGAGTCTAACAAAATCATCAGCGTAAATCACATGCAGCATTTCACACCACTCTGTAAATCTGATCGAGAATGTTATGTGATCAGACAAACGCAGTTCACTCATCACTCTTCACTGCATGTCAACATACGAGCTCACAGGCTGCTGTTGTTTGTGAATATGCAGCTGCTTGTTTCATTTTTATGGAGTGTAACAGCTGAAGTTAAAGCTGTCCACTGCTCCATTCCACACACAGCAGAGCTGCACTACCCTCTAGAGGAAGATTTGATGGTTGAGTGAGTTTAGGTTGATGTAATGGAGGAAAAAACGGTTTACAATTCTACAGTGATGTCATTTAGTTCAGAAGAAACTAAGAATAAGCTCAGAATACTAATCTTTGTTTGGTAGTAAATACACAAGTGCACAACACAAAAATAACTCCAGTTAATGAAGCAAAGTCGACTCTTTCAGCTCTCAGAGGCTCTAAACTGGACAAAGTTTGTGATATTTTGACAGTGAGAACAGGTTTTCTGAATAAATGATGATGTATGGGATGTATGTCACATGATTCAGCACTATATTAAACCATAAACGTGGCCACAGAGGATACCCATGCTTTGTTTGGACAGATAAAGAAATAAACGTTTTATTTGATAAAACTAAGTAAAGCAACACCGAACATCACCGCAACCCTGAACAGGATGAAGCTGTTCCTGAAGACTAAATCATGCTAATGAGCATTTCACATGTTGAAAAAAGGTTTCCATGCAAACATTTTTATTCAATTTTATTACAAGAAGAAGTAAAAAAGTGGATCAGGTATGCAAGTTGACTTAACGTTCAACTAAAAGAGTCAAATCAAAGAGCCGAATTGTTCATGAGCGATGCATCACTAGTGCCAGTTAACAGGTTTACATACAGGATGTGCTGGGCATGTTAGCATCATGCACATGGAAACATTAACCAGAATGTTAGCTTTATAAATGGTCACCTGCTAAGTGGTCTCTTTTGTCGGCCTAATTCAAAGTTAAAAATGTGCTCCAGTAATACACAGTAATAGTTGTGTAATGCTGAGATGGCTTTTGAGAGGGTGAAGTGTAAATCAGTAAATAAATGCAGCTCCTTTAATAGATCTGTGCTCTGACTAGAACTGGCAGTGTAAATCCACAGTTAGCTTCATCACTGAAGCCACATTTACCCAAAGGTAATTTTGCATAGGAGAAGAAGGAAATGGTGAAAAGTCTGTTGCAAGAGCCCTTTTGAGCAGAGGATATCATTCAAGCATGAAGCTGCAGAGCAGCTGCTCATTTCCAAACAAAAATGCAAATGACTTCATCACAGTCGAGTCAAAAAGCAGCTCTGAAAACTTTCTGCTTCAGTGCTAATCATGAGAATGTGCTAATCTTGTGTTTATTCTGAGATTGCATTTTACTTGAGTAGAGGAAAAAATGTGGATTTTTCTCCGTATCTTTGTCTGAGTATTTTCTCCATTTCAGAAGAAGTGACTGCTTCAGCAAAAAGAGGAAACAAAATGGTATGTTTACGCAAAACATCAGCAACACGTCTTAATCACACACTCTTTCTCTCACGTGTTGTTTTCTTCTCTGTCTGGCTGTTGCACGTGAGGGTCAAGTAGGCAAGGTAAGAAAAAAGATTAATGTTTTATAGTTACTAAATGAGCAGTCATTAGTCTAATATTGTGATAAATTATGCAGATGTGATAAAATGCAGTTTTCTGTTGAAGTGACTAATTCAGAGAAAAGGAAACATTATGGTGTGTTTATGCAAAATAACATCAGCAACACATCTTAAGCACACACACTTTCTCTCACACTTTTCTTTATTCGCCATTTGGCCATTGCACATGAGGGTCCAGTAGGCACTCTGCAGGCAGAAGATTACATACTTAAATATTTGTACAGATTATTTAAAATTGCAAAAATGATGCAGATCACATTTGAACTCAATTTGAGCTATAATCTTTAAGTCTGTTTCGGTGATGTTTTTGGTAATACGTCATCAGTAGCCGCGTTACAGACTCAGTCTCAGAATTTTTAAATCAGTTAAAAAACACCCAGGGCAACTTACAGAGGATGATGATGATGATGATTATTATTATTATTATTATTATTATTATTATTATTATTATTATTATTGGGTGCATTGACACCCTATTGTTATTTTACCTTTTCTTCTTCTTCTTCTTCTTCTTCTTCTGGCTAAGGTGTCTTTGGCAGCCCATTGAACAGTCTGGTAAAAAGTTGTGAAATTTTTATGACCATCATTTATAGTCATACCTTTTGAACCGTGTGTCCAAAATTTAAAATCCACCTAATTCGATTTTCCACCATCTTTGATTTTTTCAAAAACTGAAACTTTTGCTATTCCTCCTACAAATTTTTCCAATCATCACCAGATTTGGCATCTGTTATCTTCAGAGTCAGCCTCACAAAATTTATCAAACGAATTTTGATATTCCAAATGCGCCAATGAATCTGATAGGGAAGCTGCCAAACAGGAAGTGAGACTGTGTCTCAAAAACAACTTTGCACACTGACACAAATCTTGTTAGGCATCTTCAGGACTTGGACTTGAAGCTAAACAACAAATGTCGTGCCTGTGCCACATACTAGTTAAAACTTACAATAACATGCTAAAAATGCCATTTTTGCTACTCCTCCTCCAGATTTTGTCCAATCTTCACCAAATTTGGCTCACATCATCTTGAGACCTATCTAAACAAAAAAATTTTCAATGGAACTTTGATATTCAAAACGGTTCTCCCATAACAGACTGGCAAATGCATCAAACAGGATGATAAGCTGTATCTCAGTAAGATTGTCATGAGACTTGATCTTCAGGACCTCACCCTAATGTCCCCAAAAGTATAATGACCTAATTTAATTTTAAGTATTTCACAGTTCTACATTCACAGTTCTGCATTCTTATAATTCCCTAGGGTAAGCTGAAGTGAATGCTTATCAGCGTCTGAATTTCAAGAATACTTCCTGTTTGACAATTTGAAATTGATTGAAACTTGTTTCATGCCTTACAAAAATCAAATCAAATGATTTTTCACGTTTTATACACCTGAATCTCTGAGTTCTCTCTGCTTTCCTGTGATTGCTTAGGCAACAATGGTAGAGCATCTGTAAATGTACAGCTCATCGAGTCTGGGTGCTTGGCCCCCCAAAAATTGCAGCTTTTATTATTATTATTATTAGTAGTAGTAGTAGTAGTAGTATTAATGAGAGCTCAGGATGCAAAGTGTTGGTTAACCCTAATAGTTTAATTGTTGAGCTATTGATCGATTTTAGCCGTGCCATCTAATATCACTACCAGCCACCACTGGACACCACACTTTACAAAGCTGCATCAGACATTTCTTATTTATGAGACACTTTGCTGCCAATATTGCTGCTACACTTATTTACTGCTACACTACACAATAGTATACAGTCCATATTCTGTGTATTCATTGTTCTGTGTATATTGTAATGTGTACCATGGTCCTGGAGAAATGACATTTCATTCCAATGTCGTCAAGCGATATATAGAGGAATGACAAAAAAATCCCACTTGACTTGACTTGGTGCAATGTATTCCTCAAATTACATTTAGAAACTTGCGATGGTGTGAAAATCCTTCATTATTGTTGTTTCTGCTGCCGTATTTGGAAATGTAATGCACTTCAGTGTGAGTGATATGAATGCATGTGTTTTGTGGCCTCTCCAAAAGTAGTAAAATTGTATGGGGCAAATGAAACTGACTGACGAGCCACACGTCACTTTCAGCACAGAGATTCCTGCACAAGCTGTACAGCTTGCATCTAAATCAATCTTAAGATGCACCTTCTATATGATTTTATTTTATATTTCATCTGTCGCTTGTGCACGTTTATGCTGATGTGATTAAGTGGGATTGAGCTCCTCATAATCTGTTTATCATCATTACACTTTCCTACCACTAGGGGTTTCTGCTCAGGAGTAGTTCTAAATATACAAACATCCTCATGCGCATGAATAAATCACATTCTGTGCATAGAAATGTACATATGCACGGTTTAAAATGATGCTATTTTACAGAGCCTGGTCTGTAAATTATGATAATTCAATTAATATGAAAATTAGTGCATGGCAATTAAGCACATTTTAAGCATGCATTAGCTACTTTGACTAGAGCTGGGCTCAGTGAATTCATACACAGGTTTTCATTTGTAGCTTGTGAATGTTCGACTATTGTGAATAATTAAAATTTCTCAAAATACTTAGAGTGGTCCTAATATTATTAGAATATAATGTGATTATTGTGTAGGAAATGAAACACTGTGTGTGGTGTAAACTACTGAGTGATGGAGTGGTGTGAAGAAGCAAAGTTTCTGTCACCACCCTGAAGTTGATTATTTTCCCATAACAGCACGTCCCCAGAAGATGTTAGAAAACTTAGTTACAGCTTTACCTCTGACTGTTACAGCACACTGACACTGGAGACTCCTTCCATAAATAAACATCTCCTCACATAGTCACATATCATTTTGTCTAAAGAAAGGTTTAACTGCTTACTAGCATGTATGGTTTTTTTTTTCTTTTTACTTGGTGTAATTTAATTTTTTGTTCTTAGTTGCATATAGAATCGTAGAAGGATGATGTCCCTTAAAACAGCTTCTCTGTTTTGTCTGATCTTTCCCCTCGTGATCACAGGTAAGTCATATGTTTACATTCTCACAGTCACACACACTGGACACAATAAATACATATTTAACTATCAATATTTGTTGAGACTTGTTATTTGCAAACGTATAAATCTGTAGTTTTATATTGGTGTGTCACTACATTATGCCTTCCACACTCATTATTCAGCAGCACATAAAATAGCACTGGATTAAGATGTTTCTCCTCCGATGTCTTCTGAGCAAAAAAAAAAAAAACTTTCATGGACTTAAAAAGGGAGGATGTTCTTAATTAATTAATAGTGTGATATTTATGTATATAATATTGGCCCCAAATGGCATTCCATAGTGTGTTTGAGTGTATTTACAGCCAAAACCTATATTTCAGTGTGACACATATGATTATATCAAACTGTCACACGGTGGCACTGGACTTAATCCTGCTCCTCACTTGAGCCGATATCATACAAAACAAAGGTGCTTAAGTTCAAGATAAGAATCATGCGTAACTAAAGTTTAGAAATTTATAAAGGTCCGAAATTTGCAAAGTGAAATAGACAAAAAAAGTTTAAAAATGTGTCGGTCAGTGACAGTATAAAACACATTTTCTTCCAGTGGTAAAGAATCGTTTTTATTTCTCCAATCCAGAGTTCCAGAGGACAGAAGTGAAGCTGTAAGCTAACTCAGTGTTTTATGGGCTCAGGATAATGACCTCTAATCACCTCTCTCATGTATCATGTTTCAGGAGCTCTTGGGAATGAATGGAGTGTGAAATACAGCCAAGAAAATCTCTGTGCTTTAAAAGGATCTACAGTGTTTATGAACGGCACTT
>CM075028.1:16283241-16315284 GCA_037576675.1 Pangasius sanitwongsei
GATTACTCTTGTAGTTTTCTGAGTAAGATCCAGAAATGTTGGGAATGTAGTTTAGATTTTATTTGGACGTCATGTTGGAGATTTAAAATCTGCATCTCTATCACTACAGGACTGACACTGAACAGTTCAGCCATCTGCTCAGCAACCTCACGTACATTACCTGCATGAAGCAGTTGGCAACACAGGGCTCCGGCTTCAAATTCAAAATCATTAAACCTGTGATTCCAGAGCCTTTCAAATTCCAGAAAAGACTCCTGCTGAAGCTTACACAGCGGGTCACAGTATTTTTCTGTACATCCACAATAAATACACAATAGTTCTGTAGATCCAAAACACCAGCAGTCTCTGCATGCTTTTCCAATATCTTTACAACTGAGGGGAAGTGCTGCAGTCTTTTAATTTCAACTTGCTGGAGTTTTGCTTTAAAGGCTTTCACAGCACTGATCATGTCACAGATGGTTTTACCTTGTTATTGTAGGTTCAGGCAATTCAGTTTTGCAGGATCAAGCAGTGAACCAGCATAGGAAAATAACATTGTGTCTCTCTTTCTTGATTCCATGAAGCCTTTTATTTCATTAAGCAAGGAAAGAAACTGTTGCAGTATCTTACCTCTGCTTAGCCGTCTGATTTCAGTGTGGAGAAGAACGTCATCATACTCAGCACACAATTCCTCAAGAAAAAAGTTTGAAGCTTCTGCGTTGTTTGGTCTTTGTGAGAATGGAGTTAATCATTTTAAAAACAGTTGCAATGACACGTTCTAACCCTATAACCTTTACACATATAGCCTGCTGATGAATGATGCAGTGATAGTTCAGAAATTTAGGAACGTCTGGGTCTGTCTTGCAGTTCAAGTTGCGCTCATCATAGCTGGTGCTCCATCAGCTGTTAAAGACACCAGATTTTCAATGGGAATGTTTTTTTTATCAATGAAGTAGTGTGTCAAAATACTTCTAGATATGAACACTTCTGGTTTTGGTTTTCAGCGGAAACAATGAAAAAAAAAAATTTGACATGTTTTTTTTTTATACTTTACTTACTGTAATACTGAATATTGCACCAGTATAAGTTTAGGGTGGTGAGACAGGAAATTCAACAGGAACTGCTTTACACATGTGACAGGAACAGCTTTACACACATGCAGTAAATAACCATCTAATTTTTTCATTTATTCTGAGTTCTGCTTTCGCAAACAGAAACTTTAATTTCATAACACATTCATTCAGCATTAAATAAAAATCTGTTTTCTCAGAAATTGTGAGCTTTTTCCTGTCACACCATCCTAAACTTATACTGATGCAATATTCAGTATTACAGTATTACATTCATAATATTTAGTATTATATATTATATTATACTTATACTCATAATTCCTTTTTAGTAAGTAATAGATGTACTTTTCTCATGTTTTTCTTAGCGATTTATTTTCTGTCTAAATTTGAAAGCAAGAAAACGTGATTATAGGAAATGATAATTTATTTATGTGAGGGGTCAGAGTTATTTATGTGTGTGTGTGAATGTGTGTGTTCTGTTGCGTTGTTTGTTAATTCAGTGAGTGACACTTCTAAATGTCTAAGTAAAAGCCAACACTTTTTATATAGAGCAATATAGAGTGTTGTATATAGAGCGTTAGCAATCATTATCACACACACACTATATGCATTTGCAGTAGTGTGTATTCTCTATTATTATTATTATTATTATTATTATTATTATTATTGTTTAATTTCAAGCTTAAAATTGTCTTATTTCACTTCAGATAATTTTGTTTCTTTCTAGAAATAAACTCTTGATGTAAGCAAAATTATCTGCCCAAAGAATAAGACCATTTCAATCTTTAAACAAGTAACAATATCTAGAGGCTTAATAATCGTATATTTATTTAAAATAGATTTTTGACCTGTGTCATGTGCAGGTGCAGTTAACCATGAAAGAGCCTACATTGAAAACTGTGTAGTCATTCACTTAGCCGATGGTTTGTCCATTTTCTTTATCTTCAAAGCAAGAGCTCACGCAATGCAACGTAACTGCAATACACTCACATCTTCCCATGAGCTTTACATTTAAGTCCAATATAAACATCAATTTACTCTTTTATCTATTGTCTCATTTGAGTTTAAAAGGCTAAAACTCACTGCCATATTCTCATAGTCAGAGCTCGTGGGTGGGTCAGCAGCAGGACTGGGATGAGCAATCTGTGAGAGAGGAAAGGCATTAAAAAAAACAACAACAACAAAAACTTGGCAAGCAAAAAATGACCATGTTGGATTGACCAAGTCTAAAATAATATACAAAAAAAAACCTCACTCCAAAATTTAATGAAATAAAAAAGCTGTAAATTTAAAAAATAGATGCATACAATTTTAAAATTATTTAAGAAAACATTTGAAAATACAAATCGTACAAAAAATACGATTGACAAAACTGTCATTTTGTCTGTGAACCGTCACTGTCATTTTCAAAACTTTATTTTTGTAATTTTGTCTTATTAACTTTTCTGCAATAGCTATCCTACAACACATGAAATTTTGAAGTGCAAGGTTTTATAATTTATTTAAAAATGTACAAATAACCTGGAAAATATGCTATATGATAAAAAAAAAAATAATGGTTTAAACCATGGCCTCAGCACAAGTGCATTATGTGGCTGGAGAAAAAAAAAGTGTTAAAACTGCAGAGGCACTTCGCTCTGGACTGCAGTTGCTTGGATGGACCTCGTGTCAGTCTTTTTGTAGACACTCCCCAATGTTACTTCAGGAGGAGGCTCTGAACCATCCTCATAAATCAGTACAAGTCAAATATCTCATATTTCTGTATTATAAGTTGTATGGCTGAATGGCCAAGTGGGCAAAAGCTAAATGCTAATATAAGCCACTCAGCACAGTGGAGACACAGGGCATGGTTTCCAGCTGCTGTAACAAGCAGAGTACCTGTGTGACATGATAAGTCACTCGAGATATGGAAATCTAATCGTCATTAATCATAATGAGCCAAATTTCGTGTGTTTTTAATGTTAGAATTTGGCTTTCATTCACTTAAATGCCCAAGTGGGCAAAAGCTAAATGCTAAACTGCTGACATCAATCAGCCTACATACAGAGCTCCGTAGCTCACCACTCTAACAAGCAGAGAACTTCTGTATCACAATAAGATGATAAAGTCACTCAGGACAAATGAAATATAATTGCTCTTAATCAGCAAGAACAAGTGCCTGCTGAGGGGAGATGTTAATCTAAGAGTTAAATTCGAGGCGAAGGAACAGACAGGTGAATAAAAAATGAGCTACTTAGTTGGAGGAAGCTTCTGGCTTTTCAGCTAATTCTGTATAAAGCAGAATTAATTAAAGTTGCTTGTTGTATAGAGAGAGCTCCACAGTTCCTTATTATTCTGCAGTGTCTAATGATGATAATACTAATTCTTTTGATAGAACTTGGTAACTTTAGCTGAACTTTACTCTCTTGGCCACTGAAGGTGCTGGGGGTGGAGCTTTGTGAACATGGGCAGGAATTGGGACAGGCTTGAGAAGTTTAAAAAAAAAAAAACAATCATTCAAATGTTCAACCCACCCACTTAACCATCAGAGAATTACTAAAAAAAAAATTACCAGTCTTACCTAATGTTCCGATAATTTTTTTAAAAAATAATGAAATTAAAGCATATTAAGATCAACTGTGTTTCTCAGTAAACACTTACTGCAAGTGTGTGATACACATCATCAGCTGTCCGGCCTGCGAGATCGAGAGCTGCGTACGTGTCGTCTTTAGCACTCGGCCCAGCGGTCTGCAGAGAGGAGGGGAGGAGAACGTGAGCAGGTTCGGCTGAAGATCTTTACAGTGAGAGTTTATTATGAAAAGACACTCGGAGTGTCAGAGAGAGTTTCCACTGGCGATTCCTGACTGTTCAGAATGAACACTATGGTGAGTGTGCTCACCTGGCATTCATATTCTTCTTTCTGGTTCTTCTGTCTCTTGCTTCTGCTCACAAGCAACCAAAGATTTGTCCACTTTAAACATCAATATATTCATCCATTTAAATGTAAATGTGGCAAGTGATAAAGTCCAGCACAAATATTCTCACCTCAGCCAGCAGAGTGCAGAGAGAAGAGCTGCAAGCCCAAAAGGTCCAACTCCAACAGCCACATACACAATCACAGAGCCACCTGATAGTACACACACACACACACACCAGTTAAACAAGATCAGAGAAATTTCAGTGAACAAAAATAAGCCAATGTCTCACCGTTTAAAGTGACAGACACTGCAGCTGATCTCTCAGAGCCGTGTTTATTCTGAGCCTTGCAGTAGTACTGTCCACTCTGTAGAGCTCTGTAACTCTGTCCAGATCCTACAGGTGATGATTCTTTCTCCATAAACCAGGTGTAGGTCTCCACAGTTGGGTTAGCATCACTGCTGCAGGTCAGAGTCACTGAACTGCCCTCCACTATCTCAACAGAGGTGCTGATGGACACTGAGACTTTCTTTGGAGGATCTAAAATGGGTAGAGAAGTGAGACTTTAAAGCAAATCTGATACTTTTATCTCTTAATGGCTGTGAGGAGATCTTCAGCTTTACATTCAGAGTTACACTGATATGCACTTATAGTCATATGCACTTCCCAACAAAATCTAAGCAAATATTTCTATAATGAAAACAATCAAAAGCATGGGTATTGTAATTTAAAAATTAATTAAAAGGTACATCACCTCTACTAATGTCTTCAGTTTATAACAGTGCAAAAAATGTAAAAGTGAATGATCGGTGAGTGAGGATTTAAACATGGTTAAATAATGAATATATTAGTTGAGTTGGTTTTACATTTTTATTTAACTTTTACAAGCTGTACATGTTTAATTGGTTTTTTTTGGTGTTTGTTTGTTTGTTTTTTTGTTTTTTTTTGTAGACTGGGATTTTCTTTTGGGATCTAAAATGGGCATGAATATAATACTTTTAAGTAAATCTATGATCATTTTTCATAATCAGCTTTAACTTACACAGAACATTCAGAGTTACACCGATGGAGTACTGATGTCCGACTTCATTACTGCACTTGCACTTGTACTCTCCACTGTGCTCAGTGCTGATCTTGGAGATGTTGTAGGTCGTTCCTTTTCCTACTGATGTCGTCCCCTTAAACCAGTTGTAGTTCTCCACAGGAGGGTTAGCATCACTGGTGCAGGTCATAGTCACTGCACCGCCCTCCACTATCTCACCAGAGGAGCTGATGGACACGGAGACGTTCTTTGGAGGATCTAAAATGGGTAGGGATGTGAGACTTTAAAGCAAATCTATGATAGTTTTATCTCTTATTGGCTATGAGGAGATCTTCAGCTTTAGCTTACACAGCACATTCAGAGTTACACCGATGGAGTCCTGATGTCCGACTTCATTACTGCACTTGCACTTGTACTCTCCACTGTCCTCAGTGCTGATCTTGGAGATGTTGTAGGTCTTTCCTTTTCCTACTGATGTCTTCCCCTTAAACCAGGTGTAGTTCTCCACAGGAGGGTTAGCATCACTGCTGCAGGTCAGTGTCACTGAACTGCCCTCCACTATCTCACCAGAGGAGTTGATGGACACTGAGACGTCCTTTGGAGGATCTAAAATGGGTAGGGATGTGAGACTTTAAAGCAAATCTATGATAGTTTTATCTCTTATTGGCTGTGAGGAGATCTTCAGCTTTAACTTACACAGAACATTCAGAGTTACACCGATGGAGTACTGATGTCCGACTTCATTACTGCACTTGCACTTGTACTCTCCACTGTGCTCAGTGCTGATCTTGGAGATGTTGTAGGTCGTTCCTTTTCCTACTGATGTCGTCCCCTTAAACCAGTTGTAGTTCTCCACAGGAGGGTTAGCATCACTGGTGCAGGTCATAGTCACTGCACCGCCCTCCACTATCTCACCAGAGGAGCTGATGGACACGGAGACGTTCTTTGGAGGATCTAAAAGATTTTATTAAAATATTAACCTCATTAAATAGATTTTTAAACAGATTACCCACACAAAATGATATAAATTAAATATGTGCAGACAGTAAACAAACCAAAAAAGTAGCTTATTATTAAAACCTTTGAGAGAAATTTTGAGAAAAAGATCAGAGACAGTAGGTTTAAACAGATCCATTTTCACAACAACTGTGAATTTAAGCATGTTTAGACTAGAGATATTGTTAATTTGTTAACTTGCCTTACAGTTAACAGTGAAGTTCACAGCTGAGGAGAGCAGGCCTTCATGGCCACTGATGGCGCACTGGTAGCTGCCTTCATCCTCCACTTTAATGTTTGTTAGCTCCAACTGGTAGTCTCCATGTTTTTGCTTGTACTGACGTCCGTCTTTGTACCAGGTGTAGGTGAGAACAGTGAGGGAAGGAATGCAGGAGCCACAGATCAACATCACCCAGTCTCCCTCCAACACCTTGTCTGACATCGGGTCCATGTCCACCTGGAGATCTGCATTAAAGAGTAAATGTTATTAATTAGAGGTGTAGCTTGGCTGAACAATATTAACATAAATCATATAAATGTTAATATGGATTATATATCTAATAAGACACCATGTATGTTGCAGTTACAGTAAAATAATGACAGAGTGAAGCGGAGTTACTGTTATCAATCCAAAATTGATTATAAGCCTATACTTATAACAGGACATCCTCAACTGATTTATTCCTCTTATACCACAGCACCTCGTCAACGATTACAGTTTTTATTTATTAAGCAACATATCATACTTTTAATCCATGTATAGCTACATTTAATGCTGTGTAATGTCTATGAAACAAGTTAGTTCCTGTTCGCACTTACGTTATAGCAGCTATAAACAGTAGTTCCCTCACCAGCCTCTCATTCCCTCACCTTATTCTCTCTCTTGAAGTTAATAAGACATATTATGCATTAAAAACGCATTAAAATAAATCTTTTTGTACCTGTCCCTTACTGTTGTAAAACCAAATACAATAATATATCTATAAAAAAAACCTTTTCAAAAGTTTGAGAGGTGTTCTTGATTTAATTTTATGTATTTTATCAATTCAATTTGCTTTTATGATTCATCCTGTGTTAGTCTTATATCCAACTATATGCTATCACTATCCCCTTTTCTAACCATCTCCTGCTGAAGAATAAGTGGTTGGAGTTCATTGATTTGGAAGAGGGTTGTGGTTGTGGGAGTTGGCGTGACTTTTCGGAGTCAGTGCTTGAATGTTGCTACCTCTTTATACACCATCAAGGCTTGGCCATCAGTAAGAGTAAATAAATTTCTTGATTTAAACTCTTCAGTGTTCTCCATATTTAGTTACCTCACTTTGTTGGTTCACTTTGGTTTGTTTAGATTTGGCAGGGGTGTGGCAAATCTCAAATACTGTTTATTGGCTGTAAATCAATAAAGAGCTTCAACATCTGACTTCCATTACTCTGATTTCCTGTTCAGAAGGAAATAAGTCAACATAGACAATCAAATCACAGCTAAGAAGCTATTTTATGGAGACTTTAAGTCAAGAGGTCAGTTTGGTCAATTTATTCAAGATAAACGGATACCAATTTCCTTTCATGGAAGCCATTTTATTTTGTTGGAAGTAACACTGAAGATATATCGTGGCTCTTATTACTACAGGAAATACTATGGTGCTTGTTAAAAATGTACAATGTTGCATGAAAAGGCTGGATAAAATCAAACAGCAGAAAATACAGTTACTGCTCATATACATGGAAAAAGTTCAGGAGATAATACAGGAAGGCTTCATCAGGAATTTCTGCAATATATACAACTATCATAAGAAAAGTGTATATTTTTCAAATGTTTTCTCTGTATTCACTGCTCACCTGTTATTTCCAGCGTAACTCCGTCTTCATTTGTCAGATCCTGGGTGGAGTCCCCAGTCCTGAAGCTGAACTGATAAACACCAGCATCATCCTGAGTCACGCTGTCCAGCAGGAGAGAGCAGTTTGACTGGTCGGCTAGAGAATGCGCTACACGTCTTTCAATCGTCGTGCCCTTTGACCTCCTGTAGTGCCATGCAGAACTGGTGACCATTTGACCACTGGGGTAGGTGTATTTGCAGGGTAACACAACAGGGGAGTGATGAAGAGCACACAATCTGCTTGGTGTATAAGACACATTCCAGTCCTGAGCCAGAGACGCTGAAATGCACATAGAGTGAAAGAGTAACATTATTTACTAGAGCTCTGACATTAGTGCAGCTGAAAATCACAGGTATATATTAATGCTCCCGTTCTAATACGTTATCCTTTCTATAGTAACAGCTCATTCACTGGGACTTGTACAGTGGACGCTCCACCTAAATGGATTTAAAAATGTGTGTAATTGTTGATATGGTGAAGTTTTCTGTAGGGAGATGTTTATTTAACATTTATGGAAAGAGTCTCCAGTGTCAGCGGTTTATAACAGGCAGAGATAAAGCTGTAACTTTAAGTTTTCTGGCATCTTCAGGACAGAGGAGTTTATGCTTCTTTGCAGTTTCTTGTAACATGACAACCTGCATTTTTTTTTCTTTTATCTTCTGTAATGTAAGTGAGAACAGGAACTAACTTCACTGATGTTCCACAGCATTGCATGTAACTATAAATGAATAAAAAGTATGATGCGGCGTTCTTTAATATATAAAAAATTGTAATCATGGTAACAGTAACTCTGCTTCTTCACACTGCACCGTCACTCAGTATTTTACTGTAACAGCACCACACACAGCGTTTTATTCCTTATAAAACTTTTAATCATGTTAGCATTTTTTTCTCCCAGTGATGAAATATTACAGCTCTGACTCAGATGTGAACTAAATATTACCCAGGTCTGAAATCTATCAGTATAGTAAGGAGCATGTGCAACAAACCTGCAGGTCATTATGTATCAGGTCAGCAATATGCTGTGTCATGTATTCAGGAATGTGTAGTTCTTTTTTTCTATGTGAGCTGTCACATAGAACTTCTTTTACTGAATAAATTTGCATAAACTTTACCGAAAGCTCAGAAGAGGAAGGTGTTTTGCGCAATAAGTTTTAAACATGATGACTCTGCACCTCAATTTCAACAAGACGCATTCTTTTTAGAAGCTTTTAAGAGTCTATTGTTTAAAAATACATACCTGGTATCTCTTGGAAAAGGATTCCAATTAATTTTAGCAACATCAGTAACAGCAGTGATGAGCAGTCCTGCAAGAGTCAGAAAGACTGAAAATGTTTTTTTACATTTTAACAATATTTTACCAGTAGACAAGTTATTGGTGTCCTAGCATAATACATTCCTCTTAGAAATGTAAAGGCTTAAATAAATATTTGTCTTACCATGAGTTAATATGTCTTTATGTCCTTGGGGGAGATCTCTAAATATGCATACCCAAACTCTCTAACCCGCTGAGTGTCTGAGAAAGGAAAAAACTGAATGTGTCAAACTGAATGAACTTCCTCCTTCACCCTTCAGGGCAGTGTCTGACATTTTAACTGTTTAACTGCTATGTGGTGTAAGGTGGTCAGAAGAAACCTTAGTCCTGTGAAATAGCAGTGGATGCATGTTGTTCTGCCCAGTCTAGTGTTGGGTAACAGAAAGCTATGGTGGGAAGATGTGGATGAATAAATGACATTGGCAAGAATTTCATGAATTTGAAGCTGTACCATGAGGAAGTTTTATGTAAAGAGCCACCAGTAGCTTAGGTCATGCTGAGAAGGCCAAAATAATAAACACCTAGACCGTAGTGTATTGTGTTATGCAGTAATAATGTTATTGCTTAAGAGCAAACACTAGAGGGTGCTGGGTGAATGGTAATTGGGGAGTGCTGCATGTTTCTAGGAGGTACTTCTTTTTTTGGCTCTCTCTATGCTGGGCTCAAGTTAAGCAACCATGTGCACTTTATTAAAGCGTTAGTTAGTTGCACATGTCTTTGTGGATACTGGTCATTGTCACACCACAGACAAGGAACATTACATGGTGTCAAAAGTGGGATGGAGGATATCGACGACACACAAGTCAGGTAATGAGCGTCTCTGTGCATCTTTAATGACTAAAGGAGTCTTCAAATGCGAATTTGAATTTGACTGGCTCGACAGGATGTGATCCCTCAGGAAGTATATCGGGAAGGGGCTTCTAATCAGGCTGGAACCCTCTCTCACCCTCCCTGCCCCACCTTGGTTACTCAGCCTCCTGGCTCTACTAATGACGTGACCCCACTGCCTAGCTCCAGAGAGGATGTCGCTCTGCCTTCCTGCTCCACTGAGGACGTCGTTCTGCCTCCCGACTCCACTGAGGGCATTCCCTGACTCCTTTGCCTCGCAGTGGACATCATTACAGATCATCATGACAGATCATCATGACATCTGTGCAGTTTACGTAGTTATACGAAGGTGAAAAGGTCTATAAAAGAGGTTGCTTGTGTGAGATCCTGTGGCTCATGTGGATGAATATTGCCTCTGGGTTGAGGGGTTGCTGGTTCAAACCCTAGCCAGGACTCCAGGATGTGAATGTAGTTGGTTCAGGAATGGTGGTAGGAGGGCCTGAGGAAGGGTCCTAGTAGAAGGTAGGCAATATCTGGGTAGTTGTTTTAAGCAAATTAAGCATTATTTGTAAGTTGGTAGCTACAGGATTAGAATAATTGTAAAATGGCAGCTACAAGATCAGTCTTATAAACTTTTCAGTTTGTTTTTTTTTTTTTCTGAAAAGTGCTCTTACCTAATATGTTACATAATATGTTGCTTTATATGTTGCTTTCTTTACTAACATGCAAACATTATTCTTTAACATTTAAATTTTTGTTGGAAAGGTATCTAAATCTAAACTGTTTCTGTACTGACTCAAAAAACTCCAAAAAGTCATCTATTAAAAATGCCCCAAATAATAAAATAAAAATAATTTAAAAAATAAATTTAAGAAGAGTGATGTATTCTAAAGAGAGCATGACAGAAAGTAAACAAAAATAAGAAGTTCCTTAAAACTGCTTCACATGATAGTAAACACACCAGTTTGGGAAAATATAGATAGTATTAACTGGCATTCACATATTTGATTAAGTATTTAGTATAATTAAATATTTTAGTAGTAATCAATAGAATAAGATGGAAGTTTGATTGCTTAATTTAAGTGAATATTTTTTGGCTTTCTAGAACTCATTTATGACAAAAGAGAAACATTGGTGTAAAAGATACAAAGTTTAATAATAAGAGAAATTGGAAGCAGTAATATAATACAGAAGATATAAAGATGATATATAGAATATATACAGAATAACAGTAAATGCTCAAACAGCAGTTTTAACTCTAACAGTGATAGGGTAAGCAAGAGTTAATGAGCTAACTATAGCTAATTTATCATAGCAACAGTGAGGAAGGCAAATAGTGAAGCTCGATAGTTCAGAAGTCCAGAAGGTTTGTCTGATTCCTTGTTTTAAGATCAACAGCAAATCTAATAGAGTCTAAAATTTGTGTGAGCTTTATTTAAAATGTCAAAAATAAGGCTGTGTAGCTCCTTACAGCTGAACATTAGCAAGTGTCCATTTCTCCGCCTCTTCTTTCTTGTTGAGAAGCTGCTGGTTGGTCAGCCATCCAGAGGGCTATCCTGGGGTGAAATTATCTTAAAATATCACAAAACAGAGTAAGGGTGTAAGGGTTTTGTGCCAATGCAGCTCATTTAACACTGGTGGAGATTATTGAAGGGTTCTCTACTGTTTCATCATCAGGAGGAGAAGAGAGTTAATAATAATAATAATAATAATAATAATAATATAGCTGCAAGTATCTGCAGGGTGCAAACACTCCAGCTGCCAGTTTTTGTCATTTTACATACAACACTATAGAGACCACAGATAAACATACTGTTCATGTTTTATCATTGTTGCTCAGTGCTAACACTGTACATTGCATTCTGAAAGCAGATGACTGACGGTGGCCACGTTTTTGATGTAGACCAGTCATTATTAAAAATCCACTTACTGATTAACAAACTAGCATTGAATCCCTGCAACCAGTCCTGAGTTCCAGCTGTTTCAGCAAAGTAAGCTCTGCCCCACTAAGAGTAATTAGCATGTGATTGACCATAGTGTATACAAATCTCATCATGTTTTTGATAATTGTGATCATTGTCAGACTCCCCTGAATGTTTTTTCACCAATATTGTGAAGAAAAAAAATCCTAGAACTAATTCTCAAAAGTAGTGTGGATGCGGGGAGCCCGGGCATTTCCAGGACCAATGGCACATGATGGAGGTGGGGGCGTTGGTCTGGAACCCTGATGGGCCGCAGGCTGCCCCCGATCGAGCTGGGATGTACCGTATACCGGTGAGTGTTAAAGGGGGTACATACCACACATTGTTGGATTCAGGCTGTAACATCAATTCACCAATTCCTGGTTCAAGGTGAGGCACTGGAGAATGCACATATGGTGAAGGTGAGGTGTGTGCATGGGGATGCTCAGGAATATCCGCTGGTGCCACTTGTCATCAAATTCCGTGGGCAAAAGCATATAGTGGTGGCAGTGGTTAGCCCTTGCCTCACCCATCCACTAATCCTTGGGACACATTGGCCAGGGTTTCAGACGTTAGCAAAAGAAATATTTATGGATGGGTCCTACTGTAGTGAGAGACAGTGTGGAATGTCCGCAGCATTAGCTAGGGAGGCAGTGCCTTTGACCAAGTGAGAGCAATCGATGGTCAGCAAATTCAGGCAAATGTTGCGCTCTCCCACTTCTATTTTTTAATTATTAAGGATAGGTTATATCAAGTTATGCAGGAAACTTAAATGCAGGAGGAAACAACCCAGTTGTTGGTCCTGAAGAGCCATTGGGAAGTGTTGTTCCATGCGCCTCACCATAATCCAATGGCAGGGCACTTAGGACAGGACAAAACACTGAACCGGCTCATAGCCCACTTCTATTGGCCGGACATTCACGGCGAATATGGTGTGCTGACTGGAGGTGGATGTAAAAACAGTGGCTCAATCCACCCTGGTCCCTTATGGAGACCACCTCTCCCCATATCAAATCATGGACATTGCCAAGTAGCAGGAGGAGTTTTCCTATGTGTTCTCACCTCTACTCGTTCACACTAATCTCATAGAGCACCACACAGAGACACCCTCAGGGGTGGTGGTACACAGACACCCTTATTGTCTACCCAAACATAAAAAACAAGTGCTTCAAGATGAGCTCAAGGCCTTGCTCAATATGGGAGCAATTAAGAACTCTCACAGTGACTGGTCCAGCCTGGTAGTTTTGGTTCACAAAACAGACAGTCTGGTCAGTTTTTCTGTGGACTTTAGAAAAGTCAACGCGTTGTCTAAATTCTACGCATATCCAATGCCTTGCATTGATGAACTGCTTGATCGGTTATGTGCGGCTCGCTTTTACTTGACACTGGGTTTGACAAAGGGCAGATCTCCTTGACTCCAATATCTCATAAAAAATGGCCTTTTACACTCCATTTGGGTTACACCAATTCATGACCCTTCCTTTTGGGTTGTTTGGGGCCCCCGCTACCTTCCAGCGTCTCATGGACAGAATCCTCTGTCCACGCGCTGCTTATGCTGCTGCCTATCTAGATGACTCTATTATCTACAGCAATGATTGACAGCAGCACAATCAGCATCTGAGGGTGGGTGGAAGTATGGTATCTGGGTTTCTACTTGGGCCATGGGCAGGTGCGTCCCCAAATTGATAATACAGCAGTGATTGCAGCATGCCCGAATCCCACGACCAAAAAGGAGGTGAGACAGTTTCTGGAGCTGGCTGGATATTATCACAAGTTTGTGCCTAATTACTTGGATGTCACCAGCCTGCTGACTGATCTCACTAAAAAGGGAGTGCCAGACGGAGCTGTGCCAGCAGGCTTTCACTCAGGTAAAGCTGCACTCTGTGGTGGACCACTCTTGCATTCTCCAGACTTCTCTCTCCCTTGTGTTTTGCAGACAGACATGTTGGAATTGGGGTTGGGGGCCGTGTTGTCCCACGTGGTGGAGGGGGAAGAGTGTGCCATGCTGTACATCAGCCGCAAGCTCTACGTGCGAGACACTAAGTATAACATGATAGAGAAGGAGTGTCTGGCAATCAAATGCGCAGTCCTTATCCTCCGGTACTATCTGTTGCGATGGGCCTTTGCCCCCTGTTCAGACAGCGCCCTGCTCCAGTGGCTGAGGCAAGAATAATAAGGAGAGAGTCAAGCACCTCGGGAGAGAGAGAGAGAGACGACCAGCACAGAGCCATGTGTGTGCATGTTAGATTTAAACGCAGAAATGCAAAAGTAACATTGTGACTAAAGCCCTTTTGAGGTATTTCAAGCCTGCCTCCTACTTTCTCATTTCCTACCTAGGATAAATGCTACAAGTAGGTTTGTATAGTATGCAAAACATCTTAAATTTAAGTGGGCAGGGCTATATGATGCAAAACACATTTAGCCCTGGCTGCTTTACACAATTCATGACAAATCAGAATATTACATTTTTTGGTTGCAACAAAATAAAGGGACAATACACAAAAAATAAACATCATAAACATGAACAGAATTAACAGATGTGATAGAATAAATCCAAAATAAAAGATAAATACCTGGAAACAAACTGAAAATAGAGAGCATGCCAGAAAAAAAGCATAGAAGAAACATAACCAGGAGTGGTCATAACGCACACCAGCATAGGAAATCAGATGCTAATGAAAGAGACATGTTTAAGGCTGTATAGGTGATAAAATGAAAGTTACGTTTTAAGTTCACCTCACCTGTGCGAAGAGGGGAAGTGTACAGTAGCGTACTGAACATCATCCTTCTGATGATTCTCCACCACTTTATCACGTTGGTGTTGGATACTAGCATAAAGAATCTGCTCAGAAGCTCTCACTGCAGAACTCTCAGCTTTCCTCGAATGTACAATACTTGCATACTGAACTTCATCCTGATTGGCCAAGTGTGAGTTAGACTGAGGTGCGTCATTGGCTGCAGATTGAGCAGCTACGTTATCCTGAAGAGTAAAACAATAACACAGTACATACAACTTCTGGATATGAGCTAATGAAATTAGATAAATAATTACAAGTTTTTATATATGAGGTCATGAAATCTACACCAACATCAGTGTTAATGGCATTTTTAAAAACTTTCCTCTCCTTTTTATTTTATTTGTTTAATTTTATTAAATGATCATTTTTTTCTCTCGCTCAGGAGTGGCTTTAGTAGTCCAGAAAAATGTACCTTTTATATATTATTTTTATTTCCGCTCAAAATAAATCTTGCATACTAATGCCAAAGGACTAAACCAGCCAAATTTACAAGAAAATTAACCATGCTCTGATTGCATCATTACATTTATTGTTATGCTAACTGTCCGCATTAGAAGAAAGTGTTGCTTTGACCATATTCGTAAGAAGAATGTCATCATTATACACATAACACCAATAAAGACAAATAGTTATGGACTCACGTGTTTAACAGTGCACTCTTCTGACCAGCAGTACTTCTTTTTTCTCCTTTATTGAACAGAAACGTATTACTTTGAAAGAAAAAAAATAGCAGCCTGCTAATAATCACACAACTTCATATGAGCTGAAATACTGCATGCAAGAACTTTTGGGAAAATAATGAATCATCAACATTAATTTGAAGGTCAGGTTTGACATTTCCTTTGCTTTTGATCTTTTCCACTTTATTACAGTATCTGCTGTGTGTTCTTGAGATATGTAAAACATATTTTTATATATACAGTATGAGACTTTTTAATATATAGACTAGCATTTTAGACCTAAATTCTGCAGCTTACCTCAGAAGCACAACGGTGAGAACAAGTGAAAAACTTGATAGACACGCAATTATGACTGCAATCACTGCGTTCAGAATTTTATTCTGCCCATCTGTCAACCAAAAACACGTCAATCTCTCACACATTTAAACATATAATGAACAAGGTGGCAAGTTTCCCCCCTTACCAGCTACGGTCAGAGTTACACCAATGGAGTCCTGATGTCCAACTTCATTACTGCACTTGCACTTGTACTCTCCAATGTGCTCAGTGCTGATCTTGGAGATGTTGTAGGTCTTTTCATTTCCTACTGATGCTTTTCCCTTAAACCAGGTGTAGATCTCCACAGGTGGGTTAGCATCACTGCTGCAGATCAGAGTCACTGAACTACCCTCCACTATCTCACCTGAGGGACTGATGGACACTGAGACGTTCTTTGGACGATCTAATGTTTGAGGACGGAGATGATTATTACTTTACAGGTCAAAATTATGAGAATGCTACACTGAAAAAAGGGAATATGTGGTCAGTCAGATTTAAGAGAAAATATAATGCATCGTTTACATAAAAATATTTAGTTTCTCATCAAAATATGAATTCATTGCTTTTACTAAATTTAATTTAGACAAGTATTACTATTATCTACTACTGGGTTAAATTATGTAGAGTGAGTATGAGTCACAGAGTATTAACAATTATGATAAAGACACTTGTTGGCGCTGACAGGAAGAAATGATAATAGTACTAAATTAAAAGTGATTGTGAGAAGTTTGATTTTATTCCAGGGCTTTTGAAAGTACATGATAAAATCATGCTGGCAGAACAAATACAAATTTGGTCTTAATGCAACTCAATTCATTCACGTGGAACCAACGTACACATTTGAATTAAGTAAATTCAGTGAACTTTTTTTCAGTGTATACTGTAAGGCAGCTAATGCATTAGACGTGTGCTTTGATTTCTTTTATTAACATACTTGAGGTACCATCAAGGGTACATTTCATGTATCTTTAGTATGCATCATTACATCTTTATAGTCATTTAAAGTAAATAAACTTGTGGAGCTCTCATGTATCTTAAAACTTTTCAGAGTAAAGCTAATTAAAGGAAAACTTGTTCCCTTGCTACTTTTGTTTCTGAGAGTGTAGTGAACAAAGAATAGAGAGAGACCCAGCTAAATATGACAACTGGGGCTGTGTTCTAGTCAAAGACGATCAGAGAGCGAAAAAAAAAAGAAAATAATATGAAGGCTCATGGCACAAATTTGAACAGAAACACATGGTCTTCTGACTGGCCATGAACGGGATCATTAATTTGGGCCTTAAGCTAAAACCTGAGCCTTTCTGTAGCCTGGCTGCCAGACGGTAAACACAAAGGCCGAGTCTGATACTGGTGTCTTCTTGAACTCTAACCATCTGCTTTTCTCTGAACCTGCACTACCCAGAGTTTTAAACTAAAAATTGTATCTTAACATGTAACACTAAACACATATATTTCACACTGTTTTAGAGATCCTTCTAGTGGAATAAAGGGTAATAGGGGAGGTGGTGCAACGGGCATGTTTTAACCACATCACCTGCACGCGGTCCTCTGAGCCTATAAGCAGCTCTTTATATGTTGTTATTATAACATTTAACCAGTCTGTACTCACTACATGAACTTCATGACATCATGCGTGCTGTCATAGTTTTATAGTCAGTCACTGTCACATCACAGCACATGCAGACTCCATCTCCCAACAACCACCACGGCCTACAAATATGGCCGCCTCAACCTACATTACCCAAAATATATACACACACACACACACACACACTCGCTCTCAGGCACTGCGCTTCTGAATGGACACACCTGAATTCAACCAGCCACACACATAAGCACCCTTTAAAATGAGACTCTCATTCATTCATTCATATTTTGTGAAGTATACACTCAGCTCTGTCTTTGTACTACTGACTATACCAAGACTATTGATCCCGTATTGCCTATTGTTACTGACCTGATCTGTTTTCACGTCTTTGCCCTTGTCCTGCCTAGTTTATCCTGTTTGCTGATTACCTCACCTTTTTTTGCCTGTTTTTGACCCTGACTTTGCTTTAAGATTTGGAACTGCTTATCTGTGTTTTTTCTCATTCAGTCTGCATTTGCATCTGTCTGTGAAAGTCAGGGTGTTTAATTGGACCATTATCTCTCCACAGACTTTTTCAAAATAATGATTAAATTGCACTTCCATCTATAATCGTCTAGCTCATACACCCTTTCTACCTTTTTTTTTAATACCAGATCCTTAATCAAGTGGTGTTCATCCTTCTTGTGTCTGACCAAATTTCTCATACATGATGGCCACTTTCCTCACAGCTCTTCTGTCTTTCTGCTTATAATGACAATGTGATAAATACTGATAGCGTAAGAGATTTTATTGAAAAGTCATTCTCAAAAATCCTTCTAAGAAAAAAAGAACAATTAGAGGATTTGATCTTGTTGTTTGCTTTTGGGTTGTGTTAGAAATACAAGAATGTGCACAGACACCAAACATGCTCAATCTCTCCTGCAAAGTAAACTGTAATGTAATCACATGTACTCACATCTCACACTGAGGGTTCGAACAGGAGAACGGAGTTGCTCATAACCTCTCACAGCACAGTTATAACTGCCTGTGTCATCTGCTTTAGTAGGATGCAGAGTCAGAGTGTTACTGTTGTTCTTGTTTGTATCAATGCGGCGGTTGTTTTTGTACCAGATGAATGCTGGTGCGTCCGAGAGACTACAGGTGGTGTTACACACTAAAACTGTTTTATTTCCCTCCACGACCTTTTCAGGAGTCTCCACTCGGAGCTCTAAGAGAACAGGAAATTCTACTTTTATTCCACATTAATAATAATTCCACTTGTTATGCTAAAAGAATAATAATATTTGTTAACATAGACATAGTTCAGTTAAAAACTGCAGCACTTTCATACAGTAAAAGAGTTATTAGATAACTGTATATTTTGTGCACCTTAAACAATTAAGTAGCACATCAATTACATACAACACTTAACAGTGTATTTAAGTGATTATGTACAGTAAGCAGACATGCTGCTATTGATTAATAATCATAAATAGACATAAAGCATTATGATGTACATTACCTGTGATGCTGAGTCTCATTCCTGGATAAAAGAGGTACTTTTCACCTGTCTTTCCTAGGACTCTAATGCAGTACATGTGTTCATCTGTTTTCTTCAAGTCACTTCAAGGCACAGAAAATAAGATGATTTTATTTACCTGTAACAGTGAGTGTAACTCCAGGAAAACCCAGGAATTTTTCTTTGAGTTTGTTTGTTATGACTCTGAAGCAGTACATGTGTTCATCTGTTTTCTTCACGTCACTCAGTCTGAGGGAGAAGTGCTTCTGTTCATCTCCTAAATACTCCACTCTGTCTGAGTAACCTGGTTCATTATGCAGATCAGCTGGCTCTTTATCCTTAACTGGGTTTATTAACCAAAACCTGTTCTTCACTGTAAGACGTGTTGGGTGTGTGTAAGTGCCGTTCATAAACACTGTAGATCCTTTTAAAGCACAGAGATTTTCTTGGCTGTATTTCACACTCCATTCATTCTCAAGAGCTCCTGAAACATGATACATGAAAGAGGTGATTAGAGGTCATTATCCTGAGCCCATAAAACACTGAGTTAGCTTACAGCTTCTGTCCTCTGGAACTCCTCAGATATGTAAGGAATAAACTGCTGTGTGTGGTGCTGTTATAGTAAGATAATAAATGGGGTGGTGTGATGAAAAGAAATGTTACTGTTACTACCCCAATGTTGATTATTTTACTACAACAGCGAGACCCCAAGTGTTTTATTCCTCTTATACAACAGAACGGTTTAAAAACAATTTTTTTTATTGATTAAAGAATGACATCATTATTTGTTTACAGTTACATTTAATGTTGTGGATTGTACTCAAAACGAGTTCCTGAGATCACTTTTTAGAGGTGCTACAGTCATGCCTTCACCATGGTGCACAAGAAAACACAAAGCGTAGACTCCTCTGCCGTGAAGAAGTCAGAAAATTTAAAGTTACAACTTTACCTCTGATGGTTACAAAGGATTTTTATCGTCTGCTAAATGAGCTGTTACATTAGAAACAATAATGTATTAGAACAAGCACATTAATATAAACCTATGATGTGCACCTGCACTACTGTCAGAACTCCTTTTATAGAAAATTAATCAGCACCTTCTGATCAATTACAATCCAGAATTCAGCAGTGCAAAAATCCTTTGTAAGGGTTGTTAATATCAAGGAAGAACCCTGTACACATTTCAGGAACATTATAAGCAAATAATGAAGTAAATAAATTGCCAGCACTGACTTACTGAGAATCGTCAGCTGACAGAAGAGCAGCAGCTGAAATGGGATGATGAGCGACATCCTCAAAGACAACTGTAAAAACATAAAAATAAAATAAACAGCCAAGTTCTAGTCTTCAACCACCTCAGAACTGCATATTAACATAACATTTATACAGATGCCTCTTCTCATGAAGCAGTAAACTCACATCGATTATTTCTTCAGATGCCAACAACTTCTTGAATAACTTTTCACAAGGGCATGTAAACATCTCAAAACCGTGTAAGAATGAAAACTTTTCTGAGAACTAAGCATGTAAAAGGTCTCATTTCTAAAAAAAAAAAAAAAAAAAAAAAAACCAGCAGCCACATAAAAGTATCTCTTCCTCTTTTTAGCTGATTAACTAAACTGTTTTAGAAGTTTTAGAGGTTTTGCTCAAATGAACATTATTGTATCAGAATAAATCTGGCTCACTCCTACACAGACTAATGATTAATAATGAGCATAAGTAATATATAGTTTGTGTTGTAAGTCTACTTTGGTGCTAAGAACTTGTGTTATGCAATTTCCTCTTTACTATTCTTTTCGCAAGTGACTGAAGATTTGCACAGCATGTTTAAGCAACTTTCTGGAAATTTAGAGGGCATAATGCAAGTTTTTTTTTGAGAGAATGTTAATACACAAAGTGCCATTCAAAGGCAACATATATATATATATATATATATATATAAAAAATATACACACACACACCTGAACAAAATCTTAAGACAAGGGAAAATATTACACGTATTCACAGTTCGCACTGGTAGATTGTAACCAGGTTGTAAGAACTTCTTCAAAATGCCAAAAGAAGAAACAAGAGCAAGAGCCAAAAAAGAGAGAGTAGGCAATTTACTGAAAACTGCATTTAAACTCAAACAGGCTGGTCATCAGCTGATCAAAAGTTTAAGACCATAGCCTTTAAAAGTTAAAATCTGTGCAAAAATATGGCTTTAATGTCATTGTCCTTCAGACAGTCACACTGTCATGATCTCCTGATGGCAAATGCAAAAAGGCTTTCTGTTTTTTAATGTGGCAGGATTGTTGAGCTGCACAAGCAAGGGCTCTCGCGCCATGCCATTGCTGCCGAGGTTGGACGCAGTAAGACAGTCACTTTAAATTTCTTAAAAGAGCCTGAGAGTTATGGGACCCAAAAAAAAAAAAAAAAAATAATAATATTCACCTGCACCTGACATGCTGGCAGATGAATAGTGTAAGAGAACACCACATTGTTAAATACTGTTAAAATGAGACAGGATTAAATCATGATTTAAACCACATAAATCATCTATAGACTTCATTAGAAGTCAACTTTAAATATGTTCACAATATATTAGACTTTTTAGGCATTAATTTGAAACTTTGGCTTCTGGTTTGTACATCAATTTAAATGTGATGCATGATAAGGGACAGCAAAAAAAAAAAAAAAAAAAAAAAAAAATTTAAGAAACAGCAATCTGCTCATCAGTCCACATTTTCTATCCCTGGATTTTGTTCAAGCTTCAGCATGCAAGTGTGTGTTTTTACATCTGGATCTAGACACGATGTTAATCTGCATACCTACTAATAGCTCTAACACAAATCTGGCAGCCTTGAAGGTGTAAAACTTCACAGGTTATTTTAATAATCTGAACCATCCACGAAGAACATCAACTTGCACAAGCATAGTTTTAAGGATAACTTTAACTGTGTGAATGTTAATGCAAGTATTGAACTGACTCTGAACACTTTCCTGCAAGAGAGAAACAGTCCATGCAGAGTGGGGAAACAAGTAGCGGTTTATTGTTGACTAATGCAGTTTCAACTGTAGTTTATGCAAGCAACTGCTGTTTTCATTTAGAATCCCCAAAATTGCAGAACAGTGGCATTTCCCCCCCACCAGTCCACTGATTCTGAAGTTCAGTAAATGTACTTTTAGAGAATTTCACAAACATTTAGACTGAAGCAGGGAGGGGGAGGAAAAAAAAAAAAAAAAAAAATTTACTATTAAATGAATGCATCTGTTCCTGGAAGAACAGTTTGCTAGAGACCATACCTAAACAAAACAATCATGATAGACAGACCACTTCATACATCCTAGAGGAAAAATTCACCTACTACAGCAGCACAGAGAGTTAAAGTATACTTAAAGCAACTTACAGTATAAATATGAAAGTGTAAAAGTGTGATGTGGTAGTGTAGTGGGATGTAAACATTAACAGTAAAAGTGAACAGTGACAATACTGTAGAGTGAATGAGAGAGAAGAAAAAAAAAAAAAAGGAATAGAAGTAAAGTCTGGGACACAGTTCTGGAAAATGAATCAGGGTTTGTTTATTTTTAAAAAAAATTTGCAAACTTCAAACCTTCCACAGAGCAGTGTTAAAATCGATTATTAAACAAATGAAAGAATGACAACCTTAACTCTGTCTAGAGGAGACTCCAGTTGTCCGAGGAAATTGAACCCAGGTCTCCATAGCAGCAGTTCATCACTAATCCACTGGGTTATCAGAGGGTAGGCAGAGTCACTTGCAGAGCAACACAAGCAAAGTTCCAAAGAGTTTATTCCAGAAAATCCAAAAACACCATAAGCAAAAAGCACAGAAGATACAGCAAAAAGTCAAAAGCAAAAAATCAGAGGAAATAAATAAATAAATCCACACATTAAGAGCAGTTCCTTTGTGTCCAAAATACAACCTAGAAAATCAAGGTCAAAAACAGGGCCAAAGTCAAAAATACACAAATCAGTCTGTGAGAAGAGAAAAGAAGAGAAACAAGAGAAAATCCAGAGACATTACCATAGAGACAAGCAGAGTTTTATCAGACAAAAATAATCCAGAGAGCACCAAAAGGCTCAGCATTTTCAGTACACAAGGGATCACAAAGACTTATTAAAGAGAGAGACAAGAGACAGGGCTTAAATACACTGAGGTAACAAGCTAAATGACAGGGAGACAATGAGGTACAGGTGAGCAGAGTAACAAGGGGGCTGAACAGACATAACAAGAAAGGCTAGGCAAGGTTAACAAAAACAGGAGTTTTTGGCGACATCTGGTGGTCAAAACAGTTCATTCTGTGACATCAGTGAGTGGGTACAGACTGGGTTAGTCAGAGAAGCAATGAACAGGGGGCAAAAACATATACTGCAGGGTTTTGGATCACTCCTGCAGCCAATCAGAGGCTCCTAACTCTACCCAGCTCTGCTGTGTACTCCTCACTTACATCTGTGCATAACTTTCTTCATTACACTTCAGCACTACCACCTCTTTTATCGTTCAAGTACAGTATAAGTGATAAAAACTTGTACAGGGCTCATGTTCTGCAAATCAGAATACAGCCATTGATCCGACTGTAAACACAAAAAAGGAGTAGAGTTCATCTGTGCTATCAGCATCACTGCCCTGGACATCCTCCAGCTTTAGAAAAGTCTGTGCAGCTTTTCAGTATAAAAACATAACTTCTTAAATGAGTTTCAGCTCCACTTCATTTTGCTCTAAACTAAATGTTTCTCAAAGGAAGAAATGCGATTCAACACACTGGAAGGACATAAAGATAAATAACAGGTCATTTTTTTTCTTGTTGCTCTTGGTTTCCATATTGGACAGCAGATGGCAACAAAGATTCTGCTAACATCAGCTCTTTATCATATGAGTATGAGTATGATGTGTTAGAGAAGAAAATCCACTAAGCTGATATTATTGTGCGGATTTCCACATGTTGGATTGTGTGGATTTCCACATGTTAAATACAACATCTGGGAAGGTAGAGAGAGACAGACAGACAGACAGACAGACAGAAAAAGAGACAGACAGGTGAACAGAAAGACACAGACAGAGAGGTAATATTGCTACCAATAAATTGCCCTGTTTTGAATTTTTACATAAAGTTTGCAGTTATTGATTATAGTCAGTGATTAATATAAGTTATAAAGTGTAGTAGAGAGGATGTGAGAGGCAACAGTGACCAGCTGAAAACCACATCCTACCTCACACACACACACACACAAAACACACACGTGGCAGTGCACAGCAGTGAGAGGATGTTATTCTGTTAAACCACTTTCATTCAATCTTAAAAACATTTGAGGAACCTCGAGTTTCAGTCGTGCGCTGTGGAGATGAAGAAATGTTTTAGCACCTCGTTCATCTTGCTGGCTGGTAAGGTGTTAAGATTTTTGAAGTTTTCTTTGCAAAGATTGCTCAACCAATCAATGTCAATTTCCAGTACCTTAAATTAAGCCTAGCTGTTTAAAAAAAAGAAAGGATCATTGCATAAGATAATGAGTTACAATATATTTTCTTTCTTCATTTATTTATGTATTTACATTATGTAAAAGAGTGAAAAAGGGTCTGTTTTCTAATTTGTAGTGTCAGTCTTGGGTGTCGTGCTGAAGGATGATGTCTATGAGACAGGAAGTGAAGGCAATGCTGCGGTCATCCTGTGTCCTTACACTGCACGATATAAAACTTATCCCAAATATTTCTGTAAAGGAATTTATAAAGACTGTAAGACTCTTCTAAAAACTGATGGTCAGAAAGCGTGGATGTTTGAAGGAAGACTGTCTCTGCATGACAACACTGAGAAGAAGATGTTTGTGGTGACCATGAATAACCTGAGCATAAGGGATGCAGGACCGTATGGCTGTGGAGTTGAAATAATAGGACAAGACCCGTTTACCGTAGTCCATCTGACTGTGATGAAGGGTATGGGTTAAACTTCTACATTTCGATGTTAATTATCTACGTTTTGATGGTAATTATCTACATTTTGATGTTGATTATCTATATTTTGATTTCATTCTGATTGTGTGAATAAACTGGTTGATCTATTTGTTTCAGCTCAAAAACAACATTTACCTACATTACTGACCACCATCTCCACTTCCCCTAATAAAGGTAAGTGATTCTGCTGTAGATTTTTCTATAGGCACGTGTAAAAAAAATGTGTTATTTTAGCGTTAGTCAAAGCAACAAACAAAAGCAGGATTTTTTTTTGGCATTTCTTAATGCTAGGGCCTTGTTACATTCAGAAAGATTTCTTACTTGAAAAAGTCTTCACGACTGAGGAGCTCACGTTTCTCAATAACATAACAATATAACTTATAAAATACAATATGAAATATACAATATATACAATATACAATATAACAATAAAAAAAAGGCTGTAATAAGTGAGAACAGGAACTAACTTGTTTCACAGATGTTCCACATGTAACTAAAAATGGATAAAAGCATGTTGTTTCATTCATTAATTAAACAAATTAAGTAAGTAAAAGTAAGATTTTGAATTTCAGTGTCTCAGGGAGAAAAATGTTATTGCAAGCTACTCATGTGCTGCACCTTTCTCAACCAGGTGGCAAGTTAAAGCACATTCAAAGAGAAGTCACAGCTGTGTGCTACACACTGAGCAGTAATGACTCCAGTAGTGTACTGACTGTGGTTTGAGATGCAGCTGCACATCCCACTGATGAGCACCTGTGTGAAAGTGTAGCTGTGAATTTTCCGTGGAATATGTGAAAGCCAGTTTATGAGCACACCCTATGCTATGGGGGGAAAAAAATGCAAATACACCACAATCTTAAAAATGATCTGTATGAAATCAATATAAAAATTTAGCACCTCACAACGCTAGAAAGATGCTGATCTATAATGTGTACGTGTGTGTTAATGGAGATTTGATGTTGAATTGTGTGTGTTATGAACAGAAAGGCCCATTTCAGCAGTAACGAACAGACCAGGAAGTGCAACAGACAGCACAGGAAGCAGAGCTCAGCCCACAGCGTCTCAGTCGCTTTCAGGCAAGGGGCAAAACAAAAGATGTGAAAAAATAAGCACAGAAAAACAAAAAGCAGAAATGAATGCACAGCGTGGCTCAGCTATACTGAGGATATTTTTTATGACACACTGCTTGTAAATGTCCATAAACACAGAGCAATGTCTGATTCTGACGCTAGTTCATTCTCTAAACTTCTCTTCAATCAGGAAAAAAGAAGAAATGCTTCGAGCCATTTTTCAGCTCTTCTGTGATAAAATATAAGCGCTGCTTCATTGTTTAAACCTTCAGTTATTTACATGCTTGATAACTTCTTGATTAAAACTTGATTAATTGAATTATTTGATAAATGTACAGTTAAGTTTAATGAAATATACTTCTTGTAGCTAAAAATCTGAATTTCAGCTCTCATTTCATTAAATTTAGCATCTGGTATATTTCTCATAATATTTAATGACATATTTACAGTGCGGATCTATCTCAGGTAGTTATTCGTTAGTAGATGTTTCATTTTTGTGTCTGAAAGTGTGTGTGTGTGTGTGTGTGTGTGAACAGGAAGAACAGCAGTGAGACCCACTCAACCTACAAAGCTTCAGTCTCTCTCAGGTAAGCACCAATTATCAAATAAATAGTCTACATGTATCTTTGGACTTTTCTTAAAAACACATCTTTGACTAAAATGTATATATAATATAGAGAGCGATACTCAATAATCCAGCCTCTTGGGGCACTACACACCACCTCAGGCTAGCAGTGGGGGGTACAGGGGTTGGGGAGTGGATTTGCGAAACCAAATTAGGGAGAAAATGGGAAAAGAAAAAAAGGACTACGGATACAATCTAATTAACTCGCCAATACATCATTACATTGCATTCGCTACCACTTTTTTAGCCAAATCAGTGAGGTTTCCAGGCAACCAAACCATGGGACTGCAAGCACACTGGAGCTTCCACTTGTCTGGTGGGCTTACTAATGAATTTGAGATTTGTTCACCCCTGATTAAGGGTGAAACCCCAGCACAAGGTCACGTCCTTATCCTTACATAGCATGCAAGACAAAAACCCCACAATATCCAATCAGAGGCAAGAACCACACCCCAGTAACACAATGCTGCTGTGACGATATCACTCACAACAAGGAATCAAACTGCTTCTTACTTCGTTAAAGTAAATTTAATATACTATTTATTTATTTATTTATTTATTTATTTAATATACAGGCATCTTTACCTATGTTGGAGGGGCTTTTGGTGCAGCACTGCTGGCGTTGTCAGTCATTTCCTGTGTCTTCAAATGCAGAGTAAATAAAGGCAGTGCAGGTACAGAATAATCATCTTCATAAGTTAAAAACAACTGAATCGAGGTGTCTTGATCTCTCTCTCTCTCTCTCCCTCCCCACAAGGCATGACTTGGCCCAATTCAACAGAGAACACAAAGGTTTGTATGTATTTATTTACTTTATAAAATCACTTTAAAAAGATGCAGACACAGCTTTTTTTTAACCTTTGCATAATTTCAGGATGTCTGCGTATATGATGAGATACAGTGCAGCAATCCTGCAGAAGAGAATGCCTCAGAAACCCCAGACGTAATATCCAGTCCTAATCCTTATCCAGCATGCAAGACAATATACACCACAATAACCAATCAGAAGCAAGAACCACATCTTATTAACGCTTTGCCAACCAATCACGTGTCCTGTAGTACGAGACTGCACAGTGACTCCACTGAGAACCTCAGAGAACCAAAATACTGCCATGTAGAATTTCCAGATGCTGGAGATTTCAATCATTCCATGGGATACAGTGATACATATTCAACTGTACAAGGAGTCGTTAATAACCAAAGTCCAATCTACTCTGTAATCATCGCTCCCAAAACTGACAGTAATTCTGACTACATAAATGTTGTGCCACCTAAACAGGACACACATGATGAGAGAACGTCTACATGAGTAGGGACAGTTACACATTTTCTACATGACAGACTACACAGAGTGTTGGATAATCTCTCTTCTATAGATTTTCTCATTTTGGATCTTCTTAAATGAGATAAAGTATTTACCAGTGATGGACAAAGTAGAAAAAATCCTGTACTTGAGTGAAAGTAAAGATACCTTCGGTACAATTCTCCTCAAGTAAAAGTCTTCTATATACATTAGTACTTTAGTTAAGGTACAAATGTACCTAATTTCTAATCAAAAATAATTATTTTGGTGCTCAGTTTCTAGACACCTCTCTGACAGCAGACAAAAACAAAAGTTTAGGGCTTTAGAAAAACTGGCAAACATTAAAATTTTTGGTGAATTTTTGAACACAGAGATTCTCTGTACCCCAGGGAGCCACGGCACACAAACGCTCAGAGGGTGTCGTATTCAGATATTCTGGCCAATCCAGTGTTCTCTTATTTCAGAGCGATAAGTAACGATGGACACGCTGCAGAAAGTAACGGAGTAAAAGTTTGCTTTGAAAAGTTAAAATGTAATACTTTACTGAAGTACAGATACCTGTCAGGACTACGTTACCCATCAGCCCCTGCCCATCACAAGATCATGCAAACACGAGTCATGTTAATGAGCACTGGTATTTAAGTTCTGTCCTTGGTAGCACTCTTTGTTTTGTGTTTGTCGCGTTCACGTTATGTTCTTATGTTCCCGCATTCGTCTAGTTTTTGTTGTCCTAGTCCATGTTCCTAGTGTTCTTAGTGTTCCTAATACCTGAAAAAAAAAATTTACATACAGTTACACAGCACATGTGCTTCGTTACTGTCCACCACTGATATTTACACGACTGTTATCTTCATTTAACTGCATGCAATATAAAAGATTTTATTGTATTTGTTCTTTATAAACAACTATAAAAAAAGCATGAGCTCTATTATACAAAAATCTCATAATACATATTTTATCTATGTTGAGCAACTCAGGCTCATAATGTCAGTACAAGGCTTTATTTTCACCCGCGATCCTACTGTAGCCTTGACATCCTCAATCTGTTTAAAAATTCAAACTTCATGAAAGTCCAAACTGCTGTAGAGTGAAAATCTGACTGCGATCATGTTCATAATAATCTGATGGTCATTACAGCCACACGGATTAACATGGGAGTGTATTAGAAGTTGCATCATCGTGGATCTCGTGCAAAGCTACATGTCACATTTACTGCATCTAGTGTAAAATGTGCTTTAGCTTATATTAACTAGGACACATAATCATAATTATTTAGAATCACCATGGTAACTGACCATACACTACAGATGCTGGAGACTGGTGGAGCATTTATTTCATTTCATTGCTTTTGATTTCAGACAAGTTTCCAACACTCTTTTGATGCAAATTCAAAGTTGTACCTCAACATGATATGATTTGCAGGTCCATTTACCAGGTTCATAAATCAAGAGACAAAGCAGTGAAGCCCAAAACCCGACAGTTATCATGTATTGTAAATGATTTCATTATGTTCTTCTTTATAAAAAAAAATAAAATATGTGTTTTATTCATTCAAGAAATGGATTCTACTGATATCACTTAGAAATATAAAAGCAGAGTGTGTGTGTGTGTGTGTGTTTGTGTGTGTGTGCTGTTGATTCAGTGTTGTCTAAATTGGAAACTTAAGGGTAAACCACATGAAACACAGAACAGGGTCATAGGATCTACACACACACACACACCCACACACACACACACCACCTAAATCTAACCTTAACCCAACCATGACCACAATAACCAAAAGAAGACCTTTTGGCTCTTTTAGTTTTTGTTTGTTTGTTTGTTTGTTTGTTTAATAAATGCTGTAGCTCGAAAGTGTCACATTTTCCTATTCTTGTGGGGACATTTAGTCCCACCAAGATAGAAAAAGCTTGCCCACACACATGCACACACACACACACACATATGCACACACACACACACACACACACACATATATGCACACACGCTCTCTCTCTCTCTCTCTCTCTCTCTCTCTCTCTCTCTCTCATTTCCTCTGAAATCTAGCCAGCAGTCTGGATTGTGTTTCATTCTGAAACCAGCTGCGGTTTACTCAGGTACACATAAACCCATGTCCTTATTCTCTGCTCTCACTGTTGTATTACATTTTTATAAATATAATTTTAATTAAAAATTTTATATTATTAAATTTTTTTGTAGGTTTTTCTTCTCCTCCAGCAACATCATGAACATTATAGCTGTGAGTGTGATTCTTTTAGGAGGTGAGTTTTTTTTTTTTTTCTTACAAAATGCAAAATAATAAGAAAAAATAAAAGATAATACAAAAAGCGTTCTGATTTTTATTTTAATAGCAATATACGAAGGTAAAGTGATATAGCTATAGTGAGCTGGAACAAGCAAAAAGTGCAAAAATGCTGCAGATTTTGTAGGTTTTATTCATGGTGCAATAAGGAAACAGTGTAAAGGGAAAGGTAAACAGTATGATGCATACCAGTAATGCAAATTCATATCTTTCACCTGGGAAAGTGAATATAGTGTACTTTTTAAACATTTAACCCCTACAACTAATCACACTCGTTTATAATTAGCTGTCTGCTTAGTTCTTGTGTACTGGCACAATGAGAAATATGAAAGGCAATGAGGTCTTAACTGTAATAATTATTGCATCTGCATGCCAGATTTTTTATTTTTAGATAACACGAGTCTCTTTCTTTCTTTCTCTCAGTCGTACCCAATGTGGTGTCTGGAGGAGTCAGAGTGAAAGGGCCACTAGGAGGAAACGCTTCTGTTCACTGTTCATACAACAAAGGAAGTGAGAGTTACCCAAAGTACTTCAGTAAAGGTAAACCTAAAACAGAGCTTGTGAGACTGAACAGCAGAGGAATATGGCCCCGGGACAGCAGATTCTCTCTGGTGGACGATAAGGAGAACAGAGAATTCACCGTGACTATCAGGAACCTGAGTGTGGAGGACGCTGGGCTTTACTGGTGTGGGGTGGACCGGTGGGTGTGGGATTTTCTGACGGAGGTCAACCTCGACATAGTGCAAGACGTACTGCAAGACATAGTGCAAGATGCAACCAGTGAGAATGGTGAGAACTGAGATCTGACATTTTTTCAGTCATACAGGTTCTTTTGAACAGAAAATGGATTAAGGTTATAATCTTCAGGGGCTTCAGACGTTCCAAAAGATGAAACATCTTCAACATTATAACATACATTTAATCACCAAACGTGAAAGAGTGATGCACATATTCTTACTTTAATCTGAGCCCAGAACTAATGCATCATAAGGATAAATATATTTAATTCATTTATTACAATTTAACCATAGCATTGTTGAATTCTGATTGGATTAGCATGAAGTGGCTCCTAACTTTGCATGATCTACATAGCTTTTGTGTGGTAAAAGAATCTTGGCCTATTTTTGCCCCAGAGTGTCTAAAATCTGCACAGTTACCACTTAATTACACTGTAAATAATGTTTACAGTCAGAAATGTGTGATTATCTGTTTGTTTTTCTCACTAGCTTTTGTTTCCCAAACTACATCTTCAGCCACTGTAACCAGGCAGAGAACCACAGAACCACAAGACCTGCAAACCTTCATTAGAGGTGACCTAATGCAAATATGCCAGTTCCTCTATTTCACTGACTTGTCATGACTGTATATAGTCTCATAAATTATATACAGGTAAACGCATGCATAATGCTTGAAAAGGCTTCAGTTCAAAACAGTATTCAAAATTCAATTCAGTGCCAACCTAGCAAGTTTCTTTGAGGTCAAATTTTGAATTCCAGATGCAGGACAGAGACACTGAGTCCACTTACTGGGACCCATTCTTCATACGTAGTATGAAGCAGCTGGATTGGATTGTTGATGATTGTCGATTCTTTGAGGTTTTGATGGACCTGTTACCTTCATTTCAAATCATGAAAATTGTGTCACTGTCCAAATACTTATGGACCTGACTGTATATCTGCTGTTTCCAGCCAAATCAGAAGAGTGCAGTTACACTATATGGTCAAAAGTATGTGTACCCTGACTATCACACCCATATATGCTTGTTGAACATCCCATTCCAGATTTATTCCATGTGTTTGCTGTTATAATAAGCTCTTCTGGGAAGCTTTCCACTAGATGTTGGAGCGTGGCTGTGGGGATTTGTGTTCATTCAGCTACAAGAGCAATAGTGAGGTCAGGCGCTGATGTTGGGATGTCGAGGAGGTCTGGGGTGCAGTCGGTGTTCCAGTTCA
>CM075028.1:16320674-16332452 GCA_037576675.1 Pangasius sanitwongsei
CACTCCAACCTTCACACACCATGTCTTCATGGAGCTCACTTTGTGCACAGGGGCATCGTCATGCTGGAGCAGGTTTGTGGCTTTTAGTTCCAGTGAAGGGAAATTGTAATGCTACAGCATACAAAGACATTCTATACAATTGTGTTCTTCCAACTTTGTGGTTAGAGTTTGAGGAAGAACCAAATATGGGTGTGATGGTCCACAAACTTTTAGCCATATAGTGTAGCAGAAACTGTTGACAACATTGAGGGTCATCTGTGTTGAACTGAGAAATTTGCATGGGTGAAGTCTGCTGCTGAACAGTAAGATTTTTGTGCCGAGTGTCTTTTGTATGGCTGAGTGTGAGTGAGGAATAATGGCACTGTCATCCACATGACATTGTAAGCCATGAATGACAGCGATGATGCATTTTGTAAGAGGTTTTAGTGAAGGCACACAGCCTTGTTTTACTCTTATGTTCGTAGAGAATAATGGTGATCGATAAGGACTCGTGCTTCCATGCAGAGGTGCAGCTGCTTGAGCTTAAAATGTGCATAGCAATCCAAAATTGTTCACCAGTTACCACAGGACACAGTACTGGAGCTGCTCTTAGCAGAAAATTTATACTGTAAACTGCAAATTCTGAGGCAAGTATTGATAAATAACTGCAAAAATCATTTAATTATTGAATGTATTGGAAAATACATCCACTTGGCACACATACTTTTAGTTAAACTCTTAACTTGATCTTTTTGTGACCTGCTTTATTACAACCACATACAGAGTTTTGTATGTTAAAGTAAATTATGAAATCTTTGTTTTTGGCTGTGTTCTGAATCCAGGCTGAGCTGGTGTAACCTCAAGAGAAGAGCTGCTCATTCCTCTCCTCCGTTCTCAACACTTTAAGAGAGTTGGACCTGAGTAACAACGACCTGCAGGATTCAGGAGTGAAGATCATTTCTGATGGACTCAGCAATGAACAGTGCAAACTGCAGATACTGAGGTTAGTTTTCAAATGATACTCTAAAGATAAACTGTGCTGGTCACTATGTTGCTTTCATTTCTTCCTTTTTTTTTTAGGTTGTCCGGTTGTTTAGTGACACAAGAAGGATTTTCTTTACTGGCATCCGCTCTGACTTCAAACTCCTTATCAGTCCCGAGAGATCTGGATCTGAGCTACAGTAATCCAGGAGATGATGGAGAAAAGCTGCTCTCTGATCTACTGAATAATCCAAACTGCAAACTGGAGACACTCAAGTAAGATTTTACTCAAGTTCTTAATTACACTGTAGTTCTTCCACTCCAACCTTAACACACCATGTCTTCATGGAGCTCGCTTTGTGCACAGGGGCATCGTCATGCTGGAACAGGTTTGGGCCTCTTAGTTTCAGTGAAGGGAAACTGTAATGCTACAGCATACAGAGACGTTCTATACAATTGTGTGCTTTAAACACTGTGGTAACAGTTTGGGGAAGAGGCACATATGTGTCTGACGGTCAGGTGTCCACATACTTTTGGCTATATGGTGTATGTCAGCCTCTGCTTGTAACAACACCAGAGATCCATATTGCACAACAGTGATAAACGCTTCATCTGAGATTAGCTTGTCTTGTAATATATAAAGCAATTCTTGTATTGCTTTTTAAAATAACTTTTTTATAGCCCAGAAAGACTGTCAAACACTCTGTTCTGCCAAAACATTAGAGCTGTTGTTAGTGAATTTGATTTCTATGGCTACGGCATGAACACCTATTAGGTTTAGTTGCTTTGCTTAAAGTCTCTATAAAGGTTGTCAGTATAGGCAGAAATGAGGTTTAAAAAAATGTTAAAAAAAAAGATGTTGGCCCTCTGTTGGCCCAGTAATAATACTGTATTATAATAATCATTTTACAACTAAACTCAGTTTAGTAATAATTCTAACACCGTTGGGCAGCTGGGCTTCCTACCTGTAGGTCTTCAGTGGCAAGTAGAGAAATACCATATAGTTATAAATTGTAAAATGTGTAAGAGAGAAGTGACCACAAACGTTCAAGAGGATGAGAGAGTAACTGAAAGTAGGGCTTAGGGAAAAGGGCGGTGCTGACATTAAGAGACTGAGAAAGACACTTCAACTGCACAGGAAGCATTTCAGTCTCTCTGAGTGACTGCAGGACTATAGTGACTTTTTAATCTTCTTAATTTTTTTTTGGTGAATTTTGAGCACAAACCATCTGGACTTGTGGGTTAGAAACAGGAGAAAGATAAACATGCTTCTCATTTTCACCTTGTACCTGATTTCAGGTCAGATATTCTACTTTTATCAAAAAGTGTGAGGTGTAGTTCATAGTTCATAGTTCTGTTTCAATTTAAGATTAAGATATGTTTTATAAATGATATACAGTATAAAGTCTCTGCTTTGTATGATGTAATGCCCCATGTTTTATATCAGGAGAGTCTAAAAGAGGAACTTTATTTTATTTCACAGCTCAAGTTGGCTGTGAAGAAGATGTTAAAGTAACAGGATATGAAGGAGGAAGTGCCATTATAAATTATAGATATAATCCTCAAAAATACAACAATCACACAAAATACTTTTGTAAGATCAAAGAAAGGAACTGCAAAAACATCTTTTCTCAGACAGAGGAAAACTGGGATCTTAAAGGAAAATTCTTTGCCGTGGATGAAATTCCGGCTGGAGTTTATAGCGTGCTCATTAGAAATTTAAGCCAGGAGGATGGAGGAAATTACAGATGTGGAGTGGAAGACCAGAATGAAAATCGGTTAAACATGGAGCTGGATGTGAAAAATGGTGAGATGCTGTATTTTAAAACTAGGTCTATTTGAATTATTTTAATTATACCCCAGCACTGTTGACTTCTAGATTCTGATTGGTCAGAAGGTGTTGATTTAGTTTTCTATAACAGCGGCTCTGACAGTAGTGCAGCTACAAATCACAGTTTTATATCAGTGCACTCGTTCTAATGCGTTAACGTTTCTATAGTAACAGTTCATTCACAGGGATGTGTACAGAGGAAGCTGCACATAAACAGATTAAAGAACATGCAGTTGTTGATATGTTGAAGTTGTCTGTAAGGTGATGTTTATGTAACATTTATGGAAGGAGTCTCCAGTGTCAGAGCTTTGTAACAGTCAGAGGTAAAGCTGTAGGTTTATGTTTTCTGACATCTTCAGAACAGAGGAGTTTATGCTTTGCAGTTTCTTGGTTTCATGATAAGCTGTGTTTTGTCTTATTAAAAGACAAAGAGGTGTTCCACAGCATTAAATGTAACTATAAAGGGATGAAAAGAATGACGCATCATTGTTTAATGATTACAGAGTTTAATTGTTGGCAAATTGTTGAAAGGAAGTCATTTAGGGATGAGCTGTATTAGGAACATAATCAACTTTGGGGTGGTAACAGTAACTTTGCTTTAGTCATTCTTTTCCTGTAACAGCATGCCCATTTTTATTACTCCAACTCCTAAAATGGTCTGAAAGAAGAAAATTTAACTCATTAATTGCATCACAGCTACATTATTCTTAAAAGTTGTACCTGTTTTGTTTATCTTGACTGACAGGTCTGTATTATGGAAAGTCATTTTCACAGACGACTCATCCTGGAGACGTTGTTAGCTTCAGCTGTACATATCCAGAAGGGCATGAAAATGACATGAAAAGTGTGTACAAAGTGACCAGTCAGAGCATATTCGCCATCATATTCACTTATTCAGACTATGAAAACAAAGACAGGTATGTCCTTCACGTCTCCTCGAGAGATAAAGTCATCAATATGAGCATCAGCAATGTGACGGTGGATGATGGAGGACTTTATCTGTGTGGAGTTGTAAAGAATGAGCCTTCTTATGTGTCCATCTTCAGTGAAATGCAGCTTCAAGTTACAGGTGAGAATCTGGTATTATGAAAGTTTTTATGAAAAGAAAAAAATCAGTCCTGCAGTTTTGTTTGATGTATAGTTGGGTCCAAAAGCCTGAGTTACTCAAAAAATACACATGGCCTCACCTTGCTAGATTCGGTGGTAAGGCTGGTTAGGACTTCAGAGCAGCTGAGGAGGACACGACCTGTTCTACTGAATTAATCGCCTGTTATGTTTAACTCTCACAAGATGCTACACTATCAGCCTTAAAACTCTTGATAATAGATAGATAATGCACACAATATAGCCTAACCAGGCTATGACATGAATGCTTAAGCTTATGTGAGAACATATGATATAAATATGAGTGTTTATGTGGGCAAATGGTAGTTTGTAAAATGCAAATATCGTATTGTAGACTACTTGGAACATTGCTAAAACAACTTGCTAGTTGCAGTAACTTAAGCTGATGTATCCAACATTATTTGTGGAGTACATGGCATTTTTCATGCCTTTTTAGTATTTAGTAAGAAGAAGGAGAGAGAGATAAATGTAAAGCAAAATATTTAATTGGAGTCAGAGCAGAAATCAGAAATTAGCAATTGGCGTAGTATATAATTTTTTACATGTGAAGCCTGACACATTTCTGGTAAAGTTCTAAAATTTTGATCCTGGTTACGTCCCTTCAAGGCCCTGAAGGAAATCGTGTGTGAACAGGATATTCCACTTTTATTTTAATTCAAATTTCATAGGATTTCTCATGCATCTAAAATGGACAGGGATTTCTTAATTAATACAAGTATTACCTGTAAATGGGTGTATTTTCCTTTAATAAATGTTGTTAATGGACTCAGGTTAAGGAGGTCACATGGGAACGAACAGAACAGTCAGATATGATGCTCATGGAACAAAGAAAGATCATAACCACGAGAGTGTACTGGGTGGTCCAGCTGTGCAGCACCTTTACCACGTTTATTCTTCTTCAGTAACTGCTTCAACCTTGTTAGCGTCACTGTGGTTTATATGACTAGTTTGTTTAACCTATTAAAAATAATACCTGCTAGAGTGAAGGGGATTGGTCCGAATTCCTTCAGTGCAAGCAGGATTAAAAAAATCCCTCACACACTCTTAGACTCAGGCTTTTGGTCCCTAAAGTTAATAAACATATACAGTTACTGCAGCATGTGATTACTGAGCAATTCCTGATTAATCTGTGTTCTGTCTTTTATTTAATGACACCTCAATGGACACTAATGACATCAAGAACCTGCAAACATGCCTTGTAAGGACCATGTTCCTACAAACATACATATTTCCATACTGTGCTCACAGTCAGATTCAGGTGTGTGTTCATCTTTCTGTGTCCTGCAGCTCCAGGTTCTTCATCGGCCATCATCATGACTGTGTACGTCGGTGTGGCTCTGCTGCTGATCACGGGATTTACGCTGATCTTCTACAAACTGTGGTCCATGAAGGCAAAAGGTATTATTTTACACACAAAAAACAAATCATTAAAAGCTGTGGTTTTTGTTAAGAAAAAAATTTTCTTCTGGAGATATATAAAAACATGTCCACACACACACATGTATACACACACACACACACACATGTATACACACACACACACACGCATGTAAACACACATACACGTCTGGTTTTTTTTTTCCTGACATTTTGGAGAAAAGAAAATTGGCAGATAATTTTGTTAAGCAATTATTTCTTGAGACACGTCCTGTTGTTTTAGAATAAGAAAAAAAAAATTCAAGCTTAAAATGAGTAATAATGCAGAAAAAAATGACTCACAGTCAGATATTACAAACACACACCCTAACTGTGGCTTGTTCTGTAACTCGACACACAAACTTCAGAACATGCCACAAGTAATAAAATGAGATGCAGGGTAAAGACACAGTTTATAAACTGTCATTTGAAGACATTGTGGTGATTCCTACATGTAACTTTGTGTTGATAGATGCCTCCTCGCCAGCCGACAGAGGAAACCCAGTGAACAGAGAGGTCAGTGAAGAGAGGGATTAAGAGAGAGGAGAAAAACTCTCATCCACCTGTTTTAATGTAAAGGTTAAAATTGCCAAAATGGGGGGAAAAAACATAGCAGTTCTTTATGTTTTTTTATTTGTAAGGGGCTTGGAAAAGAGATTAAATGGATGGACGAATGGATGGATGGATAAATGGATGGATGGATTTGCTTGCTTAGTGATTGATTGATTGACTGATTGATTGCATGTCCCCATAATGAGCTCCCTAACTGCATACTAATCTCTGTCTCTCTCTCTCTCTCTCTCTCTCTCTCTCTCTCTCTCTCTATCTATCCATCAGGATGCCTACTCTGCCTATTATGAGAAGATTCAGGACACACAGACCACTACTGTTTATGTCAGTGCCCAGAAACCCAAAACTCATCCCATCTCTCCAAATCTGTCTGGTAGAACTGCAACTTCTACAAGATAGCACAAAAGCAACATCTCCAAACACAGTTGATCAAAACCCCATGGTCCAGCTTTCCAAAACAGAAATGTCATTATTATTATTTTTTTTTTTCCACACATTTTAATTGTTGATTTACCCACTAACTCCTCCAATTTACCCACAAACCCCTCTGATTTACCCACAAACTCCTCTGCTTTACCCATTAACCCCTCTGATTTACCCACAAACCCCTCTGATTTACCCTCAAACCCCTCTGATTTACCCTCAAACCCCTCTGATTTACCCACAAACACCTCTGATTTACCCATTAACCCTGAGTTTTACCACTAATTTACTCTCTGATTTAACCAAAAATGCCTCTGGTTCCCCGTCATGCACTGTAATTTATCCACAAACCACAGCAATCATAGAAATCATGTGAATTGTCGCATGATCAGTTTGAGTAGCAATGATATTATGGCACTTCCTATTAAAGTTTCAGAATGTCTAGAGGAAGTGGGTGAAGAAGGACAAGTCTGTTCTGCTTTTTGTAACCATTACTGTTTATTATTGTTATGCTATCAGCACATCCGATTGAAATTAATCACAAATGTTGCACGTATGAGGTATAATTCTGATATTTAAATGAATTAACACATCAAACAGACATATTTTCTTTTTGTAAAAAGTTTACAATAATGATGATGACAATCAGTTTTTTTTTACAGCACTGGGGAAACCCTACCTCAGAAACTGATCCATGCAGGTTTTGTCCTTTCTCACTTTGACTATTACAATGCACCACTCACAGGACTTCCTACAACTTGTGTAAAATGCAGAAGCAAGAATATTAGCATGTTATCAAAAACAAGGCCTTGTTAGAGAAGTTCCAGCATCACTAAACTGGCTGCCTGCTTCCTATAAAACATTTTATCACTAGTTTATAAATCTCTTGATAGCACCTTCATACACAGAGGTCTCTGAAAAACTTTAGACTGCTTTAGACTTCTCAACTTTTAAGGCTCCACTGAAAAAAGTAGTAAATAAAAAAAAATTGTTTTCACTTTAGCATTGAACTAGTTTTGCATTATTTTCATCAATTTGCTGGTACATTACATCTATATTATTTTCACTGCAGTTTGATTTTATTTTTTTGCAAGTTTTAAATTGTTATTCTAATATAACCCAAGCTCAGGATCGATCCTGAGGTCGGGTTACTGTATGTGTGGGGTTTTGCATGTTCTTTCCGTGTCCATGTGAGTTTCCTGGGTTTCGTGGGTTTCCTCCAACTTCCCCAAAACATGCCAGTAGTTGGATTAGGACTGGAGACCCATCCAGAGTGTATTCTCACCTCACACTGGTGTTCCCGAGATAGGCACCGGATCCACTGTGACCCTGATCAGGATAAAGCGCTTACTAAAAGGGAGTGAGTGAGAGTGTTAATAGCGATATTTCTTTTTGCTATTATTTGCCTATATTGCTATTTTTCATGATGAGTGTTTGGTTATTTTCTTCTCTTGTATTTTTTTTTACTACATATTGTAATTCAATGCATTTTAAATGTATGAAATGTGATATATAAATAAAATTGTTTATTATTATTATTATTATTATTATTATTATATAGAAGAGAAGTAGAAGTGTAGGCTGTCACATTTACATAGAGGGTGAGAGAGAGGGAGGGAGGAGGAAGTAAAATACTATTTAGTTCCCAGAAAATCATTTTGACAAGATTAAAGCATAACGCAGTAAAGTGGATTGCACCTGCAGCTTGAATTGAACACTCTGCTCGTTCTTATCATCTGTCTTATCCGAGGTAAGTGATAAGTTTACTTGTGTGCTTTGTGTTACTGTGCATCAGCGGATGTAATGATTACAACGTGATGCCAAAAAGCTAAAACTGAGACACACAACAAACTAAACTGCTTACGAGTGTTTAGTCTGCTGTAATGATGATACAATTATCATCTAGAATGGGAAACCAGACACGACACATACTCAGGCTTTTTGTTAACATGTAAAACAAGTACTCATCTGTACTTAATTGATTCAATTAGACTATATATTTGGTACATAAATTATATTTGGTACATATAAGCTCTAAATATATAAAAACACTGCATGCACTTTATCACATGATAGTTACAGATGCGAGACAAAAAGCCCACAACCCTTCGTCCAACCACACAGAAGAAGTACACCATGACATCATCATCATCATCATCTTTATCCCATACATCAGGTAAAAATACATATACATACATTGATTTTTTTTTAAAACACAAAAAAAAATTTTTTTTTGTCTTGTCAAGTCATCCAGATTTTTAAAAGCATTTTTGTGATTTAATTCTGTATGTTGGTGCAGGTACCTCTGTGGGCATCGTTGTCTCAGTCTTTGTGGTTCTTCTGCTCTTTGCTATTCTTCTCTACTTGTTTCTTAAATGGAAACGAAATAAACACGGTAACTCTGATTACTTCCACAGCCGCATGCATACATCATATTTCCGATTGCAGAGCATTTATCGTTTTATTGTTTATTGTGAACACAGTTTAATATTTCCTCTGCTGTTTTCCACAGATCACACTTCCTCGTCTAACACAGGTGACTTAAATAACCGACAGGTGAGCTAATGTTACGATTCTCTGATCATTCACTGGGCGGAGAATATCTCTCTCTCTTTATTTAGTAAACGTCATTCGTCTCTTTCAAACATTACAAAATAAGAAACAATAGCACAAAAACAACTTTTTCAGCACAATATGACAAAAATTGTCCGACACTGTTTTGCTTTTTTTTTCTTCTTTTTGTCAGTCATTACTGACGTTACTACAGAGTTACTGGATTTAAATTGTTGGTCTATTATGATCTTAGTTCTTGTTTTCCATCATTCTGATCTTGCAGTGCAAATTTCCAGCCATAGAATTCTTCCCCAAACACAAATCCAAAATGAAATAGTGTTTATATTAATATCAAGCCCAAAACATATTTTCAGTTTCCCAGTTCAGCTTCAGCTTCATAATCACTGATGTTATGTGAAAGAGTAAATTATGCTACCAGTTACAGTATAAACACTGTCCATCTGCATCTATTTACACAGTTTCAGTTTCTGATCCATGTACAGATTTAACCCCCAGACTGTGAATTAGATGCTGCTTTTCACAGAGTCAATAAAAAAAGCACGTGGAAACGCTTTGGGATGTGCTGGTACAGGGGTGGGGTGATGAAGTGGGGTCACTGTTACCACCACAAAGTTGATTATTTTCCTCTAACAGCACATCATCAGGTGTTATATACCACAGCAAATTGCCAAAGAGCGCAATTATTTCTGTCTATTAAACAGCAACACCATACTTTTTATCCATTTATAATTACATTTTAATGTGGGGAACGAACATTAAAAACATGAAACATGAAATAAGTTCTTGAGAAATGAGAACATTTAAAATGACAGCTTTACCTCTGACTGTTACAAAGTACTGACACTGGAGACTCCTTCCATAAATGTGAAATAAACCTTTCTTAAAGACAACTTCACCATATCAATGATTATTTTTTCCCTAACAATAAAGTTTTTTTAATGAAATCCATTTTTTATTAGCTATTACTATAGAAGCTATAACGTATTAGAATGAGCGCATTAATATAAACCTACTATCAGAGCTGCTGAAAATTAATCAACACCTTCTGATCAATCAGAATCTAGAATTCAGGAGCACTGTGGTATAAATTTCTTCTAACAAAGGCTTTCATGGGGAAAAAAAACACAAAACAGGCTTGAACATAAAGTGTGGTGTTCGTTGTTATGCGGAAATGTTCCCCTGAGTGGTTAGAATGAGGGTTAGTGATTTTACACCTCACATGAAATTTACTGAAATCCTTCTCAAACATCAAAACTCTTCGAAATTTGATATATAATTATAATCAGTATTATTTGTCTCTTCATTCCTTTGGTCTTTTTTTTTACTTTCTTTAGCTTGGACATACTGCAGAGGACTATGAGGAGATTAAAGACTACAAATTTCGCACAGATCTAAACACTATTTACAACAATGTTGACATACCCACTGATCCTTCAGAGTCACCTACTGAGGTTAGCAACGTTTTCATGTAAAATTCACATTAATTTCACTCATAGTTTATATCTGTATTATTTGCCCATTCATTCCATTCAATGTTTTTTTTTTTTAACATTTTGTCAGCTTGAACATACTGCAGAGGATTTCGATGAGATTAAAGACACGAAATGTCATCCAGAACTATGTAGTGTTAACACCATTACTGAAGCGCCAGCAGATCCCTCAGATCCACCCGCAGATCCGACTGAAAGCCACGAGTACAACACAGTGAACTTCCTGGAGAATTCACACTGTTCTGAACTCGAAACTTCCAGCTCTGTGATACAGGAGATAAATGAGTGATGTCTCTACCTGTCAATCAACTGTCAAGAGTCCTGACTCCTGATATTTTTCCTTATAGAAGATGTGAAGTGTAAATTGCTGTTTCTAAAATATACACAGGTGTGTTAGATACTTATGTTTTACTGTAACTACATTTCATCTGAGTGTTTTATAGCAGAAATATGGTACTTTTCATTAGATTATATTAATGCTTACCTTTATCAATGTGTATCAATGTTTTATTTTAGTTGTGTTACTATAGGCTTAATTATACTTAACTACATATAATGTGTTATGCTTGAATAGGAGAACTGTTTGCTGGTTTTGATGCATGCATTTTTTTTTTTTTTTACATTTTTCCATACGTTAATAATAAATGTAGAGAAATGGGATGAATGAACTGCCATTGCTCATGTTTGCAGTGTGGATGTATTTCTTATATTTACATTTACATTTACAGCATTTATCAGATGCCCTTATTCAGAGCAACTGACAGAAGTGCTTTATGGTTTCTATTAAAAACACACTCTCCTGCTACGTCACTAGTTCATGGACTACGAGTACCATCAGTCTAAAAACCCTGTTGGAGAGGATGATATAGTATGAAAAAAAACACAAGACAAGGTGATTTCTTAAGAGATTAACAAAGTGCTAATTTAAGTGATTGCTGAAGAGGTAGGTCTTCAGTCTTCGTTTGAAGACAGCCAGGGACTCACCTGTTTGGGCAGCCAGAGGAAATTCCTTCCACCACCTGGGTGCCAGGACAGAGAAGGGTCTTGATGCAGGTCCTCCTTGTATCCTGAGAGATTGTGGGACCAGTAGAGGATCGGAGGGAGCGTGGTGCAGTGTAGAGGGTGATAAGTGCTTTAAGGTAGGTGGGTGCTGGTCCATTATTGGCTTTGTAGTTATGCATCGGTGTTTTTTTTAAATCTGATGCAGCAGCTACAGGAAGACAGTGGAGGGAACGTAGCGAGGGTTGGGGGGGGGGTGCTTGGGCAGGTGGAAAAAAAATTGTGTAACTGCATTCTGGATCAAGTAAAGAGCAAGTTTCAATAATCCGGACTCAAAATGACATGGAACTGATCAAGCACCTGAGTGATGTCTGTGCATAGAAATATATA
>CM075028.1:16332552-16343356 GCA_037576675.1 Pangasius sanitwongsei
ATATATATATAGAGTCTAAATATATGGCTTGGAAAAACAAAGGCAGAAATTAGCTACAGGAAATCAAGGAACACATCTGTAACACAAGGGCATAGGAGTGGGGTTGAAACGTTCACATTCAGTAATTGTATCAGCACACCCAAAGCAGATATGTGAGTTATGTATTTAAAATGAAACACAAACCTTAAAAAAAGACATTTATTGTCGTGTATAGAGAAGGTTTATCATGTTGAAAGTGAACAGAAAGAGCACTTTATTATTGTATACAGAGACAGAGAGAGAGAGACAGAGAGAGAGAGAAGAAAAACCTCACACACAAACAAATCTGAAAATATTTAACACAATGCAAAATAATAAAACTGTGAAATAATTTTCTAATCAGACCTGTTGCTCTGGTTCTTTTTACAAATCGAGCTTGTCTTTTCTGGTAAGAACATAACCTATCTATCAAATGAGATATGATGAGCTTCTGTGAAGTTTCTCTCCAAGGGATCGTTGGAATTGACATATTTTGATGTTTTTCAAGGGAAGACTTACTGACTGAGATAGTTCTCACTGCAGAACCAAAAGTCCAGGGGTGGAACTGGACCTGATCTAACTCCTCCTATAACCCTAACCCCTAAGCAATAAGAAATTCTACAACAGGAATAAAAAAGCAAGCTTATCCAGCCTGAAACACTCTGAATTGTGTTCACCCCTGGACTTTAATATGACTCTGCCCAGGTAGGAGGAGCTGGATCCGGTCTGCAGCAAGGGTTACTTGGAGTCTGAGCAGATACAACCAGCTGAAACACAGTCTGAGCTGATCAAATTACCAGATGGTAAGTTATGGTGGTACGTTACGTATTACTTGACTAAACTAGAAATGTTTGAAATGTTCAGTATTTCAGAAACTGGTTCCTTTCTACCAGCACTTACCTGCTAACAAAGATGAGTAACACTTTACAATAACAGTCCATGAATAATCACGCACTAATACCTGAATTAATACTCACTTTTAAAAATGAAACTACTTTCATAAATTACATTGATCCTCCTTATCAAACTTAGAAAGATAATAATAAACACCAATAATTTCATCTCAACCTGTTTTGCATCATTCTTCATCATTCTCAGACTAAAACACGGGAAAATAATCTTATAGGACACTGGAATTAAATGTTAACAGATAATAGCATCTGCGAAGTGAATTAATGTTACAGTACTGTATTAATTTCACCGTTGTGGGCAAAGGAGCAGTTCTCTGGGCCCTAATCACCCAGAGCACATACTAGTACTACAGTGGGATTTGAAGAGAAATGGATGGAGATTGACGCAAAACAGGTTGAGATATAATTATTGGTTTTACGTAACAGCATGCCCCAGGTACTGTATTCCTCTCATGCCACAGCTATTTGCCAACAATTACACTTTTTTTAATATATTACAATACAAAATGACATACTTTTTTATCTGTTGCACTATTGTCAGGACTGCTGTTATAGAAAATTAATCAACACCTTCTGACTAATCAGATTTGAGAACTAAACAGCACTGTGGTTTAAGGTAATATAATGGGTGCTACGAATTACAAATAACTCAGAATGATTAGCAATATGATGTACGCTAACCAGCCACATTAAGTAACGTTAACAGTAGCATAGTCACATGAGCCGTTCTCATTCTTTAAGATCACTGTTGGATCTGCACCATTAGAACCGGAGTCAAAACTCACTGCTGCGTACGTTGGACTTTCACCAGATTTCACAACCAATGGCTGAGCAGCACTGGCTGATGAGTCAGAGAGAATTGTGGGTAACTGAGCTGTGGAGTAGAAGTCCTGATCAGGAGAATCTGATGGATGTTGTACTGAAGCATAAATGCTTTGTGAATAATCAGATGGATCTGTGGGTAATCCAGTGTTGGAGTAAATAGATTGGGAAAAGTCAGGGGGGATTGTGGGTAATTGAGCAGTGGAATAGAGTGTGTTAGAAAGGCATCTGCTTTCTGGAGGTGGAAGCTGAGGGCAAGAAAAAAAAAACAAACATGGAGTCTGACAACTGTGATCAAGGTGCCATATTAAAAAGTATAAAAATGCATTCATTTTGTGAAAACTAAGGTCTTAAAATATATGGCATTATGCTGGATATTCGTAGGATTTATTCTAACATGCCTATCTGAGTAATTCTGATGATTTATGTTTATGATTATGTAATAAATCAGATGTGACAGCTACATTGTTTGGTTTTGTTAAAATCGTTCAGTGTAGTCCACTGGTGAGCATCAGTTCCAATAATGAGCTGATTTTGAAAAACACAACTCACCACACGATTGTTTGAGGAGCGTTGTGGAGAATGGGCTGGATATGAGGCTGAAGAGTAGAGGGAAATACATTTTAGTGATTTTTTTTTAATGGCATATCATATTATGAAAGCTATTTATTTTAATGCATATAAGCAAAGTATTGATTGTAGTTTGTAAAAATGTTCCTTGACTGTATAATTCATGCAAATCCATTTCTCTCCTTTAGGGGGGCAGTATTGTTCTGTCACTGTGATTCGCACTGGAGACTCATGAATTAACTAATTAATATAGAACAATATATATATATATATATATATATATATATATATATATAATTAAAACATGTTTAATCCATAACAGAACTTCATTTTCTATTATTATTATTATTATTATTATTATTATTATTACTGAGTAGATAGACAGTTTTTAGGCTTACAGCTAGCTTCTGTTTAATATGATCAGTAATATGTTAGTTGAGCATATTAGTACATTAGCACATTACTAGCTAACAACTTTAGGTACCATGTTTATTTCCCAAGTTAACTGATTTAATATGAGATTTAAAGATCTTTAAAAAGCGAGAATCATGAGAAATCAGGTTATATCAGTCATTTGTTGGCACATAAGCGAAGATCATTTGACATTAGAGTTAGGAATTGCTGTATGCTAATTCCTAGGAAATTTCCAATTTTCACAGGGGAAAAAAAAATCACTTTTAAATGGTCGCTTAAAATGATAAATTTTACCTTATATGAAATTTCTATTTAATTAACCAGAAGTAAGCCACATGCTTATTTACTCTGTTTCACATATGACAAAATAGTAACATCCATAATTCCAGATTTTCTCAGTAATGTATACTAAAACCAAGACAATTTCTGAACATTTCTCCTGAAAAACACTCTCCATGTAATTAGCGGGTGGCGATATGACCATTTTACATCGTGATCTGTTTTTGCAGAGAGATCATGTGTACCACGATACTAAACACAATTAGTTAGATACAGTGAAAACATTCAGACTTGGCATCCCAATTTGTTTCATGAACCAGAGTTAATTCTATTCACTCGTCCAGCTCCTGCTCTCTCTGACAGACACACAAACAAACCAATAATAACCAAGAGTAGGTGGTTCCTTAGCTTCCATGTTCTCCCCATTTTGTTTGGCAACATAGCAGCATTGCTCACAATTAGGCAAGACCAGCACATGACATGACATGAAACATGACAGACTTGTTTACCCACAAAGAAAGCACCCCAAAGACTGTGACATGGAGAGAGAGATACTTATGAGAAAAAAAAACAGTAAGCACTGGAAAGACTTCGCTGACACTGTGACATTTTACCCAGACAAGGTTGTAATACCCATGAAAATGGTCTAAAAATGAGGTTTAAAAGTGATTTCTTCAAGTCATGTTACAGCCATTCCTCATCCTCAAGAAACACCAAAACTATGAAACATGAAACGCTTATCGTTACACTCATTAAATTATCATTACAATATAATATATTCAATATAATTGTCAAACCAACTCAGCTAATGTATTCAGTATTCAAATAGATTCAAACACTCACTCACCTGTCAATCACCTTTCCATTCATTGTACTTTTAAATACTGAAGACATTAGTAGAAGTGACATACTTTTTATCTGACATTTTAAAAATATGCTATGCGTGCTTGATTATTTTCATTTTAAAAAATAACTGTTTACATTTTGCTGTGAAGTGCACTTTATTAAAAAGGGATTTTGGCCTAAGTGGTCTCTGTTATTCTTTTTATTTGAGGTTATGTTTCCTTTTAGTGCTACAATCTTCATCAGCATGATTAAACTGTGGATCATGATTCAGTCTGTAAAAATCATGATATGATACTTTTGCCAGATCACAGGCACCAAGGAAATCACGTCACTGAAGCACTACAGGACTACAGGAGCAGTTGCCATGGGAATGTGTGTCACGTTGTTGCCAGGCTGAAGGGGGTGCTATAGTCTCAGGTCCCCAGATTTTGGCAGAATGAGACTAAAATCACACAGTCTGCATTTAGCTTTAAAGGTCACATGTCATGTGTAATGTCTCACTGACGTTAAACTTTACAGACAGTGAAGTACTTTTGTATATTGCACCAATAATTTTGGAATTCCCCTGTGCTATTACTTCATGTGTCTTTCACCATCGCGATGTTTGATGTTGTAAAGTGTTCTGGATTTCAACAGTTATATAAGGTTGTTGTTGTTTTTTTACACATATCCTCACTGCTGCACTTTTTAACCTTTATTTAGTAACACATTAAACAGTTGTGTGAATTAAACATTTGAGTATGTGTGTATGTGGTACCTTGGGTCTTCTTTTTCCTCTGTAGAGTTACAGCAAATGAAAGGGCAATGAGAAGTAGCACTAGAAACACAGACACAGCAATGATGACCATGAACATCGGAAATTCTGGGAAGGGAAGCAGAGTCATAATGTGAAAGTCACACTTAAACCACATTCTAATCCTTCAGACTTCCGGACTTTGTCTGAATAATTAAACACAATGTAGATTAGGTTGTAATCTGTGTTGTGTGTGTAAGTAAAGTGAAATTGAAGATGTAGAGGATGTGGTTGGTGTTCCGAATGTTGATGACTGTCCTGATGTGGCTGGAATATTTGTTCATATAGAAACTCGATGTTAGTTTGCATGTTTTCACACCTAAAGGAACCGAAAAAACATTGGCTGAGGGGCATGTAGAGCTGAAAATGGCCTTGTAAATCTCTTTCATTCACTGGTCAGAAATGAATTGATTGGAAAAAGTAAACAAAACTTTACCAAGAAAAAAGAGCATAGAGAACATGGAGCCAATGCTAAAAAATAACTAGGTTAAAACATCTTGTGTGTTGCTTTCATTTTCTCTTTTTGTTCATCGGAAGGAATCTCCAGAAATTATGGCATTTTTGCAGCACTAATGCTCTGCACTTTTGCACAGTTTGCACCTCATGGCTTAGTTTAGCAACCTCACGTGTACAATAAATGCTGTAACCCAAAACACCTGGCATGTCTTAGTTCCAGTTGCAGTTGAGATGATTCAGATGATGAGATGATTCTTCCTCACTGCATTCAAGAACCACATTGAGGTGGAGAACAACAGGGTTCCACTCAAACAGACTAAACACTGCATGTGTAAAAGCACCCTGAGTTTATGGTGCGTATTTTCAGACCACAGTTCATAACTGGAAATGTAGAAATCACACCTGCTCAGAGAAACCACACTGAGGGGGTAAACACACCAGGCATAGATATAAATGGAATAAATACCACATGTGTGGAAGCACATTAATAGATAGAATCCCATTGTGGCTGAAGCTTTAGGTTTCGCAAGCAGCTCGGTATTGCTGAAGTGGTTTCAACTTCCTCCAACAGACTGAGCACCAGGCCAGAGATCCTGAGCATGTACAGTCACAATATAGTTGTGGAAAAAGATATTCTTCACCTTTATCCTTTGGCAAAAATCTGCAATATATGACATATAGAACAATATTCTGCAGAAGGGCTTGTCTGTTTGTTTTCAGCATAAATTGAGCAGCAACAGTTTGCTCCCAGTATCGCAGGTATTTTGTGACTACAACATGTATTGCAGGCTATTAGATGCTACTATAATGCAGTGGTTTATAGGAAATACAAAAACGTTCAAGCCTAAGAGATAGTGCTTGCATCATTGAAGAAATTTCCTTTCACCCACTAAACCAGAAGGCAATGTGGTTAAAACATTTACACAACCTTAGCTGATACTGTCTGCCTGTGGTGGTTGGGTGTGTGTTCTCTTTCTCATGTAGAAGAATCTTAATAAAGGCTCAAATAACGTGATATTTTACTTACCCGGGGATGAAGGAACACTAATTGGGTGGTTATCACTATTTAGTGAAGTACCTAAAAAAAAGCAGGAACAATGAATGACATGAAGAAAAAATATAATAAAGAAGAGGTCAAGCAAAAAGTTTGTACCTGCTGTCTCAGCATGCACTGATGGACTCATGGAGTGGGTTGAAGCAGAGTGTGTGGTGTGTGTGGAGTGTGAGACAGTACTGATGACAGGATCATCTGAGGGAATGGAAACAGGATCATGCTACAATCTTTTTAAATTCTCAAAGGTTCACATTTTCTAGATTCAAGATCCATGCATTGAGTCTCGTTTAGCAGTGTTTTCATAGCAACACAGAAATGGAAATTTCTGCCAGATGAAAGCTTTGCTGATTTTCTTCCTACCTAAGTGCGTATATTGAAAATGACAAAATGACTGCTAAATGTTAAAAGAGCACCTTCTAAGCACAGTGTGCACTAAATCTTACAGTAACGCAGCTCAGCCACTGCAGCGGGTCAGCTGCTACAGACACACACTAGCTGTTCCTCTTTTAGAGGTCACCATTATCTTGTTCTAATTCAACCCCTAATCTTATTTATCTTAATTTATGGATGGACTTTCATTGAAATAATAAACATGAAGCAATTGATTTTCACAAAATATTTATTAAATAGGTCTGTAATTAAAATAAATGAGTGATTTAAACTTGACCATGCAATCTGTATATAAACTTGCATTTAAATATCTCACTGCCACTCATACTCTTTGAAGCCAATCAGTCAAGATTTACATTAGTGAGGTTCCTTATGCATAAATTTACACAGGATTTGTAGGATATGAATGTTTTCACAACTAACTGGATCTTAATGAATGCCACATTTCCCGTGTAAGTTGTGCTGTGAAAATTTTTACGAATAAATTTATTCTTATCCAACTTGATAAACGAGGCCCATTCTACATTGTACATGGTGCTTTAGTAATCTTTCTCACTCATAATGTGTTTCTAATAAATGAATTTATGAGTGAGATTTTTTCTTTATCTAGATTTATCTCCTCTGTGTAACTCACCTGTTTTCACCAGCAGTAGAATCTCTGTGTAAATATCAGGCCCTGTCCGCTCTATCGCACACCAGTAAGTACCTGTATCCTCTGGTCTCAGATCAGTGATGTTGATGGTGAAGACTTTGGCTGTTGTGTCGTCATACAGAGAGAATCTGGTGTCTTTAGCAGCAGATCCAGATTCAACAGGAATGTCGTTATACCCCACAGTGGGACATTTACCTCTGCAGAGATACTTTTTGTATTCTTCATATCCAGGTTCGTAGGGGCATTTAATCTGAACTGATCTTCCTCTGTGTCCAGTTACTGTAGTTACAGCATCAGTACCAACTGGAAAGAAAATAATTGCATAGAATAATGCACAACAAAAAGGACTGGAAGAGACATGTTTATACCGCATGTGATTTATACGTGGATATTTAAAATTCAGTTGACAAGTGATTCACTTTTCTTTGGTATTACATCCGGCCCTTACGTGGGTTATTGTCATTGTTTTTGTTTTTTGTTTTTCTTGTATGCAGTAATCTAATTTCCGCAGACATAATAAACTAGCAAGCTAACTAGCAGTCCACATAGCAGGAGTATGATAGGCTGATACTATTTTATTGTACAGTTCATCCATTTCCTTCACTAAGATCTTTTTTTAACCAGCGAATGGCCACCGATGCCAATGCATACAAGGAACATGATAATAATATAATTTGATGATAATATAATGTAAGATAATATCAAGTCTATAAGGGGATCAAAACCAGCAGCAGCTCATGACCATAGATTCTGGTGTAGCAGAACATTAATAATAACATAGCCTCAAATAAAATTAAGTCTAGTGTTTATCACACTCATGCTATAGACTACTATCTAGTAACCCCGTAATAGGCAATTGGGAATCAACAATGTAGTTATCCAGCATACAGTCTACAGCCTTCTATGAGTGATTATAGGTGTAGCTTTGTTCAACTGTGTTCGAGAGAAATCATTAACCAGTGTTAACGGGTTTCAGCAACATTTCCAAATACCAAATACTCAAAAACCACGCAAAAGACCTGAACTGGCATCGGAAATTTTTCTTCTTTTTCTCAGCCTTTGCACAGAGAAACAAAGATTTCACATGTACAGTATTTCCGGTGTACAGACATTATCCACTCCATAATCCCTCTTTACCTTTCTCACCTTTTGTATTGTTTATTTTACAATACAAATGGATCTGTACATCTACCCACTGTCTGCACTTACACTTTACCTTTTTGCAGAAATGTATTAGATGATTTTTGTTAAGAAAAAAAAACAAGATATTGGTGGCCGCAGAGTATTTTAAACTAGCCTAATCTGGTAACCCTGTCATTAACTGTCTGTCTGCTACTCCTCCACCCAACATGGGGCAGCATGAATCTCTCCCAAGTGGGCCTCTATTAGTGCTTGTTGGAGTTCCCATTTTGTACCACTAGGTGCAGTAATAACTCTATGGAGCTAAATGGAGCAATGAGTGCACTGCTCCATGATTGTGCAACATCTAGAAAGATGAAAGGTGACTCACTTACATCTGTCAAATAGTGGCTTTTTTTTTTACATTGTTGGTCATGCAAAAGTAGTATTTAAATGGAATTCAAAAGTCAACAGCCAAACACATGCTAGAAATTCCACTTCCAGCTTCAACTGTCATGTAATTCCCCCTCTAAGCAGTGCTGCAGTTCTTGGCTTTATTTAGCTCCAAGTTTCCATGTTTCATGTTTTCTGGTGTTGACTCTCGCTCTTGTTTCCAGTTTGCTCTAATGGATTATCCCTGCTTGTTTTTGCCTGCCTGTCTTCTGACCCATGCTACAGAATTTGATTACAATTTGTGGATAAAGGTCACACTGCATTTACATAAGACCTCGACTTCTAAGGATGTAGCAACACGGTGTGTGAGGCACAAGACGCTCCTAGTGAGTGAAGAAAAGTGGCAAAATTATCAGAGCAAGGAAATTACATCTCTCATCACTCCCAAAGCCGACTCATCACCTGCAAGCCCTGCAACAAATCATGCTTGGATTTGTCATAATAAACCACATGCTTTCATATACACGCCTGCATCTTGCCTCACCTCTGAGCATGTGTCTGGATTTTCCTCTTTGAGCTGGTACATACTGCTGATCTGATTCTAAACTAGCTTGTATCTTATGCAGTCTCATGCACACTTCTCCACTTCATGCAGAGTGATGTCAAGATGTTAACAGTTCATTAAAACAAAAGAACACCTTGATGAAATTTCCCGGACGAAACCAAAATTCAGCACACACTGTACCAAAGACGGAGAACAAACAACTTTGGGTGCAACAAGATTATGCATTTCTGTTTATGTCTACATGTATATGGAAAATAGTGACCACTAGGTACTGTGTAACAAGGCTCTATTATCCTGTGAGATTGTTAATGTCCTTGCTAACAGAGGATGGTCAGTCATCCAAGGCCATGAATACATTATAGCACTGACGTTTGTGCATTCCCCCCCCCCCATCTTTTTAAAAGCTGTGATCACAGATGTGTCAGCAAGCAAACAGCAACTTTCCTTTTTGCTTCTGTTATTTTGCTGTATTCTATAGATTGAGTGGGACGCCATGTTTTCAAGCCATATATCAAAGCCATAGTGCAGAAATCTTGAAACTTGACATGGACAGTGATTCAAAATCACTCATCAAAAATTCTCAACATTCTAATTTGTGTTTAACAAAACAGACAAGAGATTGCAGGCTGACTGCATTGATAAAGAGCTAGCCCTTATCTTGCTTCATCGTGGTGATTAGTTAATCAAAGAAATTCACTGTCCACACAGATACACACAGTCTTTAGGGTAGGTCCTTATTTTGGCTAAATGTGGACGAGGCTCCTGATGTCATAATATTATTATTTTATTATCATTTACTTACCTATAATCAGGCAGAAGGTGAGGAGGATCTTCATGCTCCGGACTCTCCACTTCAGAAAATAGTAATAAAAATGTTCTGTAAGTTATCTTACACGCCCTCACTGTCTCTGCCTGTGTGAATGTGCAGTGTCTTTATGTAAGCAGAGCAATGTCATGTCCACTTCCACTTTCGAGCTGGCGGGAGAAACAAGGTGCAAACTCCTCAGGAAGTGCATGTGTGAAACGCTTGCAAATTGCTTGAAAAAATGCTTGCATATTTCTGACACTAAAGTGGCATGTGTCCTGCAAGGTAAGCTGTAATGTCACTGGTTTTTGCAGCTTTTGGGGAGTTACAGAGCATATAAAATATTTTTTCTGGTTAGATAGTGTACCAGCTTTTAATATTATTGTTCTGCATTTAGGATTTATTTTTATATAACTACATATACTCCGGGATTTACTGGAATGTTAGTGAGAATGGTCTGAGACTGAAGGCCTCTACTGACCTCTAGAGCACAAAGTGTGTACAGGAACAAATCATGAGAGAACACTGCAGTGTTCTTCATGCAAGAATACAAACATAACTAATGAGAGGCAGACAGAAATAATTTGACTGGACTGTAGATATTTATGGTGCTACTCTAAGAAAACACCTTCACATATTCATATAACGTCTCCAGGTTACGCATGTAACCATGGTTCCCCGAAGGGAACGAGACGCTGCGTCGAAACGCTATGGGAA
>CM075028.1:16381895-16394148 GCA_037576675.1 Pangasius sanitwongsei
GAGTTCACACTGTAAACTGGAGATACTGAGGTCAGCAATGTGTGTTAGAGTACATCTGGAATACAACACTGTTACACCGTTACTACAGTCAGGTCCAAAATCAACATGAGAAATCATTGTACAAAAATGAAACTGAAACTGAATGTCATTGCGTTTTTTTTTTCTAATTGTCTTGACACCATATATATTATTTAGACTGTAACACATACTAGTACATGATAGTGGTTTAAATAGTACACTTTTTATATGGGTTATTGTCTTGCCAACACCAGAATCCACTCAGAACTCCACTTCCCAGACTGCACTGTGGCATACAAACATGGTCGCCGTGGGCTACAATCCCCAACACCTTTCCCCTCAGGCATGTTCTCACACACCCGAATACTGATGCGAGACACCTGTTACCAATCACACACACACACACACACACACAATATATATAACACAGACTCTCACAAAGAAACTTTGCAAAGTCATGCTCACTGTACGTTGACCTTACTTACCGAGCCTTTGATTATGTGTTTACATTCTGTTTATCTCACTTTGCTTCCTGGTTTTTGCATTTTGGATTTTACCTATGATTTACTGTTTGCTGATCGCCTGACTTTCTGCCTGTCATGGTCTATGATATTGCTTCACATTTTGGATTTGTTTGCCAGGTTTTTTTACAATAAAACTTTGTACTGCAAATGCATCCATCTATGACTCTGTCGAATGACAGATTACTTTGCCATCATGGATGCAGCAGGAAACTGGCACAACCCCATGGCAGCCCAAGGAAAGCTGGTTGGAGAGAAACAACAACACCTAGTCGAGCTGGATGCAAAATGAAACGTGCTCACCGCTATCTCCTCCATTTTTGTCTCCCAATAAACCCCACCTGCTAACTCCAGCTCACTCATCTATCACCTGGACAAGTATGCAGGAGAGACTTCCCAGTGCCAAGGCTTCCTGCTACAGTGTTCTCTGTACTTCTCGGGTCAAATGGGGATTTCGGAGCAACAGAAAATTGCTCAGTTCATCAGCTTGCTCACGGACAAAGCCCTCAAGTGGGCTAATGTGGCCTGGAAACAAGGAGGTTAGACATTATCTTCATATAACCTCTTCACTGAATTGTTTCAGCAAGTTTTTGATCATAACCCTGAGGGCAAGGAAATCAGCAAGCTACTTCTGAGGGTCATTCAAGGGAACAGAAATGACACCAAGTTTGTAACGAGCCAGCTCTCAAATCTGCTTTCTGACAAGGCCATTTCTCAAGTCTCCAAGTGGAAAGTGAGTCCCACACCCGAGGTTGACCACCCTGATCCCATGCAACTTGGAAGGACCCGTTTAAGCATTGCAGAACAAGAAAAAAGGAGACAGAGACTCTTTCTACTGCGGTCAGTCTGCCTACTCCGTGTCTCAATGCCCGGTATGTGGAAAGACCCCGGTCCAGCCCAGTCCACCACCTCATTCATCCCCTCACACTAATTGTACAAATCAAGCACTTGGACCATGTTTCTGTCCTCTAGCACTGATTGACACTGGAGCAGCAGGAAACTTCATGGATCACGATGCTGTCCTGAAGCTCAGCCCACTCAACCTCTGCAACATCACCTCAAGATTTGTGCCTTAGATGTAGGGGCCATTGGAAATGGAACAGCAACATTATGCACAAAACCCCTTCTGCTTCAAGTCAGTGTTATCCATCAGGAACACATTTCCTTCCTGGTCACACTACCAAACATCCAATTATCCTTGGTTTCCCCCGGGTGCACCATCATGACCCTTGGATATCATGGAGTGACAAGGGGATCATGAGGTGGTCCTCTCACTGCCTTCAACTTCCACGTCTTTTCCTTGTTTCAACCACGGTGGAAAGCCCTGAAACCTCATCCGATATCAACATCCCCACATACTATCATAAGTTTTGACAAGTCTTCGGCAAAGCAAAGGCAAGCGGTGTACCTGATCACCAACCCTACGACTGTACCATAGAACTGTTAATAGATACCATTGGCACCACGCAAACATATTTACCCCCTCTCTTTTACAGAACAACAAGCTATGGAAGATTATGTTCAGGAGACACTACAACAAGGCTACATCCATCCCTTTACCTCTCTGGCTTCCACAGGATTATTTTTGTGGAGAAAAAAGGAGGAGGGCTCTGCCTATGCATAGACTATTGGGGGTTCAATCAGATTACAATTAAGTACTGTTATCATCTCCCTTTGGTTAAATCCACACTAGAACAGCTCAACACAGCCAACATTTTCACTAAACTTGAAAGTGCATATAAACTCATCTGGATCAGAGAGGGAGACGAGTGGAAAACTGCATTTAGCACCACCTCTGGTCATTTTGAATATTGCATCATGCCATATGGGCTCTCTTGCACCCCCTCAGTATTCCAGTTGCTCATAAATTATGTGCTGAGTTACATGCCGGGGAGGTTCGTCATTGCGTACATTGACAACATTCTGACCTACTCCCCCTCCCTTGAGACCCACGTTCAGCACATCAAGCAAGTCCTGTCCCCTCGCTAATCAGCTCTACGTCAAAGCAGAAAAATGTGAGTTTCATATTTCCACGGTCTCATTCCTGGGACATATCATTGGCCCTGAAGGGGTCTCTGTTGACCAAGCCAAGGTGGCAGCAGTCACAGAATGGCCTGCTCCCACCACAGTCAATGAAGTTCAAAGATTCCTGTGTTTCACCAACTTCTATAGGAGGTTCATAAGGGGCTTCAATTCCATTGCCACTCCCTTCACATCCCTTCTTTAACATGGACCCAAGTGGTTGGCCTGTAACATTGCAGCCGATGAAGCCTTCAGGAAGCTTAAAACCACTTTCACCACCAGTCCATTCCTGAAGCACGCCGACCTGTCCAAGCCCTTCATCGTGGAAGTGGATGCTTCACTTTTATTGCAGTTTTTTTCAATAAATCTTTCTACTGCAATTGCTTCTGTCTGTGACTCTGTCGCATGACAATTATGTCTTGTATGTGTTAAAAGAACAGGAATTAATGTATATTAGTGAGAAATAGAATCGAATTACTGTCTCATAACTGATGAAATAAAAACAGTTAATGGTAATGAACAACACTTTTGGACTTGACTGTAAGTTTATGCTAACGTTAATCACTATTTTAAGGTTAGCAAGATGCCATTTCTCCCAGAGCAGCTGTGCCGAACTTGCTTCAGCCCTCACATCATTTTCATCTTCTCTGAGTGAACTGGACCTGAGCAACAACGACCTGCAGGACTCAGGACTGGAGCTGCTCTTTGCTGGATGGGAAAATTTATACTGTAAACTGCAGATTCTGAGGCGAGTATTGATAAATCATTTAATTATTGAATATATTGGAAAATACATCCACACATGCTGTTTACGTCAAACTCTTAACATGATCTTTTTGTGACCTGCTTTATTACAACCACATACAGAGTTTTGTATGTTAAAGTAAATTATGAAATCTTTGTTTTTGGCTGTGTTCTGAATCCAGGCTGAGCTGGTGTAACCTCACAGAGAAGAGCTGCTCATTCCTCTCCTCTGTTCTCAACACTGTAAGAGAGTTGGACCTGAGTAACAATGACCTGCAGGATTCAGGAGTGAAGATCATTTCTGATGGACTCAGCAATGAACAGTGTAAACTGCAGATACTGAGGTTAGTTTAGAATAGAATAGAATAGATTTTTATTGTCATTGTTTTGAACAAGAAAGACTGTTTAGCAGCTCACAAGGTTTGGCATAATAGACAAACATAAATAGATACAAATAAAAAATAAAATAGACAAGAAGAGAGGTATTCCAAAAGGTAATCTATACAATGGTTATCAAATGATACTCTAAAGCTAAACTGTGCTGGTCACTATGTTCCTTTCATTTTTTTTTTTTTTTTTAGGTTGTCCGGTTGTTTAGTGACACAAGAAGGATTTTCTTTACTGGCATCCGCTCTGACTTCAAACTCCTTATCTGTCTTGAGAGATCTGGATCTGAGCTACAATAATCCAGGAGATGATGGAGAAAAGCTGCTCTCTGAGCTACTGAATAATCCAAACTGCAAACTGGAGACACTCAAGTAAGATTTTAGATGCTTTTTGTATTTTCAGGCAACACACACAGACCATACTGCTGAAAAAACCCATATCCGGATCCGTTTACAGCCAGTGTGTTGCTGATGCACATAAAATATAATACACTGCTATAGATCCATTTCAAATAATTGTAAATTACTAATGTGCTTTTTTTAATTATGATTTTTCTTTGCCCATAATCTAACTCTAAATTTCTGCTTTCTTTCTGTAGGATGTGCCCAAAAAGTGAACGATTTATAAAAGCAGGGATCAAAAAGTGTAAGTCCCCCTGCATGTCTCTTTGTTTTCTTCTTTTCCTCTCTCATTCTCTCTTCATCCCTCCACCTTTACCTTTACCTTAAGCTTTATAACATTAGCAAGGTCTGTAACTGGTCAAAAATTAAAGTGCCTTTTTTAAATCATTGGCACATGTTTGCAGACAAAAATTACACATAGCAGTGGGCCAGTGTGAATTATGCGTTATAAAGTATTTTTGTTATTTAAGTAATTGACAAACAATAGTACTAAGTTATAATAAAAAATGTGTGTGGTGCTGTTATATTAAAATGCTGAGTGACATGGTGGGTGGTGGAGTGGGGTTACTGTTACTACACTATACCACCCATTTCTCTTTTGAAGTTGATTTTAAAAAATGCAGCTTGTCATAACTGCAATGCATAAACCATGAAGATGTCGGAAAACTTAGTTTTCTTTACCTTTACCTCAAGAAGCTTTACCTCTGACTGTAAAAAGTGTTGACACTGGAGACTCCGTTTATGTGGATCGTACATAAATCGTCCCTGTGAATGAGGTGTTACTATAGAATAAAATTATAACGAGTGCATTAATGTAAACCTGTGATTTGCAGCTACACTACTGTCAGAGCTGCTGTTATAGAAAATTATTCAACACTGCAATATCATAATAATTTGCTCCAGTGTATATTAATATGTATTGCTGATCCAGACAAATCTCTTGTCTGTAATTAAAAGAGCTTATTACAATTAGACTGTTGCTAATGCTGGGCTGTACCTGCTAAAATATGATACTTTTATGAGATAAATAAACCTTTTTTTGTTCCTGCAGATGCCTGTGATCTCACCTTCAACCCAAACACGGCCCACAAACAACTGTGTCTGTCCGAGTCAAACAAGAAGGTCTCATACATGATCAAAGATCAGCAGTTCCCAGATCACCCGGAGAGATTTCAGCTGTTTCGCCAGGTTCTGTGTAACGAGAGTCTGAGCCATCGCTGTTACTGGGAAGTCTTGTTGGAAGACTCATCACCCATAATTGGCATTACGTATCCTGATATTGAGAGGAAAGAGGTAGACCTGCTGCAGTGGAATTCTCGCATGAAGCTTGGGTCAAACCCGATCTCCTGGGTGCTCTGGTGTGTAACCAACAAATACTACATTGCCAGACACAGTTCAAAGGACAAAACCATAGACATGCCAAAGTCGAACAGGATAGGTGTGTATCTGGACTGGCCTGCTGGAACACTGTCCTTTTACAGCGTCTCACCAGATACACACACACTTAAACACATACACACATTCTGCACAGTGTTTAAGAAGCCGGTGCTTCCGGGGTTCACCGTGGAAAGCGGCTCTCTGACTTTGGATTAAATGACCAAATATGAATGATTAAAAAATAAAACATAATATTTTTATGTATATCTGTCTGGAATCAATGTTCTCAATAAATTAAAATCAGTTTGGTCAACCATTTATACACTTTTTTTTAAAAAGAGTTGTAACATGATAGCAGTGCAGCTTTATTGGTTTTACGTCATTTGTAGAAAGCTGAAAAAAGTTTGATCTGGTACATTAAAAAACCTCATCACTCATCAAAACTGGAGAGTTGAGTATTGGAAAAGACCAGGTGATCTTTTTGCAATCATCAACAGTCCGGTTTCAGAGATCCTGTACCCACTGTAATTTTGCTTTTAATTCTTTGGCTCATGCCAAGTCAAATGCACCTGATGCCATCATTTTCCATCATGAAAATTTTTCCACCATTTTGAATTTTCTGAAAAATCTTTTTCAAACTCCCCCTCGACCGTTTGTCCGATTTTTACGAAAATTGAATCGGATCTTCAGACCATACTGACAAAAGGTTATCGAATTCAAGTTGATTAGTCAAACTGTTCTCAAATAACATGTAAACGAATTCGACTATGAGCACGCCAAAGTGGACGTGATATGAAATGATATGAAATTTTCCTATGTTGGCCATTTTAAATTTAGTCTTAAAATGCTATTTTTCATGAACGTCTTGGCGCGTCATTATGAAAATCAGTGTGTGTCATCTGCGTCATGCCCTGAAGGTTCTCAAAAAGTTTCAGGACAAAAATTATAATGGAATTTCAAAAAATGCTAATAGCTTTTGATTTCTTTTGCCTATTGTCATGAGACTTGATAGATTCCTTGGATCATGCTGAGAACAATGATACCAATTATGCCATGGTTGGCCAAACTTACTGTCTGCCATTTTGAAATGCTTTGAAAACCTACTTTTTCGAACTCCTCCTAGACCGTTTGTCCAATTTTCACAAAAATCGGAAAAGAACATCTCCATACCATGCTGACAAAAATTTATGGAACTTAGGTTGATTGGTCAAACCGTTCTCAAATAATGCGCAAAAGAATTTGACAATGAGCATACCAAAATGGAAGTCAGGTTATATCTCTGTAATGCTTTAGCATATTTAGACCAAACTTAGTATATGTCATAGCCATCATGACTCGAGGATACCTGCACAGGTACAGAGCCAGCTAGTGCTCACGAGATATGAAAAAAGCATATTTATGCTTTTTGGAATGTTCGTCTGATTTTCACCAATATTCAACTCAGATCATCTTTAGTCCATGCCAGCATATGAAATTGTAACAAACTTAACTGATGGACAAGGAGGAGGCAGGAACTGAACCCCAAATCGTGGAAGTACAAGGTTAACAGGCTAACCACTAAACCACCATGCACCTCTCTGTCTTGTGAAGCACTCGTCTCTCTCCTTTTTATCCTTGCCACAGCTCACTGCAACATAACACTCGTTAGTAGAATTCCCAGCAGGTGTGAATTCCTTACCACTCACCTTCTCCGGCTCCGCCCTCCATTCACAAACCGCCTTATGTTTTGTAAATTTTTTAGCATAAAATCATCACTACTGTCACTACAATCACAACACATGTGCCACATCACATGTGCCAAAGACAGTTTCAGATAAATCATTACTGTTTTAACTCAAACTGTCTTTGATACATATGCTCTGAAGCTACCTGAGAAATCTGCTGCGTCACAGCCAAGTTTTCCTCTGTTGTGCTTGGCCCCGTAATTGCTGCTTGCCGCTATATTCATTAGTAGTATTAATAACATTCATATGCAACGTTAATACACATTTGAAGCAAAACTAGTTGAGAACCTCTGATCTAAACAATAAAACCGAATAATAATCTCATGTCCCTGGTGGCTTTCCATGTCCTCTTAACGTGGCCAGGAGTGTTGTTGACCCCATTGGCTCTCCACATCTCAGGACGCAGCCCTCCTGCACAAGGTCGCTTCTAGTGGAAGTAGTTTTGCTTTTAGTTTGCAGCAGTTTATTAATTTGGCGCTATTCTGAGCTGTTTATTCGGATGCTGTTGTTTAAGCTCCATGACAGCACTCACATACAGGACTCAGGACTTTTTTTTTTGGTAAAAATCTGTTTTTGGATGTAAGCAGTCAAAGGCGGTATGTTTCCTAACGGTGAGTAGAAGAGAAACCGTACAGTCAAATCAGTCAAATATATATATATATATATATATATATATATATATATATATATAAACACATATGTATGCCCATGCACCTGTAGGCCTGTAAGAGCTCAGGCGTGTTCAGATGCAGATGTTAGCACTTCCGCTTCTGGTTTTGAAGATGTGACTAAATCAAAGTGTATTTTATATATAGATTTATGTCTTTATAAACGCAGGTGAATGTTGAATATTATATTTGTTTGTGTCTGCATGATCAGAAGATGAAGAAGAGAAAGTTGAGAATTTACTCTTTTTTTGGAAACATACAGTAAACCACTGTAAATCGGTTTTGCTTTACTTGTTTGTACATGTTGTGCTTGTTTGGTCTGGATGTGTACTCACACAGCCTGTATAACTTTTTGAATACAGCCTGCAGTGGGCTCCAGAAGTCTGAGAGCACTAGTGAAAATGCCCCAGCTTGCCATTCTTTTTCAATCTTACACAATGGTTTTCATTACTAATGATATTATCAGCAACAACTTGAGTGAAAAGTGGAATCTTAGTAGAAAATTACATGAATTTCACAATTTCTTAGTATTTGGTACTTCCTTTTTGCTTTAAGGGAAGTGTGCACTCGAGCTGAGACAGACCTCACGTTTGTGTAAAACCTGATGATCCATGTTAGATCAAATCCATCAGCGTATCATCTGAACACGTGCTTCGATAGAAGGGATGAGTCTCATGGAAAATCCGACCTTTTGTAAAAAGGAGATAACATAGTCGGTATCACAAATTTGCTGAAATCTAAGCTGCTCACAGCCGTAGCCTGGATCCTCCACACAGCTGGACATTATTCAAGAGTGGTGAGCTGTATGTTAGGAGTTTGCCAAAAGACACACTGTGGACACAACACAGAAATGTTGTATGGTCTCATGAGAATAAAATGAACATTTGCAGCTTGGTACAAAGAGCTATGTTTGGCAAAAACCCAACAGTGAGCATCACCCTGAGAACACCATCCTTATTGCCACTGCACCACTGAACCTACAGAGGAAACTGATAAGTTATCATAACACATATCATAAAGTGATATCTGCCATTTGTATTATTTTTTCTCCACCTCCCTCTATCCTTCTCTCATTTAATGACATAACAAGCAAAGGTCTTTTAATGATTTTCATTTAATTATTGATTGCTGTATAATATACAAAAATTGTAATATAATATTATTTAAAATAATTTATTTAATTATTATATTCATTTATCTTTTAATAATTACTGATACACTTATTTTAGCATTTTATACTGTTTCTTTATTATCATAACATTTTTTAATTTTATAATTTGACTTTTTATGTATTTATTATTATTATTTAGACGCAGCCCGAGCCCAGTCTTCTTCCTCTCCTTCTGCTGGATTCTCTATTGTTGTGAAGGCTGAAAAAGGCAGTATTGTTAATGTTCCTGCTCTCGTTAACAGCACATCTGATCATGTTGCCCTCAACATCAGCGGCAGCACTGCTTGCACTGGTATGTAACTATAGATAGATGTATGAAGAAAATATAGCCAAATATAATATAGATGGCTGATGCAATAAGGAAAATAGCCACTTGGTGTCAGCATATGGCAATAATTAATTTTCCTCTCATGCTAATTGTGTAAAGTTTGATCACATTTCTGTACCTGTTATCATTGCTCAACAGTTTAACCATAAATGAACCAGTTTCTCTTTCACTTTTCAGCTTATAGATAATATAAATCTAAATAGTGGCAGCTCTTGTATTAAAGAGCAAGCTGACTAATACTATCTAGAAAGGTAAAAGTTACCTAGGTGCTAGAAAGGTAGAAAGGTAATATTAACTAGCATGGTAAAGAAAGCGTAATAAAATAATACATATGCTAAGTGTTGAGTCATGCAACTCTAGCTGAAAATTTAACCATGGAAACATCTTGTGGAAATCTAGAAACATAAATATGACTGCTATTTAAAATGGTAAAGGAAATGCAAGATATTAAGTTAAAATTGCATTAATAAATTTAACTTTTTTCCAGTGAGGAAATTATGGTATTGGCTTCTTTGTTGAGAAAGAAATATGCAAGACATCAGACTTTGTCTAAAACCTCAAAAATGCTGCCTGGCTACCTTCTATTTTGAAGATTAAGATCAGCATTGTGTTGAATATTGTGTGTTGAATCGTATATATTCACACATTGGTACTGATTCCTTAACACGACCTTTCCACGGTGGTTGTTGACTAATGTTTTAAGCAGCACTAGAGCAGATTCTTTGATTGATTAGTTGATCCTTGTGTGAAATTTTTTTTTTCTTCATTCAATCTTTCTGTTTCTCTGTGTCTATTCTTCCACAGAATCTTTGCAAACGGAAACTGAAAAGGGAAACTTGGGTAAATATGTGACTTTAGCTTCTTAACTATACACATTTTAAATAAACAAACATTTATTTAGACAAATTAGGACACAAATCCACATTGATCTCCAGTGGCAGCCTCGTAATGTAGCTGTACCTATAAAACACATTCCAGAGCTGTATTTAGGGGTCCAAGCACTGTTGTTGGTCCACTATTGTTTTTTGGTTTTTTTAGCATGTTTAAAATTGAGGGACCAAAAGCAAGAATTCTGTTTAAAACAGCAGTCATCATTATTGTATCATTATGAAACAGACTTCATAAACTCGTAGATATACAGTCCCCTCTGAAAGTATTGGAACAGCAAGGCCAATTCTTGTTTTTTCTATACACTGAAGACATTTGGGTTTGAGATTAAAAGATGAATATGAGACAGTAGATCAGAATTTCAGCTTTTTGATCTTTACATCTAGATGTGTTAAACTTAGAACATGGCACCTTTGGCGGTAGACCACCCAATTTTTATGTGAGCAAATGTATTGGAACAATAGTCTTAAAGTAAATAACATAACGTAATTAATATTTGGTTTCTCCCTTCAGTCTCCTCTCCAGGTCTTATAGTGAGTCTGGTGATTGACTTGGCCTGTCTAAAACCTTCCACTTTTCCACTGATGAAGTCCTTTGTTGTGTTGCAGTGTGTTTTGGGTCATTGTCTTGCAGATGAAGTTCCTCCCAATTAGATTAGATGCATTTCTCTGTAAATTTGCAGACAGAATGTTTCTGTAGACTTCTGAATTCATTCTGCTGCTACCATCATGAGTTCCATCATCAATAAAGATTAATGAGTCTGTTCCAGAAGCAGCCATGCAAGCCCAAGCCATGTACTACCTCCACTGTGCTTGATTGATGAGCTTCTGGTTTGAACCATGACAAAGTGGCTCCACACTTTGGTAGAGGTTCATCTTTATTCCAGAATGTTTGTGGCTCATCTCTGTATTTCTTTGTGAATTCCAATCTGGCCTTCTGATTCTTACTGCTGATGAGTGGTCTGCATCTTGTGGTACGGACTCTATATTTCTGCTCCCAAAGTCTTCTTTGAATGGTGGATTGTGATACCTTCAACCCTGCCCAGTGAAGGTTGTTGGTGTTGTCACTGTGACATGTTGTTTTTGGGTTTTCTTCACAGCTCTCACGATGTTTCTGTCATCAACTGCTGTTGTTTTCCTTGGCCAACCTGTTCCATGTCTGGTTATTAGTACATCAGTGGTTTCTTTCCTTTTGAGGACATTCCAAATTGTTGTATTGGCTATGCCCATTGCTTGTACAATGCCTCTGATTGATTTTCCCTCTTTTCTCAGCTTCAAAATGGCTTGCTTTTCTCCCATAGACAGCTCTCTGGTCTTCATATTGGTTTATCCTTTTTAACAACAAATGCAGTCTTCACAGGTGAAACCTAGGGCTCAAACCAAGAGTAGATATTCAGTGCTATTAATTCTTTAAACAATTAATCTCACAGGGCTCACCTAGGCAGTAAGAAACACCTTTCAGTCACATGTTCCAGTATTTTTGATCACTTGAAAACATGGGTGGGTTCCAACAAATGGTTTGTTTAACGCAGCTAGATGTAAATATAAAGAAATGAAAGCTGAAATTCTGATCTATCATCTCATGTTCATCTTTTGATTTGAAACCCAAATGTCCAGTGAAGAGCAAAAAAGAATTGGCCTTGCTGTTCCAATATTTTTGGAGGGGACTGTAGATAAATACTAGATGTTATAACATTAAATCGAAATTAAAACTAAGGTGAAACAATGTTTAGCCCACACTCATTGCTGTTTTTGGCTGCATTTCCTGGTTTGTATAATGAATGGAGATATGTGAAATGTTTTTAAGCTTCTTCTCTTCTTTTGTACCATACAGATATGTCTACAGAAATTCTACAGAAATTTTTGGTGTGTCACAAAGCCAACATGAAGAAGAAAATTGAGTGCATTTTTGAGGGCAAAAGGGATGCAAAAACTAAAATACTTCTGAAGAAGGTCTACACACAGCTGTACATCACCGAAGGAGAATTCAAAGAAGTTAACAAAG
>CM075028.1:16395245-16412104 GCA_037576675.1 Pangasius sanitwongsei
AGCTCGCTTTGTGCACAGGAGCATCGTCATGCTGGAACAGGTTTGGGCCTCTTAGTTCCAGTGAAGGGAAACTGTAATGCTACAGCATGCAAAGGCATTCTATACAGTTGTGTGCTTCCAACTTTGTAGGAACAGTTTGGGGAAAAACACACATGGGTGTGATGGTCATGTGTCCACATACTGTTGGCCATATAGTGTAAATTATAATATACTGGTCGAAGTGTATTTCAAATAATTGTACATTAATAATGTGCTTCTTTGACTGTGATGCAACTCTAGAATTCTGTTTTCTTTCTGTAGGATGGAACCAAAAAGTGAACGATTTATCAAAGCAGGGATCAAAAAGTGTAAGTTCCCCTGCCTGTCTCTTTATGTTTTCTTCTTTGCCTCTCTCAGCCTCTCTTGGTCCCTCTCTGATTTACCTTCATCTTTATGACAATGTCTGTAACTGGTCAAAAATGAAAGTCCCTTAAAAATTAAAGCAGCTTGTCATGTTATCGAGAAACCACAAAGCGTAAACTCCTCTGTCCTGAAGATGTCGGAAAACTTAAAGTTACAGCTTTACCTCTGAGTGTTACAAAGCGCTGACACTGGAGACTCCTTCCATAAATGTTAAATAAACATCTCCTTACAGAAACCTTCACCATATCAATGATTACACACGTGTTTTATTGCATTTATGTGGAGCGTCTGCTGTACAAGTCACAGTGAATAAGGTGTTACTATAGTAACGATAACATATTATAACGAGTGCATTAATGTAAACCTGTGATTTGCAGCTGCACTACTGTCAGGGCTGCTGTTATAGGAAATTATTCAACACTGCAATATCGTAATAATTTGCTCCAGGGTATAAGACACCCTCCCTAATTTCTGTCCTATTAATATGTATTGCTGATCTATACAAATCTCTTGTCTGTAATTAAAAGGGCTTATTACAGTTAGACTATTGCTAATGCTGGGCTGTACCTGCTAAAATATGATATTGTTATGAGATTAAAAAAAAATGTTTTTGTTCCTGCAGATGCCTGTGATCTCACCTTCAACCCAAACACGGCCTACACGCAACTGTGTCTGTCCGAGTCAAACAAGAAGGTCTCATACACGATCCAAGATCAGCAGTACCCAGATCACCCGGAGAGATTTCAGGTGTATCACCAGGTTCTGTGTAACGAGAGTCTGAGCCATCGCTGTTACTGGGAAGTCTTGTTGGAAGACTCATCACCAGAAATTGGTATCACGTATCCTGACATTCCGAGGAAAGAGGAAGACCTGGCACCATTGGACGCTCAAATAAAGCTTGGGTTAAACCCGATCTCTTGGGTGCTCGTGTGTGTTAACAACAAACGCTTCTATGCCAGGCACAATTCAGAGGACACAGACATAGACATGCCAAAGTCGAACAGGATAGGTGTGTATCTGGACTGGCCTGCTGGAACACTGTCCTTTTACAACGTCTCACCAGATACACACACACTTAAACACATACACACATTCTGCACAGTGTTTAAGAAGCTGGTGCTTCCTGGGTTCAGCGTGGAAAGCGGCTCTCTGACTTTGTGCCAGCTGGATTAAATGGCCAAATAAACGACTGAAGCATAGAGACAATGATAAAACTTTTTTTTATGTATATCTGATTTTTATAAAAGTCTGGAATCAGTGCTCTCAATCATTTAAAATCAGTGTGGCCTTAAATTTATATATTTGTAAAACAGTTGTAATATGATGATAGCAGTGCAGCTTTGTACATTTCATATCATTTGAAAAAAACTTTGACCTATCAATCTGGTGCCCACAAAAACATTCAATAAAAACACTTAATAAAAAAAAGAATAATAAAAAGGCCTGTCGTTCTGTGTGTGTGTGTGCATATATACACTCACTGAACACTTTATTAGGAACACCTGTACACCTACACATTCATGCAATTATCTAATCACATTAACTATCAGAATGGGGGGAAAATGTGATCTCAGTGATTTTGACCATGGCATGATTGTTGGTGCCAGACAGGCTGGTTTGAGTATTTCTATAACTGCTGAGCTGCTGGGATTTTCACACACAACAGTCTCAAGTGTTTACTCTTAATGGTGCAAAAAAACGTCTGGTGAGCGGCAGTGCTGTGGACAGAAACGTCTTGTTGATGAGAGAGGTAAACGGAGAATGGTGAGACTGGTTCGAGCTGACAGGAAGGCTGCAGTAACTCAGATAACCACTCTGTACAATTGTGGTGAGCAGAAAAGCATGTCAGAATTTGAGGTGGACATGCTATAACAGCAGAAGACCATGTCAGATTCCACTTCTGTCAGCCAAGAACAGAAAGATGAGGCTGCAGTGGGCACAGGCTCACCAACACTGGACAGGCGAAGAAACGTAGGTGAAGAAGAAGGTGAAGAAATGTAGCCTGTTCTGATGAATCTCGATTTCTGCTGAGGCACATACATGATATGGTCAAAATCTGGCTCCAGCAGCATGAATCCGTGGACCCAACCTACCTTATGTCAGCAGTCCAGGCTGGTGGGGGTGGTGTAATGGTGTGGGGAATGTTTTCTTGGCACACTTTGGGCCCGTTAATAATCAATCAATCATGGCTTCATTGCCACAGTGTATTTGAGTATTGTTGCTGACCATGTGCATCCCTTCATGACCACAATTTACCATCTTCTAAGGGCTATTTACAGCATGATAATGCACCATGTCACAAAGCAAAAGTCGTCTCAACCTGGTTTCATGAACATGACGATGAGTTCAGCGTTCTTCATTGGACTTCCCAGTCATCGCATCTGAGTCCAGTAGAACAGTTTTGGGACGTGGTATAACGGGATATTCGCAGCATGAACGTGAACCTGAAATATCTGCAGGAACTGCATGATCCGATCATCTCAACATGGACCAGGATCTCAGAGGAGTGTTTCTAACATCTTGTGGAAACCATGCCATGAAGAACAGAGGCTGATTTGAGAGCAAAGGGACTGAGAGCCCCACTCAGGATTAGTATAGTGTTCCTAATAAAGTGCTCGAAATGATACGAAGAAGAAAAAGAAGGAGAAACATCTAGCCTTGAAACAAAATATTGTCCCATTTACCTTCATATATCACTCGATCCTAGTGGCAGCGATTACTATTTGGTGCAATCCGATTGGTCCAAATTCGTGATTGACACGCGGCGTAACCAATGAGGAAGGGGTACCGTTCCGCATGTGACGTCACACCGCCATAAAAGCGGAAGCGTGTTTACGAATGGACAAGTGAGAGTCGCCATCAGCGGGCGGTAGAGATATGATGGTCAAATAGGAATAAAATCCGATTAAACCCAGGTTTAATTCTCACCCGTGACACTTTATATGAAGCTTGGCGCTGTTATAAACGGTTTTTTAAGACTCCTGTCGCATTTATGTCTGCGTGTTTAGTGAGGTTTTTGGTTTTTGCTGACTTCTCTGTAGGTAAATAATGGAGGCTTTGTGCACGAGCTCAGTAACGGATCTGTCCCTGCAGGACACCAGGCTGCAGCTGAAGCAGGAAGAAGGGCATGAGGTTTGGAGCTACCTTTTCATTTAGAGGGAAAGAAAACATCCAAGTTTATACTGCACTGATTTTCAGGGCTGGAAGATCTGGTGGAGATCTGGTGGAGATCTGGTGATCTATCCATCATCACATGCTTTTGTGATTATTGTGATTTTTTTTTCATTGTAATTTTCAGCAGAATGTTGAAATGAGTTTATCATCTGTTTATTTTCCCTTTCTTTTCTTATTCAGTACTTTGCATTGTTACTTTGATAAGATTTATCTAAACTAAATACTGTCATATATATATGGTGTATTGGGAAATTATCTATATATACAGTATTTCCCATTTTTTATATAAAACTGAACACGCAAGTATAAATAAATAGGTTATACTTGTGTCTGCTGATGTGAAAAGATCAGAAAAGTATATGTACACACTCCAAAAAAAAAAAATTGTAGCTTTTTTTTAGTCCTTTAAAAAAATAATTTCCATCACTCTTTTCCATGAACAGTTTTACCTGAGTGTACATAGTTAAAATAATTTCCTATCGTTTAACGTATCATTCGCCTTGAGATATAATCAGCGCCGGCTTGGTGTGATGAGGTGGAGTCACTGTTACTACCCCGACATTGATTATTGTCCTATAACAGCATGTCCGTGTGTTTTTATTCCTCTTATACCACAGTTGTTTGCCAACAACTAGATTTTCATATTTATTAAAAAAAAAAAAAACGTCATGCTTTTTATCCATTTATATTTATACTTACTCAAGCTAGTATTCTTTCTTCACCAGTCTCTCTATTTTCTCTCTCGTTGTTAATAAAACGGACCAAAAAACAAAAACGCAGCCTGTCATGTTACCAAGAACCCACAAAGCATAAAGTCGTCTGACCCGAAGACTTTCCTGTATCAGGAAAAAATATTTACGGCTTTACCTCTTATGTTTTAAAGCTTTGATACTGGAGACTCCTTCCGTAAATGTCTGCTGTCAGAAAATTTCATATCAATGATCGCACATTTAATGATATTAAATCATTTTTTTGTTTGTGTTTTTTTTTTTTTTTTTTTTTTTAAGATTAGTCTATTATTAACTTTACATTATGTGGAGTGTCCACTATACAAGTCCTTGTCAATGATCTGTTGCTATAGAAACTATAATTACAGGGTGTCCAAAAGGTCAGGAAATAACGAACGTACCAAGAAGCACCTGTAAGGAAAAAATAAATATAAAAATAAGTATAAGTATAAATAAATAATATATATACAATCATGTATATGTAGTTTAAGTCCTGACTTTTCAGACACCCTGTATATTAGAACGAGTGCATTAATATAAACCTGTGATTTGCAGCTGCACTACTATCAGAGCTGCTGTTATAGAAAATTAATCAACACCTTCTGACCAATCAGAATCCAGAGTTCAGCAGACATTTAGTTTATACAGTGGCTATAAAAAGTTTACACACCCCTGTTAAAATGGCAGGTTTTTGTGATGTATAAAATGAAACCAAGCTAAAGCATGTCAGAACCTTTTCTACTGTTATTGTGAAATTGCATCATATACGTTAAAGTGAAAAACAATAAGAATCAATTTAGGGGGAAAAAATGTAAAAATGTACAGTAACCTGGTTGCATAAGTGTGCACATCCCTAGACTAATACTTTATTTGAAGCAGCTTTGATTTTATTACAGCACTCAGTCTTTTTGGCTGAGAGTCTATCAGCGTGGCTCATCATCAATATTTTCTCTCTCTTTCTTGCAAAAACATTCGAGATCCATCAGATTGTAAGAGCATCTCTTGTGCACAGCCTGCTTCAGGTCACCCCTGGATTCAGGTCTGGGCTCTGTCTCGGCCATTCAAAAACATTGATCTTCTTTTGGTGAAGCCGTTCCTTTGTTGATTTGGATGTGTGCTTTGGGTCATTGTCGTGCTGAAAGGTGAAATTCCTTTTCATCTTCAGCTTACTAGCAGACACCTGAAGGTTTTTCACTCAAATCGCCTGGTATTTGTAGCTATTCATGATTTGCTTCACCTCAATAAAAGCTGCAGTTCTGGCTGAAGAAAAGCAGCCCTAACGCGTGATGCAGATTAGCTGCGCATCTCCTGTGCACAGCCCTCTTCGGGTCACCCCACAGATTTTCAACTGGGCCATTCCAAAACCTTAGTCTTGTTTTGGTGAAGCCGTACCTTTGTTGATTTGGAGGTGTACTTTGGGTCGTTGTCATGCTGAAAGGTGAAATTCCTCTTCATCTTAAATGTTGAAGCAGAAGCCTTAAGGTTTTGCAGCAAACTTGACTGGAATTTGGAGCTATTCATGATTCCCTCTACCCTGATTAGAGCCCCAGTTCTGGCTGAAGAAAAGCAGCTCTAAAGCATGATGCTGCCACCTCCATGCTTCACCATGGGGATGGTGGTGTTTTGTTTTGTTTTTTTTTGCTCCAAACATATCTTTTGGTATTATGGCCAAAAAGATCAACTTTCATCAGACCATAACACATTATTCCATGTGGTTTTGAAAGATTGGATTTTTTATTTTTTTTTGGTTAAAAAAAGACTTCCGTCCTTCCACCCTACACCGTAGCCCAGACATATGAAGAATTTGGGAGATTGTTGTCACATGTAGGGATCAACACTTGCCAGAAATTGCTGGAATTCTTTGAATGTTGTAATGCTGTAGGCCTCTTAGCAGCCTCTCTGACCAGATGCCTCCTGATCTTCTCATCAGTTTTGTAGGGACGTCCTGTTCTTAGTAATGTCACTGTTCTGCCATATTTTTCCCACTGGATAATTATTGCCTTTACAGTGTTCCATGGTATATTCAGTGCCTTGAAAATATTTTTGTAAGCCTCTCCTGATTGAACATTTTTCAAAACTGAGTTCCCGTACCTGCTTTGTAAGCTCTCTGTGGCCCATGACTTTTCTAGTTGGATGTTACCAAGATGATGTCAGGAAAAATCCTCCAGGAACAGCTGCGCTTTATTTGGGGTTAATCACTCACTTTAATTGATGGCAGGTGTATACTAATTAGTGTTTAACATGAGTTTGAATGTGATTGGTTGATTCTGAACACTGCCACATTCCCAGTTATAAAAGGGTGTGCACACTTATGCAAGCTGGTTATTGGAAGTATTTTGTTTTTCTTTTTTTCTCCGTAAAACTTTTCTGGTTGTTTGTCACTTGATTTTTATAGGTTGCAATTTCACAATAAATGTGAAAAAGGTACTGACATGATTTAAAGTATTTTCTTTTTCTTTTTTTTTTTTTTTTACATCACAAAAACCTGCCATTTTAACAGGGATGTGTAGACTTTTTATATCCACTGAACACTCGAGAGCTGAGGGTGCTTGTACACTGGTGTTCGAGGTGGCCTTTTTAATGTTCATGCTTTTCCCTGTTTTGAAACAGGAATTTCAGGATTTTTTTCCTGACTCTTTTCTGCCTAAAATGCAACCCGTGTCCACACTGATGCAACGCCATGGAGACCGTGCTGGAGAGACACACAAACCACAGGAAGATGTGAACAGTTTGATACTTGATATTAAAACAGAACCAGATCTGTTGGATATTGAGTCATTTGTATACAGTGATGAGCATGAAGATTTATCGACCTCTAAAGACGGATGGGATTGTGAATCTGAACAGGAGAACGAGTACACCCTCGAGCAGTGTGATGATGGACGCAGTACATTAACTATTATTAAAAAGGAGCCTCCTGAAGAAGAAGTGAGTTTCTGTGGTGAGCTGCAATCAAATTGTAAAATTGAATCAATAGAAATATCTAATAGTGAAGAAGAAGAATGTGATGCATCACTGGAGGAAAATGAGGAGATAAACATGACAGGTACGTCAGATGAATTTGAGAACTATTGCTAATACACTTGCATGAGCTTTCGAGCATGCCAAGCAACTCAAAAATCGCCAAACTGTTGAAAAATAAACACTTAGTGCTTGGACCCCAAAAATGAGCAGTCCTGCACGTCAAGGCACCTGCAGGTGACATGGGAATTGATGTTCCTGAGCCACACCATGAACTAGAGTGGAACAGAGGAACTCTAGTACACTAGAGTTTAGAGCTTTAGGGTAGTAGAAAAAATTATGCACTTGACAGTGTCTCTTGTCTGTAACAGAGCTTTTGCAGCAGTAAAACCTCTGAGCAGTGACCACAACACACCATCACATGTGTCGATCTGCAAAGTGTACTGGGCTTAGGGTTAGCTAAAATCTAGGTTTCCGCGTTTCAATGTGGTTTCCTCTGTGGCAGTGTATTCTTTCTATCTGAAAGGGGATATGCTACAAGGAAGTGATGTTAATAGTAGTATTTGAGGACACTTGATGTGAAGGCTTTATTTTTTTTTGGGTTGGTGGTAAATTAAGCCCATCACAGTCTCCTCAGTCTGTTACTCTTGGTGTCAAGTGACAAAACAAGTTATCTAGGTAATCTTTGATGTAGTGATGGTGAGGCCATAGCGTGATATCCTATAAGAGCTGGAAGGACACAGAGGTCTCATGGAAGCTGAAGACGGTTTTGATGTTGCCTGAGCCTGCTGCGGATGATAAAGGATTGAGGAGTACCTGCCAATATACTTTTGTCAGGTTGAGGTCAAAGCGATTTTCCAAGATGGACTATACACCTGGGCGTGGGGCAGATGTACTCTGAGATGGATGATTGAGTGGATGGTTGGGTGGGTGGACGTATGGTGGCACAGAGAATAGGTACATGAATGAAACCTTGGATGCTCTCATGGATGAAATAATGGAACAGTGATTAAGGGATGAGATAAAGAATGGACAGTGTGATTAAGGGATAAATAAAGAGCTGAATAGATGGAATGAAGAATTTACCATTGAAATGTGTGTAAATGGTGAATTGACCAAGCAGTGATTGAATGTAGTAATGGCTGATTGGGTGGTTTGATGAAGAGGTGAATGGATGGCGTGATGGAAAGAATGACGCACAGGTAGATGCATTGAGTGATGGATGATGTGACCGAATGAGATTTTTAGATTTTTATGTTTTCTCTTATGCCAATTTCTAACCTTTGTTGTTATAGGTGAGTGCTCCTACCTGCCCTCTGCTAAGGTCTTTAAGTCATGCTCTGAATGTGGAAGGATGTTTCCTACCTCATCCTCATACAACAGACACATGAGGATACACAGTGGCGAAAGACCTTTCCAGTGCTCTCAGTGCAATAAGACATTTACTCAGTTCTCTTCATTTAAAATCCATCAGAGGATACACACCGGAGAAAAGCCATATCACTGCTCCGAATGTGAAAAAACATTCAGCCGCTTAGACGCTCTTCACCTCCATCAGAGAACTCATACTGGAGAAAAGCCGTACAAGTGCGCTCACTGTCCCAAAACCTTTACTCGCCTACACGTGCTTCAGAACCATCAGAGGACACATACCGGAATAAAGCCGTATCAGTGCTCACACTGCGCTAAAACATTTACACGCTTGTGCAGCTTTAAAATACACAAGAGAAGGCACACTGGAGAGAAACCGTACCTGTGTGGAACCTGTGGAAAACAGTTTGTGGATGCCTCAAATCTGAAGAATCACCAGAGGACACACACGAAAGAGCGGCCGTATCAGTGCTCGCAGTGCGACAAGACCTTCATTCAGCTGGGTCATCTCACGAGCCACCGCAGAAAAACGCACAGTATAGAGACTGTAACAGTGCTCTGACTGTGCGAAGAGTTACACCTCGTTATCTACACTTCTTTACCATAAAAAACACACACTTTCATATCCGGGACAACCCTTTTCAATGCACTACATAAGGCATGACTTAATGACTGTTACATAGATTATATGTGGATATGTAAGGGACTGAGCCCTGATTTAACAGTCGTATTATCGTTTTTTTTTCACCTCAGTTAATTTTCAAAGCCAAGTTCTGACAAATGATATTTGAGTATTTTTTTTTTTCCTTGTGTATATTTATTTATGATATATTTCTTAATTTCTTACTTTTTTAAATGACAGGTATCATGCAGTAAAAATGAATGCATTGTTTGTATATTCTGTTTAAATGGTGTTGCTCAATGAATGCAAAAATTTTCTTTTGTATTTCTGCCAAATCACTACACAGTTTGTTCCAAAAGGATACACATAAGTGTGTATATTTGATTTACAATAAAGAGTTCAAATGTCAGTGGTTCAAAATGTAAAAATTACTTCTGCTTATTTAGAACAGCTTTAATCTTGATGCTGATTATTAAGCTTTTTAGTACCGTGAGGAACCTCTTCTGGTGGTGGTAGTAGTAGTACATTTATATGTACATGTGCACAATTTGTCAGATTCTTTTACACAAAGCAACTTACAGAAATACAAATACAGAATCCGGTCCAAGCAGTGAAACATGAGCTACAAAACCAGGTTATATGGCAAAAGCTAGCGTTCAAGAGACGAGAAGATTATTTTAACAATTTGACAAGAAAACATGAAAGAATATTTAGACAGTTGCTAGTAGAATTAATGTTATTTTATTGAAGTCTGTATAGTAGAAAGCTAACAGGCTGCTTGTTAATCTGATCCTAATTAATAATTTATACAAGTTCATACAAGACATGGGACACTAATATCATGTCTAGTTATACAGATTATGAAGCCAGCTTTATTTTATTTAAAATAAATCCATCCAACTCTTTTTTTTTTTTTTTTTTTGATGAATTTATCAGAATCTAGCTGCCAGACTACAGCCACATCGGCCCCAGACTAGACTGTATCTCATACATGTTTTGGAGCAGAACCTATATCTGGACCACAGATTAAAATGCAGTACAAGCATTGGCTTCGTTTGGGCCTCTCTTTTTTTTTTTTTTTTTTGCTCTCCGAATACAAATGGCATAATATGTAATAATGTGGCTGATATAAGGGCCAATTTCAGCCCATAATATACAGTATTTGCCATGACTGGACCTTGTGTCACAAAACTCAGGCCGTATTTGTCCTGGAATTCTCTACCGTACCAGAAGGTGGTGCCACAAACGTAAATTCTGCTCAGCACTTCCATTATTTGACCATAAAAGCTGGAAAAGCAGAACAAATAAACCATTAAACACCATACATATTACGCTGAAGAATCTAGTCTGTTTAATGCCAGAAGATACTATGCTGATACTGTCACATAGTATAATTGTGGAAATATTTTTATTTGGCTAAAAATACTGATTGATTGTGTAGCTTTGAAAGCTGTGTTAGTTTGAACGATCTGTCAGCCTTTATTACCGAGTGAACTGTTAATAAAAATTTTTTTAAAAAACAGTCCTAATAGTTATTCCTCTATAAGTACACATCTCTGAGAAATACTATTCTCATTCTCATTGAGCTGTTTTGTAGTGTGTTTGTAGCCGAGCTCCGGATGTCAGCCACTCTGAGACATGATGATGATGATGATGATGAATTTTCAGTGTCAGTCCGAATATCAAGCTGCAGTAAATCTGTAATTACTGATCTCACCATGTCAGATATCACAGAGCTGGAGGACAGAAAACACTCAGCTGAAGAGGCTGATGGAGATTTTGGAAGTCAAATTAAAAATGGAAACAAGAAGCAGAACTCGAGAAACGTTTGTTTCATTCAGGAGCCAAAGCACTATGCAGTGTCATGCAGGCAGTCACACTATTCAATCTTCTCCTGAAAAAATATGGACACCAATATTATAGTATATCTAGAAGAAAATAGTAAAATTTCATTTATTTCATCACTAACAGGAAAACAAGTAATTTATTTCTGATGACTCATTCTGTACTAGTCTTGCATTCCTCCAATTAAATGCTTTCTAGAATGTATAAGTTCTGCCCACAGGGGTGTGTCTACAGTAGCAGCTTGTTGTCAGTAAACATGGTTCATCTGTGTGTCATTTGCTGTGCGTCTTCCCACGTTATTCCCTTTTTCAACCATTGCTTGGTGAAGAATAAACGGTTGGAGTTTATTCATGTTTATTCAGGGGGGAGGTGGTAGCTTAGTGGTTAACGCTGGACTCCTGATCGGAAGGCTGGGATTTCAAATCCCAGCACCACCAGGCTGCCACTACTGGGCCCTTGAGCAAGGCCCTTAACCCTCAACTGCTCAGTTGTATAAATGAGATAATTGTAAGTCACTCTGGATAATTGCCAAATGAACTGGGTGGAGTTTGTGTGAGTTGGTGATTATGTGACTTTTCAGAAGAGTGTTTTACCAGCTCGGGGCTGTTCAATGCCAGAATGTCACTACTTCAGACTGATAGAGGATGCGATTCTGTCTTTATCGGGGTGCAGTGTATCACAAAGGTTATTGGCTGTTGTGTAAATCAGTCATTCTGATTTTCTGTTTCAAAAGGAAAGATGTCAATGTACGGAATCAAATCAAGACATTTCATGGGGATCTCAAGGGTTCTTAGCTTCCAAAAAGGGATCTATTCGGGATCCTAACATACAAGCACTCTACTGTAGGATGTTGTGTAGGACCTTTTCCCAGTGGCAGCGAAGAACAGTTACATTGCTACATCGCATTACAACAGTTTATTCGGTTATTAATTGGCAGACGGATTGCAGTTTATTTTAGCAGTCGAGGGCCTTGCTCAAAGACCCAACAGTGAAAGCAGGATTTCAACTTGCAAAGTTCCAATCGGTGGTCAAGAGCAGTAAACACTGTTCCACCCCCGGGACCCACCCCAGGACCCGAAGTGTGGTGCTTCACCTGTCTGGTAGCTAATAAACTTGATGCATATCTCGTAGGTGAATCATATTTGATTCCTTACACATGTGGTATAAAATAATGGCTTTTGTTGTCACTACACACCCAGTGGGAAGAATGAGACCAGGAAGTGCAACTGAAACTCAGGTTCAAGTTACAGATTCATGTTCAGGTTCACTGGGAACTCTTCAGGTTGCCAATCCTGGTCCTGGAGAACCCCCGTCCTGCACAGTTTAGGGTTCTAACACATCTACTTCAACTCAAAGAGAGCTGTTAATTAGCTGATTATTTGAATCAGGTGCATTAGAGCAGGAAAAACATTAAAATATGCAGGACAGAGGATTCTCCAGGACAAGTTATACTTTGAAATAATTTTTCAGTTAAAATAGTTAGGAATGAGAATAGTGTGTAATGAAATATGGTATTGTGGTATCAGAAACCATGATGATGATCACCAAAACTGTAAGATGAGCACAAACCTTATTGCCGAACATTTCTTCAAACCTTCACAGTTTAAATCTTGATCAAATTTCCCTCTGCAGAATTTCCAGTGTAGCTGTCTCAGTCTCTTGATGTTGGAAAAAGCGTCTTTACACACAGGACTCAAGTTTAACTTGCATTGTGGAAAAGTTGTCTCAAATTCATCTCATTTTAAAGGGTTTATAAGGACACGTTTCCAGTGCTTTCAGTGTGCCGAGACTTTTGCACAGCTCGGAGAATTAAAAAACACACTACAGAATACATGCTGATGGGGAATGTTATCAGTGTCCTCAGTGCAGTCGGCGTTTCATGTGTTCATCAGTGAGTCTTACGATCCATCAGCGACGAAGGAAAAGCCGTTTCTCTGCAGAGTTTCGCAAAATCCTCAACGCTGCACAGACACCATGCAACTCCCAGAGAGAATAAAGACACAAACAGAATGCAAAGACACATAGCTAACTCTCTAAGTTGTACAATGACAATGTTGTGTATCGGGCCATCTGTAAAAAATCCTTTCAGTAATTTTGCACAGCCGTGTAAGGTGTTGTGGGGTGTTTATAATTACAGGATGATTGCTTAGCAATGTGAAGAATGTTAAGAATGCAACCAGGAAGTCAAGGCCATGTTCAAAAACTCCAGCTAAAGTGTACGCTAATGATATAACATTCTAATTGTTTTGTGTATTTGTGTATCCGTAAGAAGGTGGGTGTGATGAATGAGGTAAATCATGTCATTTCTTGTACAATACGTTTCTATAACTACATAAATCTCTGATTATATTGTATATGGATGTAACAGGACTTTGTCACGTGACAGAGGGTTTAAATTGGGTTCAGTCCACAGTCTACATGAAGTGAAGCAGACATGCTGTGCATTATGGGTATTATTTAATTACTTTTATTTTTTTTTTTTACATTTTGAGCTCTGACCCAGAACACACAGCTGACATGCTGCAGAAGTACGACGTGTACTGAATATCTGGATAGATGGCGAGGAATCAAAGAAAATTAAAAATGGCTCACAGTTATTTATGTAGGCCAAATTACTGAATTAGTTACTTTAATTATTATAATTATTTATTGCTTATGCAAAAATATCTTGATAAACTGAACAGAGCCACACTTAGCCCGTGTTCCTGAATTGTTCTTGTCCTTTTTTGAAATCCATTTTTTTCTCTGTTAAATTCTTCCCACTTCTATTTGTTTTGGCTCGTGTCTTTTATTAAATAAAACACACACACACACACACACACACACACAAAGGACTGAATCCTAGACCAAACGGGCTATAACTGATGTCTTTAAGAATGTAGAATTTTTTTTTTTATTATTTTAACCTTCCATAATACACCAGAATATCACGTGCAATATTTTTTCTGGTTTATTAAGACATTGTGTATAAAAGCTGTCATTTTATTTAACATCTGTTACAGTATTTTATTTCATAACCTTCACAGCACCAGAGTTAACAGTACAGTGTAATAGAGGTCCGACTTGCTGTGCTGTTGTTCAGGTAGCCTCAATTTGGATTTATTTAATTTAAGTTATCATTTATTTAATGCATTCCATTAATCAAAAAAAAAAAATCTAAAAGGCAGCAACAATATGTAAGCACATAAAAACAGATCTACATGCATCTAAATTAATAAGGAATGTTACTCATTACTAAAATAAGAGTGACAGAAAATTGCCCCTTTCCCTTGCATCTTTGGTCAGTTCACATTGACACTTAATTATCTGTTTGTTTGTTTTTTTCCCTGAATTAAAAACACTCCAGATGTGTAAGATGAAGACTTTCACTTCTGAGTGCTGGTGAAGTTCATGGTCAGCGGGCCGTAATAATTTCCTCCAGACAGAACAGGAGCGTGAATGTTGCTTGGCCCTTCAGCTGAGATGTTCTGTGAGAATTCACCAGCCTGAGAGGAAGATGAAGAGGAAGACGCACCGAGCACTTCTGCTGCCTGGACTGGGCCTGGACAAGAGAGCGGGAAACAGAAAGGTTTATAAGTGAGATACAAAACCTAAATGAGTTTTATTCACTTAGAATTATTTAGAAGTAAATAAAAGTGGCTGTTGGGTTTTTATTACCAAGTTTTGTAAACACATATTTATAATTTATCATTTATTCAATTTATGTCATTATTGTTAAAATGATAATTAGCTGCAGTTCAACCAGGAAATGTAAATCAGAGATGTGGTGATCTGATGGTCTGGTGCAGAATATTAGGTGTTTTGGACATTATTTGCTGAATCAGCTGTGCTTATAGTAAAAAAAAACAAAAAAAAAACACTTTTACCTCCTGCCCCTTTACCCTCCAGTTTCTTTTCCAGGTCACTGGCGAGTTTTTTCTGTCCTATCTGATTAAGGATCTGTACAGTGATTTTGGCGGCATTTGAAGGTCCGTACTGATCCACCAACAGATCCACAACATTGTGATGTTTAGCGTTCTCCAGTTTGCTGCGGGGAATCGGGTCAAAACCCTGCGCCATGTTCCTCGTCAGGGACAATTTAAATCTGTCAAGGTCATCCTGGACCAGCTCGTCCAGGTGCTCCAGGAGCAGGCTGGGGATGAAGGACATGTCTCTTCACGCTGAGGAGGAGAGGACATGCAGGTCAGTCAATATGTAAGGAATAAAACATGACGGGGCATGCTGTTGATTATTAAGCTGATTATTTTCTTATAACAGCATGTCCCAAAGTGTAACAAGCTGAACATTACAGTGTAAGAAGAAAGAAAAGTTCATCAGGGTCTCAGGGGAAATCAGAGGATCCTGAACTGAAAATCTCTCTGATAGAGAACACTCAGTAGTTCAGACTTCTCTCTCTCTACAACTACACACAACTACAACTACAACTACACACTGTGAAGTTATAGGCAGAAAAACTCTGACATGTTAAACAGATGGAGAAAAAAGTGTACTTAGCAAAATCTTAACAATATCTTAGGAAAAGTGTGCAGATGTGAGTAAAGAGCTACCAGCTGTCTATAATATAAACAGCTTCAGAGAAACTTAGGAGACTTTTACAAAGTTCATGTGAATAACATCAGCACTGCAGACTGCTTACCTCAAAACTCGAACAAATCCAGATTATTTAAACCAGTAATAACAAATATCCGGCTTTAAACCCACAAACTTTAGATCTGATACCTAAACTAGGTTTCACTTTTACTTAGTTAAAGGAGGCTACTTCCTCTAAGCTGTTCCTGTACATGAACACAAAACTCCACCCAAGAACCTATGGTGGTTAGCATGCTAACTAATGTTAGCATCTGCTTGAAAGTCGAGCTATAACACTATAAAGACACAAAGTACACCAAGTACTCCTCATAATGATTTATTATTAGCATTATTGGCATGATTTATGTTAGCATGACTAGCTAAAAGCTAGGCCATTCAGCTGCTTGAAACTCAAGTTATAACTCTATAAACATGTAAAATTCGAGGCTTAATGATTTATAAGGATGTTCACGAGTACTGTCACCATGCTTTTGTTTTTTGTAATGAAAAAAAAAAAGTATCTACTTGATTTGTTATGTAAAGCTCGCTAGTCAAACAGCTCAGAGTTGCCTTTATAGAGCTGTTGAGGAGCGACATTGCTAATTCTGCCTCCAGCTTCGTTCCTTCACCACTAATAGATGACTCCGTCCTGGAAAGGCACTGCCAGTGTGTATTCTGGTTTCACTGATGACTCGGAGCACGGAGTGATTTGTTTGCTCGCAGGAGAATTACCCGGCTGCGCTGGGAGCTTACCGATTTGAGACTGAGATGTGGGAGGAGTTAACAGACGCTGAGGAGTGTCTGTACAGTGAAAAAAAATTATCATTTCTAAATATTTTTACTAGTAAGAAATAATTTAAAAAAATAACTATTGCTTCTTTAAGTGAGTGCTTGAGCTTGGGTGAGAGTAATTTCCTGTTACTGTATATACTGTATATCATTTAATCAAACGCTTTTGTAATAAACAGATTGCAGTGCATTACCACCTAAAACCCCCAAATAAAACGTTCGTGTTAATGTTGACTCAGTGGTAATGGACCATTTTCACACAGACAAGTAGGTTAAAGACCAGTGGGTGGTTTTTTTGGATGTTTTTTTTAAATTCTATTTTTAAAATACACTATATTACCAAAAGTATTCGGTCACCTGCCTTGACTCACATATGAACTTAAGTGCCATCCCATTCC
>CM075028.1:16414387-16428848 GCA_037576675.1 Pangasius sanitwongsei
GATGGCACTTAAGTTCATATGTGAGTCAAGGCAGGTGACCGAATACTTTTGGTAATATAGTGTATATATATATATCACAGTGACTCTGACCAGGATAAAGCAGTTACTGAAGATGATTAAATCGGGTGAATGTGCCACACAGAGCCACATTAACACCTAATACACTTTAATCCGACCACATGAAAGTAAAAACCATGCACCCCGATACTTTTTTCTCGGGTCCCAACGCACACCTCTATATGGTACTTCTAGCATTATGTTACTGATCAGAGCTGCAACAATACGATTCATTTTCACAATATTATAATCATCCAGCCAGTATCATGGGGTTTGATGTATCATAGTATTTGCTTGCAGCTTGACAAAATAAGCATGCACTGTCTATGATATATTAAATTATGTGGTAACAGACACTGGTACAATACTGTTTAAAGTGCACTTCAGTTAAGAAGAATCACTCAGAAACTAATTTTATTAAAACGGCACTTTTCTCATTGATATCTCTTTATAAAGGGATTTAACATAAAATTACATTTAGTGTAATACTGTGTTATTATCTACACTGATACAGCGTAATGTTAACAGTATAATTATTTCTTATCAGAGTACACCGTCAGATCGTCGACACTCCTTCAGTGGTAACACACATCGAGAATAGGTTTATAAGAGGAATAATAAGAGCGTTTATAAGAGCATTTATACCAGTAATTGTGATTATTCTGGCTGTAAAGGCGTCTCATACACCCCGACTGCTGATTCCTGTTCATTTAACACGTCTACATGCAGTAAACCAGGCGGTGTGTTAGACATGGTTCCTCTCAGCTGAACACACGCTTAACACTAATCTGATTCACAACAAGCAGCTTTGAACCAGCTACAGCTCCTAATGAGAACACAAATAACAGCCAGGACATTTCAGCAATCTGTAGATGAGAACACTTTCATCTCTCTCTCTCTCTCTCTCTCTCTCTCTCTCTCTCTCGCTTGCACTCACCTTTTATATATGTTGATCAGTGAAGATGTGGACACCAGCGTTCCTCAATGCTTTGATGACAAATGTGCTCTTTCTTGTTTTGAGGATTAAACACACACAGAAACACACCAACACAAGTGTTGTCCAGCTTGACGATCAACAAGAAGTCGGTTCAATCAAGGCAGAGGACAAAGTTCAGCATTACCCAGACTGTGTGTGTGTGTGTGTGTGTGTGTATGTGTGTGATCTCTCTCAGTGATAAGCTGTCCCTGTAAGCTGCATTGGCTGAAAATAAACACAGCTTTAATCCAACAGAGAGAGAGAGAGAGAGAGAAAGAGAATTAATAAAGGACAGAATACACCTTAAACACAGACACACACTAATAATAAAAGGAACATTCTGATTTGTCAGAAGGTGTTGATTAGTTTTCTATAACAGCAGCTCTGACAGTAGTGCAGGTTGATATTAATGCGCTCGCTCTAATACGTTATCGTTTCTATAGTAACAGCTCATTCACAAGGACGTGTACAGCAGACGCGCCGCATAAACAGATTAAAAATCGTTAATATGGTGACGTTTTCTGTAAAGAGATGTTTATTTATCATTTATGGAAGGAGTCTCCAGTGTCAGCACTCAGAGAGAGTAAAGAGAGGCTGGTGAGAGAATGACTGTTTATAGCTGCTATAATGTAAGTGATAACAGTAAATTAAATGTAACTATAAATGGACAAAAAAAGTATGTTGTAAAAAATGTATATAAAAATATCAATTATTAAATAAAATTAAATTGCAATTAAATTTAAATTGTAATTAAATTTAAAAATGTAACCGTTGGCAAATGCATGTGGTGTAAAAGCATTAAAACACTTGTGCTATAGGAAAATAAGCGACGTTGGCATGGTAACTGTAACATCCACATCACTGATTATTTTACTGTAGCAGCACCACACACACAGTGTTTTATTCTTTATGCACATTATATTTAAGAGCAGTAACTGTTCTGTACTGTACACAGATGAAGAACTTCACACAAAGTAATGCACATAACAAGCACATATACTGTAGATGTTTAGGTATACATACACTTTCAGCCATATAGCGTTCATGTGTGTGTGTGTGTGTGTGTGTGTGTGTGTGTGGTTAAGCCCTCAGACAGCCTGGTGGTTTGTGTGTAATTTTAGTTTGTTAATGATCACTGTGGTTGTGTGTAATGAGAGACGATTGCTCGTGATTACACTCATAGCATAAAAGGGTTATTCTAAAAAACATACAACGCACACACACACACACACACACACACACAAATGAGATGAATGAACACAGGTCCGATCTGCAGCTGGAAGTGGAAGGTATCTAAAGCTGACACATTTACTGGTTTAGCAGAAGTTTTTATTCAGACTGACTTCCAGAAGCTCTGTAGTTTACGCTGATGTGCAGAGAAATCCGAGCCTAAAGATACCAACAATCTAAACCACTCGCAGTATCAGTCAGTGCTCACACACCAGTGGGTAAGACCTAAAGCTTCTCTTCCTGTGGTGGGTCTTCACTCAGTGTTTGAAGACACACAGGGAAATTTATTTCCACCACCAGGACAGCGGTACAGGAAGGAATTCTGAGGCATGTCTTCATGTCTCGGACTGACGTTAACTGTTAATGGACTGGAATGATTAAAAAATTGCTATAATGCTATAATAATCCAGTGTTATGAATTTCAGCTCATTCCCGTATCTGCTTACATCTTTTCAACACAATGACCTTAAATGCCATTATAACAGTGCAGCAGTGCAAGTGTTCAGTTATCCGGTGAGGGAATTTACAAGGAGCCATCAGCAGCAAATATAGCGCTCTTCCATGTTTCTTCAGTGTTCCTCTGTCAATCCAAGCAGAACCCTTTTTGTCTGGAAGCTAAGATCCCTTAATTATGCAGTGAAGCTTTAAAGAATTATTCCACCAAATTTAAGATCCAAAAATAGCCTAAAATATCAACATAAAAGTGAAGACTACCACTTTCAAGAAAGCCATGTGTTAGGAAGGAAATTTTATGCACGCTATGATGGTGTTTTAGGGCCAATGTTTAAGAAATAAAAATACATATTCCAGGAAAAAAATAAAGTCAACAATATTATGAGATAATACTCAATATTATTATGACTTTTTTCTCTTGACATCAGATATTATGACTTTACTAGTGCTTAGGCCTCGGCGCTCTCACCACCGCGGCCTGGGTCTGATTCCCAGCCAGTGGGGTTACACACGACAGTGCGCTCTCAGTACCGCTCCCAAGCCCGGATATAACTGGGAAGGGTTGCGTCAAGAAGGTCATCCGGCATAAAAACTGTGCCAAATCAAATACGTAGCCCAATCATCCGCTGTGGCGACAAAACAACAACAATAATACAATTTTATTTGTATAGCACTCTTAACAATGGATATCGTCACGTCACAAAGAAGCTTTACAGAAATATATAAATTCCAAATATAAACTTTATATAAAAATAAATAAATAGTGGCCCCATAATGGCATCAGATGCACACTGATGAGAGAAGATGGTAGGGATGGCTTTACGAGATGCTGATCCAGGCATTTGCTCTTGTTTAAAAAAAAACCGTATGCATATGAAAAATGTAACTGTGATTCCACTGTGTAGTCCTGCAACACTGTGTGGTGTAAGTTGGTAAAAACACATGAACTGCATACAACACATCTAAGGTTAATGCCTAGTTATTGAAAATACACACAACCACAGAAGAAACGATTTTTCTCTGTATTGCTCAATAAAAAGACACACCATGACAAATACGACTCGATAAAGTGAAGGACAGAGTACGTGTTTTATAGAAACAATCTGCAATGAGCTTTTTTTCCCGTCTCAGAGTCTTTTTACATTTTTTTAAATAAAGCTTCCCACCATTAATTCCTCAGCCCTCCAATACAATCACACCATGAGGTTGAGAAAGAAAGAATAAGACGTTTCTCCTCTGTGTCCATTCACATTGTGGCTGTAATTAAACACCGTTACACTCTGTACAGAAACACTGATCACACCGTTAGTGGAAATGAGCAATAAGTTAATCTGCAAGCAGAAAGTATTTTACACGCACAGCTGAAGCTGCTGATCTCAACTGATCTGTCTTTCGTTTACTGATCATCAGTTACACCTCATATACCCTGATCCTGAGAAGTATAATATAATATAATCAGTTTTATATCACAATAAACCATGAGAAGAGGTAAGTGATTATATTATGATGTGTTAAAAATGACAATCAGCCTGAATCTTGTTTAATTTAACCTCAAAAACCTATAAAACTGACTTCAGATCAGCTGAAAACGTCACCTTCAGCCACAGTTGTTTCTTAGATCGTCACCGTGTAACACGGTGTTAGTCAGGCAGTTACAGAGTTACAGAGACTCACAGACATCCATGTTTTAAGGCACTTCTCTGAAATGATGATAAACCTGAAAGTAACAGATGAAAACAATAAATCTGAACAATAATGGGTTACAAAATAAAAAATACATCAGCTAAGTTTAAAAAAAGAAATTTAACTAATCAAACATTTCACACTTCCAGGTTACGCAAATAAAAACCACATTACGGTAGAATTTCCTCTCTGAAATGACGACGTCTCAAACATAATTAACTAAAAATATGGAATCAGATAATAAACTCCAAACAAAAGGTTTAAAAAACAGCAATAAAGATCCAAACTAAATACAAAGTTACTTTTAGTTACATTAACAATCATCAGTCATGCGGAAGTAAAAAAACAAACAAACAAAAAAAACTTTGTTGCCTCAATATATTTGTTACGAGATTAAAAAAGAAAATACAAAAAAAGACTACATTATGGTATCACAAATTCACCAACAGATGGCTTTTGGTTCGTAAAAAAGCCTAGCTCTCCCGCAATGAATCTAAACCGTCTGAAAAATAGTACAATTTTTTTTAAAGTTAGGTTTTTTTGAGATTCAAACGACAGATTTAATTTGTTTATAGCCCGTCATTCTTACTCTCTTCTCATAACTGCATTTTTTATGTCTAGTTTTATAAAGGAAAAAGAAAAAGAAGGGGAAAAAACAACGTTAGCAATATGAAGACACAGAGGACCAAATGCTTTCCATTTTAAAATGCATCAGTTCTCTCAGGAATCACAAATAACAGTCACGGTTCTGAAAAGCGCTTCAGTATACGAGTGAATCACGCCGGAGCTGTAAGTCAAGTACTTCAGTTCAGTCCTCAATCAGAAACAGGTTAAGATTGATAACTTATAATAATAGCTTTTTTTTTTCTTTTTTTTTTTGCACAAACCGGAGAGTTAGATTTCAACATAATCCTGAATACCCCTTTAATATTAACATTAATATTAGTATAGTCCTTAAAACCAGCAGACCTTTGGTTTTGGACCAGAAGCATACTGGAAACCATAACAGAACCCAAAGAAGCAAACAGTCTTCATACATTATGGATCAAATCTCAAAACTTATTTCATGACTACTTATGTAATGATACATAGCTCAGAAATTGTCGTACGTTCAGTTCTGACTGATCGCTTCTACAGAAATAATATTGTATCTTTTTATATTTAAAATAAATTATCCCATTACACACTGCAATACTGTCCCAACATGTCCCAACTGCATTTCATTGGCTTAGTACATGTACTCTGAACAATGACAATAAAGTTGAATCTAATCTAATCTAATCTAATCTAAAACTGTCCCAACAGCCCATTTCAATACTTGTAGTCTCCACATTTAGCACATTACTGAGTCACCTTAAACGTAGACAACGTCTCTGCCCCAAACACAGCGGATCAGCCAGAACACGTTTACTGTCTGAAGCTCGCTTCTTTACTTGAGCCAAACATTACGTTTCAAGGTGAAAATGTGTACTAGAGGCTCTAACCTTCCTTTACTTGCTAGCTGCATTACTCAGAAAGCAACTTCAGACATCAAACATTGTGTAGATTTCTTTTCTTTTCTTTTTTTTTTTTGCCCAACTACTGCTTCGAAATATTCAACAACAATTTCTGTCTTGGCCTGACATCCAGAGCAGAGGTCTCTAATCCACCGAAATGAGACTTTTCATTTTAATTCAAACATCTCAACATGTTAAAACTCTCTCATCTCACCTTTAGCAGAACTGTTAATAAAAATGCTTTTGGCTAGCAAGCAACCCGGCTAGCTACCCGATGAGATTCCGTTTGAAGTAAACAGTACGTGATGTTCAGAGCAAAATCGCTTCAGTTCCATTGTTTGTGCTACACTGATTTTGCTGTTGAGGTGGAGTGTGTTCCTCATCACACACTCCTCTCCTTGTGCGTTTTGCTCACTAGCACCATCTAGTGGTGTGAAAAAGTTGTAAAGGTTTCCCTGCTCCTTTGTGTGAGAGGTCAGAGGTCAGAGGTAGCGTGTGAGTGCATGGCGCGGTTCTTTTCTGAACGCTCTCGGTCCCAGTCAGTGCGTACGGTTTCGTTGTTCCACACGGTGGACGTCTCGGTGTCACTGATGTAGCCCGGATCACCCGTGTAGTGCGTGGGGTAGACGAGTAACGGCTCGGCGGAGAACGCCCGTAGATCCCTCACCTCATAGTGGGACATGTAGTCCTCCCTACAGAAACAAGTTTATCGTTATAATTTTACGATCTAATTAAAAGTGATAACAGAGCAAAATAATGCTGTCTGAGACGTAACTATAGCAACGATCCAATAATAGTGTCCTATTCATACAAAAAACAAAAGACTATACATTACACCATGGTGTTTGTCACCTCCGTTGCATCTGTTAGTCTGTAATTACAGATTTATTCACCTTTTTTCAAAAAATTCATTAAAACTTAAAAATCTTTAGCAACATCATAAGCTAAAACATCACCTCTTTCACCTGACCAGAACCAAGACACAAACATGACCGTGTTAAACTCTTACACTGGGTGCTTGTTGTACATGACCGGCAGAAACTCGTCTACAGGAAGCATTTTGGTCAGAGGCTCCGCCCTCAGCAGCTTATTGGCTCCTTGTAATGAGATCATGTAGCCCAGTGTCCAGTAGGAATAGCCGGCTTCGACCAGGTTGCGGATGTTGGGAACCGGTTTCTCAGGATTGTCCACTTGCATCCTCTTCCTCCCGATGTAACTGTGTGTGTAACAAAAGAACAAAATAAGCTACGTTAGCTCACGCTAGCAAGCGACAAAGTCTTTTCTTAGGACAAACGTTACACTGAGATTATCTCCTTTGATTTTCTCCTTTCAGTTACGACGCAGTGATGCCTTGTGGGTTCAGTATCTTCAGTTCACTAGCTAACAGCGTCAAACAATCTTAACGTAAGTTCTGGAAAAGACGGATAAGACTGTGCACATTTTATTTTCTGCTGATTTTTTTTTCTTCCTTTGAGCTGATGTGGCTGTGTGGTGGAAAAAATGACATTGCGCCAGAATAATTTGGTGATGTGGAGCTGAGTGTGTGTGCTGGAGTTTACTGTGCATCTAATTAGAACACAAAAGAAGACACTTTTCGCTCATCATCTCTCTGCTTCCATCCCTCTAATTATTCAGCACTGTGTAATTAAATTCAATTACACACTGACGTGTCATCAGATCCAAACTGGACTCCGGCAGTACAGTAGTGTGTGTGTGTGTGTGTGTGTGTGTGTGTGTGTGTGTGTGTGTGTGTGTGTGTATACTCACATTAAATCCCAGTCGAGTTCTTCTGCCTCCACTTCCTGCATCAGTTTCTGAAGTCTCCTTTTAAAGAAGAGCTCAAAGCGTAAATCGTCTTCTATAACCAGAGACCTCTGCAGTCCTCGCTCTACGATCTGCCACACACACACACACACACACACACACACACACACACTTTACTCTAGTGCTGGAGTCGATATAGGAAAAATAGGCCATATTTGATGGCAGCACTGTACGTTCCCTTCTTGGTGTAAACAATCCCATAATCCTGTTCACCAGACCGAAGTTAAAACAGAATTCACTTTTCCATAATTATGGGGACCAGGACTATATTCATACGTCTTTCTTCCTCACATATACACACCCTAAAAACCATTAAAATCTCCTCCCTATCAGTATAAACACACACACACACACACACACACACCTCAGTCCAGATGTTGTAGTGGGACAGGAAGCAGCCAAGTTCTCCTTTAGTGAGTGGCCTGCCATGATACGGATCACTGTAACCCGGCAACATGCTGATCCCTAACGCACGGATCTGACTCTCATTCAGCGCTCTGAGAAAGAGAGAGAGAGAGAGAGAGAGGGAGAGTAAGAGACACAGAGATGAGGAGAGAGATAGTGAGAGAAACAGAAATGGAGAGAGAGAGAGACATGATATGAACATGTGAAACATTCTACACAGATACTTATAAGGTGTGTGACAGACTCACACATGAGTGAGAGAGGAGATTTAATGATCAGCCTTTTGTGTGTGTGTGTGTGTGTGTGTGTGCGCGTGTGTGAGACAGAGAAAGAGAGAGCGAGACGTACTTGCCATCCACTGCGTTTACGATCTTGCAGGTGATCTCCTGCTCCCACAGAGTCCTCAACATTCGCTCTCTACGATCCGGACGCCTCAGCAGGTTAATCATGAACACCTACAACACGATTCATGATCACGATTCACAGCTTTTCATGTTTCTGAGAAACCACAAAAGTGTAAACTCCTGCTGACACTGGAGACTCCTTCCATAAATGTTAAATAAACGTCTCCTTACAAAAAAAACGTCACCGTATCAACGATTACACGATTAAACGATTTTTTTTTTTTAGTTTATGTGGAACGTCTGCTGTACACGTCCCTGTGAATGAGCTGTTGCTATAGAAACGATAACATATCAGAACGAGCTCATTAATATAACCGATGCACTACTGTCAGAGCTGCTGTTATAGAAAACTAATCAACACCTTCTGACCAATCAGAATTGAATCAGAAATCCAATCTCACCTCATCAAAGCCCAGTTTATCAGGGCGTTTAGGAGGGACAGAGAGATGCACCGAGGGTTCCAACGGAGAACCGTGCACTGAGAACATTATGTCCATAGGTACATAAAAACAACCACATTTAATCATAATGTACAGAGTAAAAAAGTATACAGTAGTGTTATTCCTGTAAATCCATCTGACAATCCTTAACGTGAACTCACCCATGACCTCGAGCAGAGTGTGCAGGAAGTTGTCAGCCTCATCTCGCAAGGAATTATGGGTATGCAGCGGGACAGGGAAGTGGCCGTAAGTCTCTCGGTTACACAAGTACATTTGAACATCTGGAGAAAGAGAGAGACATTTTTTAAAAATATATTCCTCTGAAATGGTTCCTAAAGTTTTCCAGACTGTGGGAAAGCAAAATGGTTTCGAATGATAAGTCGTAAATTCTGTCAAAAAAGAGAATGAATAAATAAATTCAGTAATTCTGGGGAAACGTACCTTTTAAAAAAGGTACTGTAGCTAATGCTTATGTTACAGAATTTCTGTAAGTAATGAAACGCTTGGGGGTGTGCTGTTATAGGAAAATAATCAATGCCAGGGTGGTGTCACACGGCCTGACATGAAGCTGTTCCCTCACCAGCCTCTTTATGTCTCTCTTGAAGTTAATAAGACAAAAAAACGCAGCTTGTGATGTTACTGAGAAACCGCAAAGAAGCGTAAACTCCTCTGTCCTGAAGATGTCGAAAAACTTAAAGATACAGCTTTACCTCTGACAGTTAAAGTGCTGACACTGGAGACTCCTTCCATACATGTTACATGAACAACTCCTTGCAAGCTCACACACACCTGCCATACGAGCGGAGAAGGCGAACACGATGACGTCGTCGAAGGCCCAGGTGTAGTCCGGGTGTGGAGGGTAGAAGGCCAGCTCGCTGGAAGCTTGTTTCCTCAAATCCAGCAGGAAGGTGGAGTGAACCATGGGGACGGGGAAGCAGCCTCGCCTCTCCTGACGCCTTATGCGCATGTAGTCCGGCATGCGCCTGTAGTAGCCCTGTGCATGCGGACACACACACACACACACACACATATTAAATATACATTTAATACAAGCATGCATGTACAGGCACAGGCACATATGTACACTTGCACACTGTAATTAGTGATGTGACTTCATTCAACATAAACATAAAATCCCAAAAGACATTTTCATTACACACACACACACACACACACACAATACCTGAGAGGTCATTCCACACCAGAAGTTGGAGTACGCAGCTCTGGACTCCATCATTGGTGCCACGATGGTTTTATTTTCCTTCATCAGCTTCCACAAGACGTCAGGGTTAGTGAGAAGATTATCACAGTCCACCAACTACAGAGAGAGAGAGACAGAGAGACAGAGAGAGAGAGCGAGAAAGAGAGCAAGAAAGAGAGAGACAGAAAGAGAGAGCGAGACAGAGAGAGCGAGAAAGAGAGCGAGAGAGACAGAGAGAGAGAGAGAGAGCGAGAAAGAGAGAGACAGAAAGAGAGAGAGAGACAGAGAGAGCGAGAAAGAGAGAGCGAGAAAGAGAGCGAGAGAGACAGAGAGAGAGAGCGAGAAAGAGAGCGAGAGAGAGAGAGAGAGGAAGAGAGCGAGTCAAGTCAAGTGGAGTTTGTCATTTCAACCGTATACAGCCAGTTAGTACATAGTGAAACGAAACAACGTTCCTACAGGACCAAGGTGCTACATAAGACAAACATAGAACAACACAGAACACAGCGAAAGATAGAGACAGACAGACAGACAGACAGAGAGAGAGAGAGAGACAGAGAGAAATAACACACCACATGCAGCAGGGAACAGTGTGGACAGCTGACCCGCGGCCCTGTGCATGCTTATACACACTCGCCCTGTAGTGGTCTGGAAGCGGCTTACAAACACACACAGTCGTAATAACAGGCAATCGGCGCACAGCGAACATCATACAGCAAACTAAATGTCACACATGGGACAGATTATAACCCTCCGCACAGAGCGCTAAGGAAAAAGACGCTAATCAGAGAGTAGAGATTCTGGACATACTATAAAACCGAAACAGCTATCTACAGAGGACATGACATGACATTTGACTCGACGTACATGGCTGGGTTTCATGCAAAATGGATATTTTTATGTGACTGAATGAATGTGTTTGTGTTTATAGTAAGCTGAGGCCAGCTACAGTCGGGAAGCCTAGCATCTGAAGTTGATATTTTTAGCTATGTCTATACGACAGTGATGCATTAACTTGGGTCTTACTCCAGCTTTAGTCTACATGTAGTTGAGGAGTGACACAACTCAGCAACTAGCATCAGGCTTTATTAGCAATCAGATATGTTTGAGTAGTTAGCATTATCCTCGAATGGTCAGGAAATGTCTTCATGGAGCCTGTGTGTTAAAGCCACAACGTTGCTAGTAGGACAATGCTAGCAGGCAGAGAGCTAAAATCCCCTAGCATATGTCAGTGGAAAAGATGGCTCCATACTAACAGCTGAAATGATAAACTGCACATTGTACCATGCACTCATAAAGACAGCACAGTCCCGCCCACTCGTTTCTGATTGGCTCACAAAAACAAGGTTTGCTAATTCACAGGTCAAAGGTCACCGCAAAAGTGAAAGTAACGGCTGCCAGAAGCAAACGCTCGTCTTTTCCCTTCAGTGAATCAACTTTCTCGCCAGCTGAATTTTCTGAAAAAGCAGAAAGTCGTAGCTTTCGGGTGTCTCCTGTATCGCCATAGCAACAGGTCCAAAATCATAAAGTGCTACTGCTAAATGGTGAATGTGACCACCGTCCTAACAGTGTCATTTAAAAGACTGAACTGAAGCTGCTGAAACGGTTTATTAGTTGTAATTCATTATAAACAGAAATGTAAATAAAAACGATATTGAAATGAAACTATAAAACTAGAAGACTTGTTCATGTTGCTGTCTGCCTTATATACTTCTGAGTTTGCTCAGATAAATCAGGGCTGTTAGAAAATTTTTATCTTAAGTTTTAAGACTTCATTTACACACAGTTCCATACGGGTTTAACTCCATATGGATAAAAAAAAGCAGGAAACATTAAACTGGATGTGCTCCAGCTGGTAGTGTCACCGCTGATTCAATCTATACTTGCTGTTCTTCACTACATTAACATGGAGAAAGGGATTTATCTGTCCATTCTGCTCTTTCTATAGATGGCCATGGATTCAGTTTGGGGTTTCACAACATTTTAAGTGACATACCAGAAAGTAGTCGGCCCACATCTGCCTCGCAGTGTCCAGTGCTGCTTGTCGTAGCTTCATCACGTGCTCATAGCGCAGGTTGGACCAGTGCTTCGGGCCGTCCTCATCTTCATACTCGCTAACGCAAAAACAGGAGTGCAAAAGGAAATTTAGGCAACGCAAGAGCACGAGGAGCTAGCGTCAGTCTTCACTCGTTAAGATATGCGTGTCTAATTACAACAGATGCAAGTTTCCACAGGCTTTTTACGGTCATATTTTATCACCATCTGTCTCACCTGGGTTCCTCCTGTGGTCTCCACTCCACATAGTGATACAGACTCTGCACTTTAATGAGCCACTCGCGCAGGATGGCCGTCGTGTTGTCCACGTTGTGGTCCGTCGCCACCCTGCCACATACAGAACGAGGAACCAGTCAGATATGAGAACAAACAAAACTAAATATTTAAATATTCTGTTAAATATTTAAGAAAAGTGACAATGTAATTAAAACAGCAGTATTTTCCACAGAAAACTGGACAGTAAGTATTTAACAGTAAACTCCACTCACAGGTGAAGTGTTTGTTACCGGGCAGTGTTAGCTAGCTAAGCAAATAACAGCTACATAAATTAAAAGATAAACCGCATATTTTTTATATTCTGAGTGAGTCTCACAGCTGACGCATAAAAATGAATTCATATTTCTGTTTTCATTTTGAGGGAAAAAAGAAAAATGGGCAATTAGATACATACTTATTACTTTTTTTAGAAGTAAATGTTGACTTTAACTAAAATTGTATTGCTGTGGTATATTAAAAACAAATAGTGTATCTGAAGTCATAATAATAATAATAATAATAATAATAATAATAATAGATTCTGATACATTGTTGTCCATAATAATAGATTTTTTTTACAGGCTGAGAAAACCTGTTTGGAAAAGTCCGAAGTGCTTGTTTGTGTTTGGAATGGGCCTGTCAGTCATTTTACAGACACTCCCCAACGCCCCTTTAAAAAACATGGCTGAAATCGGTAAAAGCCCAGCGCAGCCAGATAATTCTCTTGTGAGCAAAATACCACTCTGTGCTAAAAAAAAACAACAACAACAACAACAAAACAACAAGAAACACTGTAAAAATGCAGAATAAACACTGGCAGTCATTTATTACTGGTGATGGAAGTATCAGTGTAAAGCTCTGAACTGTTTGAATGGCCTGCTTTCCATAACAAATGAAATAGATATGTTTTTATATATATATAAAGTAAAAAGGACAGCGACTGCACTTGTGAACATCCTCACGAATCAGCAGGAGTTGAATTTAGCGTCTTTATGGAGCTATAACTCCGCTTTTAAACAAATGAATGTCCAAGTGTGCTTGAAAGTGATGTCATGACTATCCTTGCTAATGCTAATTCTAGTCATCATGATACCTCCAGTTGAATTCTATGAACAAGGTTCTGGAGGTGGGGTTTAGTGTATATGGGTGGGAGTGGGCGGGCTCAAGGAGTAAAAAAAAAAATTTAAATATTCTTAAACGTAACCATTAGTGACCTAATACTGACCAGTTTTGACAAATCTTACCTAAAACACCTTTAAACCCAGAACTTATTCAACCCTCCAGACAAACCAGCTATTTTATTCTTCTATGTTTTCATTCTTAAGCTCATCTTTCTTTGTGTTACGATAGACACAACACACGGGTTTGGAATTTATCTGCACTTCGGACATCTTTGTTGGAAATCTGAGATTTAGAGACGAGTCAGTGTGTCTCACTCACTCACTCAATCACATCACGACTCACATCACAGTAACGACAGCAAAATGATTTCCATCATACGTTATCTCACACACACACACACACAGAAAGGAACTTATGAGTCAGACGTCTGCATCTGTCCTGTTAGAATGCCACACTCATGATAGGAAATATTTTCTCAGCATAAAAAAAAAGCCAGATGGAACTAAACCCAAATATGAGCGTTATTAGAGACAGACTGCAGCTCTGGTTTTATTTCTTTCAACTTTGGTTTGGTAATCTTTCCCCTCTGAATTTCTTCAATTTATTCCAGATAAAGCCAACATTCCCTGTGCTTTCATACCACACATCTTTTAGTGGAGAGCGTTACACATGACTGGCAAATACATAATGTGAGCAAAAGTATGTGCACCCATGACCACGACACTCATATATGCTTGTTGAACGTCTCATTCTAGATTTATTCCCCCTGTGTTTGCTGTTATAATGAGCTCCACTCTTCTGGGAAGTCTTTCCACTAGATGTTGGAGTGTGGCTGTGGGGATTTGTGTTCATTCAGCTACAAG
>CM075028.1:16437965-16453547 GCA_037576675.1 Pangasius sanitwongsei
AGTATGAGTATGGATCAGTATGAGTATGGATCAGTATGAGTGTGAGTATGGATCAGTATGAGTATGAGTATGGATCATTATGAGTATGGATCAGTATGAGTGTGAGTATGGATCAGTATGAGTGTGAGTATGGATCAGTATGAGTATGGATCAGTATGAGTATGGATCAGTATGAGTATGAGTATGGATCAGTATGATTGTGAGTATGGATCAGTATGAGTATGAGTATGGATCAGTATGAATATGGATCAGTATGAGTGTGAGTATGGATCAGTATGAGTGTGAGTATGGGTCTGAGTGTGAGTATGGATCAGTATGAGTATGGATCAGTATGAGTATGAATATGGATCAGTATGAGTATGGATCAGTATGAATATGAGTATGGATCAGTATGAGTGTGAGTATGGATCAGTATGAGTGTGAGTATGGATCAGTATGAGTATGAGTATGGATCAGTATGAGTATGAGTATGGATCAGTGTGAGTATGGATCAGTATGAGTATGAGTATGGATCAGTATGAGTATGGATCAGTATGAGTGTGGGTTTGAGTGTGAGTATTGTTCAGTATGAGTATAAGTATGGATCAGTATGAGTATGGATCAGTATGAGTATGAGTATGGATCAGTATGAGTATGAGTATGGATCATTATGAGTATGGATAAGTATGAGTGTGAGTATGGATCAGTATGAGTGTGAGTATGGATCAGTATGAGTATGGATCAGTATGATTGTGAGTATGGATCAGTATGAGTATGAGTATGGATCGGTATGAGTATGGATCAGTATGAGTATGAGTATGGATCGGTATGAGTATGGATCAGTATGAGTATGGATCAGTATGAGTATTAGTATGGATCAGTATGAGTGTGAGTATGGATCATGAGTGTGGGTTTGAGTATGAGTTGTCCTTTGCTCTGTTCCTTGTCTCTGAGCTCCTTGCTCCCTAGTACACTAGTTTTCTAAATTAGTTGTAGACTTTATTTGTCTTGATCCACCAGGTTATGGTTTTATTTAAGCCTGTGTTTTTGACCCAAGCGTGGACTTGCTACTTAACTGGATGTGGACAGATGATGGAATGTGGTGCTTATTCCTGATTTTTTCACCCTTTTTCTTCATTTCTTTCTCTCTTTAAGTCTCAGGCGGAGCAGACGGAGAAACAGATAAAAGAGGAGTTTGAGAAGCTTCATCAGTTCCTCAGAGAGGAGGAGGAGGCCAGGAGAGCTGCACTGAGGGTGGAAGAGGAGGAGAAGAAAGGAAAACTGGAAAAATGGATTGAACAAGAGTTACAGTCCCTCTCTGATAGATTGATGGAGGTGGAAGAAGAGCTGGAGAATGATGATATCACATTCCTGTCGGTAATTAATGAATAAATCATTTAGAGGTGCCTTTATTTTTCAGAAAATATTCAGCTCAGGGCTGAATCTGCACATAAAGTTTTTTTGTAAAACGTTAATCTGTTCATTTTTGTTTTTTTTATTTCAGAACTTTGACCATATCATGACACGGTATGTTTTTTAAGCATTTTACTCTCACAGTGTCAGATTCTTTACCTTATTAGATCAAAACCATTGTGTGAATAGAAACATCTACATCCAGTGGATCTGTGTTTTAGAGCTCGGCACAGACTGTCGGATCCACAGCTGAACTCAGGATCTCTGATCGATGTGGCCAAACACGTGGGAAATCTGAGATTCAGAGTGTGGGTGAAGATGAAAGATCTCTGTCCTTACTGTGAGTAACCAAACCCTAACATTTGAATAGCACAAGTGAGTAAAAATATATATTTTTTAATTTTTACAAAGGAAAGTTTGCGTCCAGTCTTTTGACTTTTTGTTTTTTTGGTTTTTTTTTTTTAAAAAAAACTCTTCTTCTCCCCTATTTTTTTTTAATCATTTGAGCTAAATGCCATTTTGGTCTACATCAGTAATTAAAACTAGCAAGAAAAAGCCAATGGTAAGAAAACTTTTTTTTTTAATCTGTGCTGTGGACGTATCTTGACTGACAGTTTTCTGCAGGTTTATATTAATGTGCTTGTGCTAATACGTCATAGTTTCTACAGTAACAGTTCATTCACATAAATGTATAAATAAATGTGTATAATTCGTTGATATGATTATAAGTTATTTGTTGATATAAAGTTTTATAGCTATAAAAAGATAAACAGATGGTCTGTGGAAATGGGATAACATAAGCTGATGACACAACAAAGTCTTTCTCTCTTTCCATTCAGACCCGGTAGTCCTTGACCCAAACTCCTCCCACATGTCTGTGTCTGGTGATCTGGTGTGTGTGAGACACTCCGTTCGCAGGTTTTACTCCCCCAAACCCCTACAGAAGAATGCCAACCATTTGGTTCTTGGTTCAGAGGCCCAAAATGCCAGCTTCAACTGCTGGGACGTGGAGGTAGGAGACAGCAAGCACTGGACCCTGGGTGTGTGTCGACGCTCGGCAGCCGAGAGAAACCTCACACAACCTTTGACTCCTCAAAATGGGTTTTGGGGTCTCAGCAGAAATGGAGATTTCTATGATGTCTTGTGGTCCACAGAGGCTCCGTTTCAGTTAAGGAGGCCACCGAAAACGGTGCGGGTGAAGCTGATGCAACGTTTCGATCTCAACAACTGGAAACTTTACTGGATGCTGAGATTTTTAGATGCTAGCAATGAATCTGTGATCGCTTGTGTTCGTGATATAGCATCTGGGAGGGATTTCTTTCCCTTTTTGATCCCAGAGGAGAGAAATGCTCCTCTGCGCATTGTTCCTGTAAATGTAAACATGACCATGGAGAAGAAATTCAACTTCTTAGAGAGGCACATGGACATGATACCTTTATATGTAATTGGATTCCTCATGGTGCTTTCCTGCATGGTGTTTTTGGTGATGATATTGGTAAAAATACATTGAGAAAGTGAAAATTAGAGAGTTATATGGGTGGCTTTTCAAGAAGCACCTAATAAGAATATATTTAAATAATCAAGTTAAGAACAACTATTCTTCTAAAAATAAGAATAGCCTGCTTCTAGATCCATACGATAAAAAGCAGGCGCTCAGTACAGATAAAAATGCAGAAAGTTCAACACAGAAAGTTGTTCCGAGAACAAAGACGTATCATCACGGAAACCACAGTTTAGTTATAAGGAAGCATAATAGAGCCAGAGAATGTGGGTAATGATGAGACAGTTGATATTACAGAGGCTTTGTTCAGGTGTCAGTAACAAATGAAATAATGTGGTGTAATAAAACTGGTGATTTTAAAATATGAAACATGAAAGTGTTGTTGTGAAATGTAAAATCTCTCCCAAAATTCTTTGTTTGCACTCTCACCTACACACACACACACACACACCTGCCATCAGAAGCATCTCTGACCATTCTGAGCAATCGTTTTCGATTTACTTTGATGAAAATGTACATGTTTATCAAACCGTAACAGAGCAAACTAACTACATTTCATATACAATATTTATTAACACAGAGGTGAGGTGCACATTAAATAACTGATGTTCACTTTCTGTTCAACGCAGGAATGCAGGAAACGTGCTGCACTGTGTCGTTTAACCAGCAGCTGTGGTAACAATCACTTGGATACTTTCTTGTGTGCATGTGCACGCATGCTGAAGTGATATGTAAAACAGTATTTACAGTAAATCCTGCCATCATACAGCTCTTTCTTCTTCTCACCTCATACACTTGTCGAATCCCTTGTGCACTACATAGAACGTCATACCTGCTTAACGGCTTGTGACTTCAGTTGGCCCTACAGTACAGGTATCCTGTCCTCCAAAGCTGGAAAGAGACTCCTTTCATCTGTCGGTCCTCTCTTCTGCCTAAGTCTGTGTAATGTTACATACAGTACTGTGGTCTTAGGCACATGCAAAGAAATGCTGTAGAGCAAAGATGCCTTTAAAAAATAATGAAATTAAATTAGACTTCGACTGTCGACTCGCTTCTTATTTCTGCAGCGAAACCCAGCAGCCTTCATTATGTGTTTATCTGAAAAGTGTCTCTTATGTAATCTGCTGCTTTCTTTACTGACAAGGGTGCCAAGACTTTTGTACAGTACTGTACATTCTAGTGATTTTGGGGAACTCTTTGGAACTCTGTGTCATTGTCAGTGGTGCCAAATTACAAAAATAAATACATAAATAAATGCAAACATACAAAAAAAAATTCACAAACAAGACTCAAATGAGGAGTTTGAAGCAATTCTGCATGCGGTAACAATCAGAGCAGTTGCATTGTTTTTCCATGCTTTGGAAACATTACAGTAAACATATCTTTTTCAGAAGGAAGTCATGCATAAAAAAAACTCAAGCAACGATACGCAGCTGCAGCACTGTGGAGTAATCCTGCCTCTTCACTTTCTGCCCATCCCTCTGTTGTTTATACACCAATTACATTCACTTCCCCACCCAGGAGGCGGTCTCTATCAGGAAGTCTTCAGAGTTTTCACTTTCACAAGATCTCTTCTGATATGCTCATAATATAAGATCTCATCATCTGTCTTGGATTTCAGTGTCTTCTTCATGGCGTCCTCTCTAGAAGACGATCTCTCGTGCCCAGTGTGTTGTGAGCTTTATCGGGATCCTCAGCTCCTTTCCTGTGGACACACTTTCTGCCGCCAATGCCTCAGAAAACACTGGAATGTAAACACCAGTCGGACATGCCCCGTGTGTCGCAGGGTGTCTCTGCAGGAACCCGTGGCCAACCTGGCCCTGAGGAACACCTGTGAGACCTATCAGAGGGAGAAAGAAAGGGAGAGGAAGGAGAGAGAGAGTGACGGTGAAGTCAAATGTGCTCAACATGGAGAGAAAGTCCAGTTCTTCTGTAAAACTGATGATGAGGTCATATGTTCGAAGTGCAGGAAAGAAAGTCACAGATTGCACAGAGTTCAGCTTCTCACACATGCTGCACGACAACGCAAGGTGAGAGAGACAGACAGGAAGAGACAGACAGACAGAGCAAGGAAAGGGTGCGGTTGTGCAAAAAGCGAGGGCAGGGAAGGAAGCCTTGTTTGATAAGATCTTACCTTATTCAGCCTTTTAGCAGTCTTAATAGCACAATTCAAGTGCTAAGCAACAGTTGTCTTTCTTATTTTCCTCGCCTGCTGCACTGTATTATCTCTCCATATTCTTAAAATTAAAAAATAAATAAATAACCTAATAAACCTTGTTGCGCCATAAAGGAAAACTCCATCCTGACACATGTTAAATCTCTTTATACTGAAGTATTTATGGTGTGTTTGGTGATTCTGGTGCTAGTTTGTAGGTTGGTGCTGTATTTTCATTATTGCTGTTAGAAGTTAGTGGTTGTGTGTTGCTCTGGTGTCACAGGGGGACATTGTTATTGCTGGTGCAGTTACAATGGTGTTCAACATCATATTAATGAGAAATCCAGAGCAGTACTAGCGGAGACTTTGGAATAAATGCTGGACTCAAAGTCCCAGAATGCAATGCAGCTACAGTCAGGTCCATAAGTATTTGGACAGTGACAGAATTTTGGTAATTTTGCCTCTGTACACCACCACAATGGATTTGAAATGAAGCAATCAAGATGTGATTGAAGTGTAGACTTTCAGGTTTAACAAAAATATTGCATTAACCTTTTAGGAATTACAGACATTTTTTACAGAGTCCCTCCATTTTCACAGGCTCAAAAATAATTGGACAAACTAACATAATCATAAATATTAGGATTATTTTTAATAATATAATATAATAATATGCAAATCCTTTGCAGTCAATGACTGCCTGAAGTCTGGAACACATGGACATCACCAAATGCTGAGTTTCCTCCCTTGAGATGCTTTGCGAGACCTTTACTGCAACCAAATTCACTTGCTGCTTGTTTGTGGGTCTTTCTGCCTTCAGTCTTGTCTTCAGTAAGTGAAAAGCAGCTCAATCAGGTTGAGGTCAGGTGACTGACTCGGCCATTTAAGAGCAGAAAATATAGCTCTGTACACTTCAGAATTCATCTTGCTACTTCTCTCAGCAGTCACACCATCAATAAACACCAGTTACCCAGTTCCATTGGAAGTCATACATGCCCATGCCATAACACTTCCTCTACATGTTTGACAGATGATGTGGCATGCTTTGGATCATGAGACCTTCCTTTCCTTCTCCATACTCTTCTCTTCCCGTCATTCTGGTACAAGTTAATCTTGCATCAGAACTGCTCAGGCCTGTTTTAGAGGTTTTTTGGCAAAGTCTAATCTGACCTTTCTGTTCTTGAGTGTTTATATTCATGAAAGTGTGCCTTGATTGTAGACTTTGACTGTGATACACCTACCTCCTCCAGAGTGTTCTTGACTCCGCTAGATGTTGTGAAGGGGTTTTTCTTCAACAAGGAAAGAATTCTTCAGTCATCCCCTTTAGTTGTCTTCAGTTGTCTTCCAGGACTTTTGGTGTTGCTGAGCTCGCATTACAGGTGCATTCCTTCTTTTTAAGAATGTACCAAATTGTTAAACCCCTTGAATTAAAGCTTAAAGTCTACACTTCAATCACATCGTTATTGCTTCATTTCAAATGCATTGTGATGGTGTACAGAGGCAAAATTAGTTAATGAGTTATGGCAGAGACTCAGCTTGGCTAGTTAGAGATGACGAGCATGATGTCATTGATTGGTATTAGCATGAACTTTGAAGCTTTGCAAGCTGAACTGTTTGAGCAGAGTGTACAGATGGGGAGGTGAGAGAGCTGGATAAACTAAATGACTAAAGTGCCGCCACATTGTTCTTTTAGATAGAGATGAAGTGAGGGCTTAAATCCCACTGCACCGCTATCAGCAGGTAGTCCAATGGCATTGTGGGTAATGTAGGAAACCATTAACTAAAGTAAAAATAGAGCAGCATGTTGATGAAAGAAGTTCAGAAGAACTAAAAAAAAACTCGGAATTTTTTTTCTTATATAAAATAAATCTTGGATGGCGTTGAAGATCACGTGTTAATTATAAAGATTAATATATGAGTCATTCCTGGTGAATTAATTCCTTTAATGAGTTTTTGACAATTTTCAGAAACAATAACAAAATTTTCAGGAACTTTATATTTCTTATATATTTGTTTGGCTTTAATAAGTGTTTTACAGTTGAAAGTCAACCTGGGCCATTGAGGTTAAAAGACATTTTTCTTTAGTAGCGCAACATATTTCTGAGTAACAAAGATTTTGTTCTTACATACAGCTCAAGCTTTAATGCAACAGAAAATCTAGTAATGTTTCACTTTTCATCTTTTATCAGGACCGAATTAAAGCTGCACTCCGTCCAGCTGAAAAAGCTCTGCAGTCTCTAAAGAATGGCACCAGTCAAAAAGCTCAAATTGCCAAGTACATTGAGGTAACTCAGTGAAAACATCACCTGCTTATTTTTCATAAAAGAACCAACCCTGTTTCAGATTACACAAAGTTCATGAATGCCTGGTTCTGGCTTGTAGGTTTTGTTTTGTATGTAAAAAACACTTTGTGTTAACCTTTTGTCTGTTTTTGAAGTTAGAGTTAGGGTTAGGCCAAAAAAAATGCAGCTTGTCATGTTACTAAGAAACAAAGCACCTCTGACCCTAAGATGTCAGAAAACCTAATGTTTTCTGACACGTCTCTTCCTTGCCATCTGTGTCTATCTTTCTCTCTAATCTCAATTTCTCTCTCAGTCTCAGGCCCAGCAGGCAGAGAAGCAGATAAAAGCAGAATTTGAGAAGTTTCACCATTTCCTCAGGAAAGAGGAGGAGGCCAGAATGACAGCACTGAAGAAAGAAGTGGCAAGAAAGAGAGGGAAGGTGGAGGAAAGGATAGAACGAGAGATATTGCTAATTTCTGACAGAGTGAGGGAGGTGGAAGAAGAAATGGAGACTGAAGATGCCACATTTATGCAGGTAAAGTTGCTGACATCAGTTAGGATTGAATTAACTGGTGTGTCTACACAGTGTTACACTCCGTTATTCACAACACAAGAGAATACTTTTCCACAAGGCATTCAGTTAACGTTCTGCATAACGCAAAAATCTGGGCCCTCCCAAAGAGCAAGGACGAGGGGATATATCATCTAAAATGTCATTCATAAATGACATAATGTCTATGTATTTTGTTCATTTCTAAATTTCTGCTAATGTTTCCAGTCCAGCTACGATTAAAATTTACAGTTTGGGGTTTTTTTTTTGCAATGCAATTTTTCATGCCATTTTCCAATCAACTCAAACAACCACTTTTTACAACCATGGAATGCAGAAAAGCATCTCAGAACACATTGAACGATGAAGTGGATGAGCTACACCAGCTGAAGATCACATCGGGTTCAGCTCATGTCAGCCAAGAACAGGAATCTGAGGCTACAGTATCACAGAAATGAGATAATTTTGTAAGTAATTTTTTAGTAAATTTTGGAAAAAAAAAACCATCACCTGGATATTTGAGTTACTGAAGCCATTGTGTCAAGTGGAACCAGTCTGCTCATTCTCCTCGGACTTCTCTCATCAACAAGGCATTTCCACACACAGAACTGCAGCTCACTGGTTGTTTTTTTTGTTTTTTTTTTGCATGATTCTGTGTAAAAGACTGTTGTGTGTGAAAATCCCAGGAGATCAGCAAATTTTGAAATACTCAAACCAGCCCATCTGGCACCAACAACCATGCCACAGTCACATGATCACATTTTTCCCCCATTCTTATGTTTAATGTGAATATTATCTCGACCTGTATCTGCATGATTTTATGCACTGTGCTGCTGCCACATGATTGATTGGTTGAATAATCGTATGAATGAGCAGGGGTAGAAGTGAAGAGGAAATACGGAAATCTTTTTAATTCATATGTTTTTTGTGTTTGTTTTTTTTTAGTGTGTAACATGTATTATTGGTTTTCTTGTCTTTCAGAATTATAACTTTGTACTGCAGAGGTATGTTTTTTATATTTATATATATATACAGCTTCCTGTTCCTATTTCCTCTTCCTGTTTTCCTCAGGTGCAGCTCAGACTTGGCCTTTAAAACTGTCAGTTATATTTGTTTGCCTGTTTTATCTATTCTGTGTCTTGTTCTGTAATTTCACCAGACAGTATTTACGTTTTCACTTGTAAGTCTTGCATGTGTTAAAGCTGCAATTCTGAGCTGTGTTCTCTTGTTACTTTCTTCTTAGTTCTTTGTTTCCTATTTTTTCTTGTACCTTGTTTTTCTGGTTTCATTTTTTTTTTAAACTAATTAGATTGTGTTTTGACCATAGATTATAAATCCTCCCATGATGGCTGGTATATGAGTGAATGCTATATACTCTCTGGAAAACATTCAGTAAAAAAAAAAATAATAAGTTTACATCCTGTCATTTTTGGCCCTCATGTGATAACATGTTGTTACACAATGGTTGATAAATTTCCTGTTTGTGTCTGTGTGTGTTTCAGAGCTCAATGCACAATGTTGGATTCAGAGTTACATTCAGAAAATCTCATCAACATGGCTGAACATGTGGGGAATCTGGGATACCGAGTGTGGGAGAAGATGACGGACATCTTCCTTTACTGTGAGTAAAACTTACTCAAGCTTTACTCAAAAGGTATGATAACGTGAAGTCAGATAAATCACCTGGTAGCAGTAATCCCGCTTGGCTGCTTTTTCTCTCTGTCCAGACCCAGTCCTCTTAGATCTGAACAGCGCTCCTGAGGACTTTTTCATATCAGATGACCTGGCAAGTGTAGGAAAGTCATCCTACATCCGTCCGAACCCTATTCCATTTCATGGGAACCGCTTGGTGCTGGGATCTGAGGGATACAGTGATGGCTTCCACTGCTGGAACGTCGAGGTGGGAGACAGTAAGCACTGGACTCTCGGTGTGTGTCAACGCTCGGCCGGCATGAATTTGGTACAACCTTTGACGGCTGAAATGGGCTTCTGGGGTCTCACTAGAAAAGGGGAATCCTACATGCTTCTGACATCCTGCAAATACTCGTTCCGGATACGCAAGAAGCCAAGAACAGTGCAGGTGCAACTGGGATGGTGGTATACCTTAGGCAACCTGAACATAAGTCGGATGGTGAGATTTGTGGATGTCAGCGATGGATCTGTGATTGCATGTTATACTGGAATTCCCCATGGTGTGCTGTTGTTTCCATTCCTGATCCCAGAAGAGCGTTTTTCTTACCTGCGCATTGCTCCTGCTAATCCAGCCCTGGTCATACAGCGCACATTTGTAGAGAGAGAAAAAAGTCAGATGCCTGTTTACCTAATATATTTGTCCATAGTGGGTTTGATCATTTGGATATTATTGTTTGGAGGGAGTGAGTGAGTTGAATGAGTGAGTGAATAAGTGAGTGAGCAAATGAGTGAGCAAGTGAGTTGAGTGAGTGAATAAGTGAGTGAGTTAGTGAGTGACTGAGTAAATGAGTGAGCAAGTGAGTAAATGAGTGAGCAAGTGAGTAAATGAGTGAGTGAGTGAATAAATGAGCGAATGAGTAAATGAGTGAGTGAGTGAGTGAATGAGTGAGTAAATGAGTAAATGAGTGAGTAAATGAGTGAATGAGTGAGTGAGTAAATGAGTGAGTGAGTGAGTAAATGAGTGAGTGAGTGAATAAATGAGTGAGTGAGTAAATGAGTGAGTGAGTAAATGAGTGAGTGAGTAAACGAGTGAGTGGGGATTAACAAAAAGACCTGCAACATTGTGAAACTTTGCTATAAACTAACTCATTTCTAAGCATGTTGTTAAAAGCCACCTCTAATACAAACGCTTGATATTTTAGTGTTATGTTTGATGCTGAGTTGTGAATTGTACATAAACAAACCTAAATCAATCAATCAATAAATACAATTTAAGGTATCATTATACTTTATTGCTAAGCATTAGTGTACTACAATGACATGTCACTTTTACTTTTATTCAAGTAGTGTAATAGGAATAGAGAACTATAGGCATCCAGGCAATTTGAACCTTCAGATAATTCAGGCACTGTCTGCTAGCTCCATAAGCGTTTTCAGTATAGCCTAAAAATATCTATTTGTAGCTATTATTACTAACTGACCATTTGAGTATGCAGTAGTGATGGAAATTTGACTTCACAGCATGCAGATTGTTGCATCTCTGAGGGTGGAAGATGGCAAGGACTCAGTCTCAGAGTGAGAAAGTTGATTTCTTCATTTATTTTTATAAAAATCGCTTGCATTAGTTGATTTTGTGCCAGGTAAGCTAAATTACCCAACAACATTGGCAATTATATAGGTGAATAACTTCTAACTATAGTTATTCACCTATATAATTGCCAATATTGTATGTAATAAAAATAATTAACTACATCTTATTCAAACTTAATCCAAAATCAGATGGATGGTAAACAAAGAAACAAGCAAAGCATTAAATTATTGATTATATTTACACAACATCTTTCTCAGATGAACGGTTGCTTTGCAAAGTAGAGAATTACACGAGTATAACACATAGATTTATTATAGCATATTTAGAAAAGATATGAAGTTTTTGTAGCGTATTTGCTAGACATTATGTACAATGAGAAAAGCTACTAAGGTTCAAGTAACAGAGTAAAAATGTATTTTATAAAGACAGCAGAAAGAGTGCACTCTGGTGGTGATCACACATTATTGCTCCATTATTAAATTAATTAAATCAAAATAGGAATATGGGTCATTACATGTCACATCACAAAGATCATCAAATATTAATTTTGGGGCCCCTGATAGAATACAATATGAAAAAAAAAATTATATGTATTTATTGAATGTAAAACAAACTGTGCAAATAAATAGAATTTACAGTTTATTTAAGTCTAAAGAATTTCATCCATGTTCTTTTTTAGAAACATTTTATTAAGGAGCTAATCATAAAATTTAAATCAAAGGTGAAATTTATTGTATTCTGTGCCCTCAGGTAAACATCCCGATCCCGAAAAATCGGGCAGGGGATCCAAAATCCCGAGGGGATTGTGGGTAACTGTGCAGTGGCATACACAGTGTTTGGGGGATCAGAGGGGATTGTGGGTAACTCTGCAGTAGCGTTACACAGTGTTTGGGGGATCAGAGGGGATTGTGGGTAACTGTGCAGTGGCATAAACAGTGTTTGGGGGATCAGAGGGGATTGTGGGTAACTCTGCAGTGGCGTACACAGTGTTTGGGGGATCAGAGGAGACTGTGGGTAACTGTGCAGTGGTGTACACAGTGTTTGGGGGATCAAAGGGGACTGTGGGTAACTGTGCAGTGGCGTACACAGTGTTTGGGGGATCAGAGGGGATTGTGGGTAACTGTGCAGTGGCGTACACAGTGTTTGGGGGATCAGAGGGGATTGTGGGTAACTGTGCAGTGGCGTACACAGTGTTTGGGGGATTGGAGGGGATTGTGGGTAACTCTGCAGTGGCATACACAGTGTTTGGGGGATTGGAGGGGATTGTGGGTAACTCTGCAGTGGCATACACAGTGTTTGGGGGATCAGAGGGGATTGTGGACAGAGGAATAGTGGAGTAATATGCAGTTGCTTCAGTATCTGAATAGGGTTTGTGGTCTTTAACCTCCTCATATTGGGGAATCTAAAAAATAAAAAAAAGGAAGGAAACTGTCTTAGAAATCCAGAGATAAATAAACATCTGCACATTCCCATTACTCTCTTCTATTCAGCTACACTATGATTAAGGGGTACTTCATTACCTGTCATGAAACATAACAGTGTTTATTGGCTTTGGCACTGTTCCAAACTTGTCATGTGGAAATATAGAGCTCTGGAGTTTGAAAGGTGTTAAGAACAACAAGGTGTTTTGAGGTAAATTCTTTCTCTGTTTCTGTTTCACTGGATGTTCAAGTGGTATGGTATTTATCTTGAACTATCTTTAAAAAACAGGTCCAATTCATGTATATGCTCACATGTGCATGACTTCTACCCGCCAGAGGAGACTTTGATGACATCATTATAGTTGAGGTGTGAGGGGGAAACCAGAGACAGGACTGTGTGGTCTAAAAAACTAAAAAAATGATCATTTTAAATCAGACCTGAGCCACTTTTGCAACTGATTCTAGATTGTATTCATATCTGATAAGTGGCATGTGACATGAGTAAGAACAGTCTGATCGGAATATACGTGGCTTTTTCGCAACACACTTTAATGTGCATGCACACATCACTGCCATCGTCATCATCCAGTGTCAGCAGTTCAAAACAAGAAGGGGAGTATGGAAACAGCAGTGACTGTATTCAATGGAATAATGGAGAAACTAGTAATTTACTTGATATTTGGGGAATCAATTCAAGTAAAATTGAAAGGAACCTTGAGTCGATGTAGTGTTTGAAACAGTTGGCAGATATCGCTCACTCGCAATTTTGACTGTGAACCATGAAGATATACAGATCCAATCTGAGCAAAAAAAATCTTAATTTCACAATGAAGCTCATACATAGCCTTAAAAGTTTTTTTTTTAAGTGAATCACCTATCACTACCACACCACTCTTTCAAAAGCAGCCACTGACGAATAAGAGATAAACCATACTTTCATTTAAAAGAAGTTCCACAAGACAGACTGCCTCAATCTACATTGGCTTTTAGAACTGAGATAGAACTTAATATTAAACAGGAAAGTCCTGTTTAACACTCAAATACTCACTTCTGAAAGTCCTTCCATCTCATTTCTGTGCAAGGAACCTGTGAAAGAGGAAGTCATGTGTCTTATCAAAATCACTTATCAATACACCTGACTAGGAATGTAACATAACATAACATAAATTTTTTTTGTCTTATATAACCAGCATATATCAACATGTTCTACAATCCCAGACTGTTGTTTTCTGTTTTAATTTATAAGGGAAAAGTGAATAATGTTCTTATTTGTAATATTTTAAATCTAAACATTTTGCCATTTGGTATAGACAAAATGTACTGTGTTCTCTTGTGTTTTCAATTTCACATACCTTGTGACTTGTTCCATCTCTGCTTGTAGATGATCAGTGCTAATCCAACACCCAGCAGCAGTATCACACAGACAACCACAGAGATGATGATAGACGAATCTGGAGACAAGATCATAAGAGTGAAGAGATGATGATGAGGCTCTGGCCAAATTATGCAAGTGACTTTTACCTCAGGTGATGAGACAAAGGCTGATGTGGACGGCTAATGTTAATCAAAGTGAGAACTCATTTTCCATCATAAACTTATCATTCTTTACATTTTTTTTCACAGATGTAGACCCCATATAGAAATGGGGTGCTTGTGCTTTTGGAAACGATTGGAGTTATGGTTGCCGTGGTTATGGTTGCCAGTAGCAACAGTGCAAAGTTGTTAATTTGTCCACAGGGAAGACATAGGGATGTTTTTTAGTTTTGGTTGGAAGGCCATGCAGACCAAACCACAGGAGCTACAGCAACCATAGCAACCACCTAGCAACATCCTATCAAACAACTGGGTTGGCAATAGCAACCACTTGGGACAGCATAGCAACCTCTTAGCAATACCCTAGCAACCACCTGGAATACCATAGCAACTGCAGAGCAACACTAGCAACCACATGGAATAACCTAGCAACCAACTAGCAACACCCTATCAAACAACTGGAATAGTATAGCAATATTTTAATGTTCTAATGCTTTCATCTTTGAACATGTTTTAATGTTGTACCCTTTAAATATGTTTCAGAGTATTTAAACTTTTCAACATTTCAAAATCAATGACAGCAAAACACTGTAATGCAACTAAATTTTTTTAGCATGTTTAATCCATTTAGCCTTATAATATCATCTATCTCAAACCCAAGCCTTGAACTCCTTAGCAATAAGGAACCAATAAGTTGTGCAGGTGTCTCCATGACTAGACCTGAATTCCTTTTCCACAAAGAGAACAGACCATAGATGTGTGTATTATAAAGGCTGAAGTGTGTCTGACCTGCTATCTGGATTCTCTGTTGTGTCACTTGTTACTTCTGTTTACATGCACCATAATGTAAAACCATGTTCATATATTAACAAACAAAGAACCAAGAAAAACACAAATGATATTGACCGTGGTTTCCTCTGAACTTTAAATTCTTGAAAGATAAATCCCTGACATAAAGCCTGTCCTCATCCAGACACAGTCACAGATCTACTAACAGATGATGAATTACTTTGTTAATGTTGATTTTATACAGTATGTCCTAGTAAAACCTGTCAGTAAATAACAAATAACAAGCAACAGTAACAATCACTATACCATTTAGAGTAATTTTTTTTTTTTGACTGAGTTATTGTTTCTATAATTCACTGCAGCATGATAGTCTTACCAGGCTGAGTTGTGTCTGACGTGCTCTCTGGATTCTCTGTTGTGTCACTTGTTACTTCTGATTACGTGCACCAGAATGTAAAACCATGTTCATATATTAATGGAACAAAGAAAAACACAAACAAGTAATAATATTGACTCTGGTTTGCTCTGAACTTTAAACTCTTGAAAGATAAATCCCTGACATAAAGCCTGTCCTCATCCAGACACAGTCACAGATCTACTAACAGATGATGAATTACTTTGCTAATGTTGATTTTAATAATTCACTGCAGCATGATAATCTTAACAGGCTGAGTTGTGTCTGATGTGCCATCTGGATTCTCTGTTGTGTCTTTTGTTGCTTCTGTTTATGTGCATC